>VXBR01010914.1:301362-409128 GCA_013400215.1 Cisticola juncidis
TTTTTTTACATTCATAACAAGGGGAGACTTTATTACTCTCTGCAACTACCTGAAAGGAGGTTTTGGCCAGGCAGGGGTTTGGCCTCTTTTCCCAGGCAACTAATGACAAGATGAGAGGATTTAACCTCAAGCTGCACCTGGCTCCACATCTGACTGCTTGAGGCCCACTAGGGCTAATTGGCATCATTGTTGATACCAGCCCTGCCAGAGCTGGGCTTGAGGTGTTGCCATGCTCTGTGGATTTCTCTGGAGGCTAAACTATTGCACCAGTTTGCCTCCTTTCACCATGTAATCAGTCATTCGTAGCCCTGCATCCTCAGCTGCTTGTGAAGCTGGTGCTGTGAGCTGGCCCATGGGAAAGAGAGAAACAAACAGAAATTGCTTAATATCCACAAAAGGGTGTTATTATTTTTTAATACTGATTATTTCATTAGTCTGGCTCACAGCATGAATGTACATGCAGAGTTGAATCAGCTTAACTGAGTAGCTAGCAAAATGTGTTACGAAGGCAGTTTCAAGCAGTTAGAAAGAACGTAGGTCAGGGACCTCAACTAACCAGGTTTGCTATTGCTATACATGGGAAAACTTGAAGATCTTCTCTAAGCAAGTCATCTCAGATACAAAATTTGACCTGACTCATCAGAGCTCTTCACTGAGCAGGGTTACCTTTGACTTTGTCATACTTGTGAGAGCTGAGCACTTTGAATCTGATTTTCAAGTCAAACCTCTTGAAAGGGAGACTCAGCAATTACTATCTACCTGGTAAAAGTTTAGCAAGAACTATTCAGTTGCCCTAATCATGGTGAAATCTTTCCTCTTGCTACAGCACAAGTCCTTGCACTGTTATCACTTTATGATCTCATTAATGCATAAAAATATCTCAAAGGTGGGTGCCAAGAGAACGGTGCCAGATTCTTTCCAGTTGTGCCCAGTGACAGGATGATGAGCAGAGGTCATACATTAACACACAAGAAGTTCCCCTTCAACACAAGGAAGAACTTTACAGTGACAGGGCACTGAACAGGCTGCCCAGGGAGATTGTGGATTCTCCCCTCCGGGGATATTCAAACCGCACCTGGACACGTTCCTGTGCCACCTGCTGCCTTGGCAGGGGGTTGGACTGGATGATTTCCAGTGATCCCTTCCAACCCAAACTGTTCTGTGATCCTGTGATAAACAGGATTCATCTCCAGAGATTTTTTCCTATGACTTCAGAAAAACAAGATGTGCACGTAACTCCCCGTAGTATTCTAAATATCTTTACATCTGACTATTTGCCTTTGTAATCTTAATAACATTATTTCAGTACTTTCTTTTGTGTAACTGTGTGGATAGAGGGTAGAGCAATGGGTATTACATTATTGTCATCAAGATGGGGCAGGCCCAACACATCCTTAGTTTCTGTGACTCTTTGCCATGCTATCCAAGGATCTATTTTCTTCTTCTGTGCTATATATATACATATTTAGTTTAAAATCTAAAATCTCATGGATACATCTTTTTCAGTTTTTATGCTCAGTATATTCTTGTGTTACGGACACAAATTACTAATGCCACTATAATAATTTCAAAAATAACTTCAAATGAATTTTTTCCTCCTGTCACAGTACGTTGCATTAATGAAGAAAATGAGTGACATTATGTTGTATTAAGTAAGTAGCATAAAGTGATATATTACATTCTGTATAATTGGTTGTACAATTATAAATCCAGCAAACAAAGACTTGGGGATAAAAAAATTACAATTACAAACCCCAAACCTTTTCTGCTTATTTTTCTAAGGTATTTTCTTTTGAAATTATTTATTGTATGCAGAAAATGCTTGCATTTTTTCCTTCTATTCTTTAATAAGTATCCTCCTTTCAGGATCACTTTACTGTCTGTGTAGGTTTGGAAACATGACATTATTATATTATGCACAGGCTGCAACAATGATAGTATTTGATTCCACCCCTAAAAGAGTTCATCGGAGAAAAGAATTCCATCAACATCTTTTCATATAAACACACACAACAACAAACATATAAGCTTGGACTGAGGAAGTCCCTAAGCTTTAAATTGTTAAAAATGAGGACTGTGCACTGGAATTGTCATTTGTTTATGTTGTTTTCATGCTTATTTTGCAAAAGCAGCCATTATTTGTCCGTTAGTAAAAATTTGAGTTGACCAGATTTTTAGTCTGTCTCAGCATGGTTGTTGTGTTATTTTGGTAAGTGCATTGTATTGCCATATGATGTCATCCTCTTTTTCAGGGCAAGGCAGTAGAAAAGAATTATTTGATTCCTACAAGGTTTACAGTGAGGTCCCTTTCTCTGAAACATGTTTTCTTAAAAGTGATTGCTTGTTTTCTTTGTCATGATATAAATGTAATTAACCTGTGTACCATACTAACAGTAGCATCAGCGGACAAATACATATTTCAGTACAAAAAAAAATTCTCAGTACCTCTATATTCTAATTTATCCTGAATTTTCTTTCAGCTGATGTAAATTTTAAAATCAGTAAAACATAAAACAGGATTACAAACAAGTTTACTGATGACAAAAAGCTGGGAGGAGTAGCAAATACGCCAGAGGACTGTGCAGTCCTTCAGAAGGACCTGAACAGGTAGGAGAGATGGGCAGAGGGGAATCAGCTGAAATTCAACAAAAGCAAATGCAGGGCCCTTCCACCTGGGGAAGAATAACCCCAGAAACCAACTCAGGTTGGAGGCTGACCTGCTGGAAAGCTGCTCTGTGGAGAAGCACCTGGAGATCCTGGGGACAACAAGCTGTCCCTGAGCCAGTAGTGTGCCCTGGGGCCCAAGAAGGCAAATGGTGTCCTGGGTTGCCTTAGGAAAAGCACTGGCAGCAGGACAAGGGTAGGGATCCTTCCCTCCACTCAGCCCCACTGAGGCCACACCCAGAGGGCTGTGTCCACTTCTGGGCTCCTGGAGCAGGTCCAGTGGAGGGTAACAAAGATGAGTAAGAGGCTGGAGCACCTCTCTTATAAGGAAAGGCTGAGGGGACTGGGAGTGCTCAGGCTGCAGAAGAATGAGCTGAGGGGAACCTCATCAATGAATGTCAGTATCTGAAGGGAGGGTGTCAAAAGGAGGGAGCCAGGCTTTTCTTGGCTGCACCAGGCAATGGGAAAAGAGGCAATGGGCAGAAACTGAGGCACAGAAAGTTCATCTAAATATGAGGAAGAACTTCTTTACTGTGTGGGTGACTGAGCACTGGAACAGATTGTGCAGAGAGGCTGTGGATCCTCCCCGACTGGAGACATTTTTTTCAGACAAGAATCATCTAGACACAGTCCTGTGCCATGTGCTCAGGGATGACCCTGCTTGAGCATGAAAGCTGGACCAGAGGATCCACTGTGGGCCCTTCCAAATTTATGTTTTGATTCTGTGGAGTTCAGTGCTCCATAAAATGGAGGAGTTTGAAATCCTCTACAGACAGAAATGCATTATGCAGTATACATATACAACACAACACAGATTATATATTGTTTACAGGTAATTCTTTAAAATATCTGCAATTAAATTATTAGGCCACTATTTGGGCCTAATGGCTAAGATAAAACAGTGGGATGGAGAAAATCACTGGGCACTATGTGAGAAACCAGTGGCACAGCAAAGAGCTGAAAAACATATAGTTAGTGTCCTGAGACTGTGTGTATCTGCAGGTGTTTAAGAAGAATTATAGGAAAGATGGGCAAATTTGCAGATAAGGGGGCTCCAATGGTATTTTGGGGATTTAAATCCTCAAAGGGCAGCAATGCCTGCTGCAAAGGTACCAGTGCTAACACACAAGGCAGGGAGTGTCTAGGTAAAGGCATAGTGGAACTGGAACTAATGGTGATAAAGTATAAGCAGGCTCCTCCTTTGGGACTAGAGGTGAAAAAAGGGAAGTACAAAGGTGGCAAAAAAGTGGGTCAAAACCCAAAAAAGCAGAAAACAAAGTTTCATATCACACTGTTGTTACTGCTGTCAGGGTTACATGAATATTCAACCTATTTCTGCAGTCAGGAGGATGGGAATGGTGGCCCTGGCTTGTGAGGTTAAAACCTGGATTTGATGGATCATGGCATCTGATGCTACTGCATTAGAGCTTGTTTGAATCTGGTGGCATCAGTAACTCCCCAATAACTGCCTAACAGAAGCAACTGGAAAAGTATTCAACCTCTTTGGAGCCAGCAGAAGGTAGAAAGTAGAGGCAACAATATCTGCTTCCACTTGCTAAATAAATGACCTTGCTAAATTACCTTTTTATTTACCACTTGCTTAATGGCGCCTTCAGTTCATTTTTCTAGCATTGCTTTCCACAGAAATTCATTACAGTAAATAATGTTGTGAGTTTTTTCCAGGTTCTATGTTATAGCCCAGGTAGCTTTCTAAAAGTCACATAAGTTAAAGTCAGATAAAATAGAGTGCTTATATATCCACAGTTTTCATTTGCACACAGAAAAGTATCTTATTAAGTAGTTTTTGAAAAGGTTCTCAAAATTGAGACTTTAAGTACCGTGCTTACATATAGTTCTGTGAATAAATATAGATTTGTTTATGTATACAGGTTATATAACCTTACAATAAGCTACAATCCAATCTCTTCCCTGTTCTCAAAGTAAGAAAGAGAGAAGCACCTGCATTTCTCCACCATTGTCTGGACTCCCACTATTTTCTTTATTCATCATTCCCATAACAAAATCAGTACTTCCAACTTTAGAGTTCACAAGCTACAATGGAAACCGACACTTGAAAGATACTGTAAGCATATAAGTGCAAGCATACCTCTACTTGATATTTGCTACTTTATGTCAATTAACAAATAAAGATTAAAGGTATTTCCATAGGAAAATAGAGTAGGCTTATAGACTTGTGCTCCTGAATAGTTAGATTCTAAGGTGCCTCAGTACACACGGATGCCTTTTTACAGGCTTTTCTTCTTATTTTCTTCACCTATTTAATTAAAAAGGCTCAGACAAAGTTTGCTATGTGTGTCAGTTGTGATGGTAGTGATATAATATTGGTGACATTTTTATGCTGAAAATTGCAGTGATTTTTTTCACTGACCAGCTGCAAGGCATTTTTTTTTCTCCAGGCACTGCAGAGTGCCTGCAAAGCACAGCTGATAGCCTTTTCACTCCATCTGGGATCCATTCTGATCCCACTTTCTTTGTCACACTTTAGGGGTTTTTCACAGCAAAACTATGGCCCAGAATGGTCTTACTGTTGTTCAGTGCCTCTTCTTAAGGTTCTGTTTTCTCTCTTCCTGCCTTTACCCTTTACCACAGAATACTTGACATTATTTCTGTAGAGTTGCTCTTTTCATGCCAAGAGAGCAAATAGACTTGGCAGGTAGTTTGGAAATAATTGATCATATCCAAACAGTAATTGAATTTTGTTTGCTGTCATAATGGAAGAGCCAACACCATGCTGTCTTTTGATGATGGGCAGCAAATTTCATTACTCATTTTGCTCATGCTGCAATCCACATATCTGGATATGAAGCTCTACAGTTACATAGCTTGAAAAGGGAGAGAGAAGGAAAAGACTGAAGACAGTGTGCTCAGTGTAGTCACATTAAAGACTGGAGCTGTCACACCCTCTCTCAAGAAAATACATTGTTGTTTGGTTTCAGACAAGGAATTTTGTTCATTTCACATTATCAGCTCCACAATTTTCAGGGCAATAATTTCAGATTACTATCTGGGGAAACTATCTGCAACATTTATTTATCAGTGGGCCAGATAATCCACTTTGGCAACTGTGTCAAACACCAGCTGGGGCTTGTGCTCAGTTTTTCTTAATTACAAACAGTGTAATTGTCTGTGTATGTAACACAAGAGACATTTTTGTGTCTGTTGGAATACAACACTTGCCACCAAGATTTTGAGGTTTTATTTACTGACACTTCTTTTGGATGTGAATAAGAATAAAGTAAGGAGAATAGCAGTCCTGTTCGCCCTCCCCCAGTCTCTAAAGTATACTAAATCTTTACTAATGTGTTAATTGTTTTAATAAATTTACAGGGATTACCAGAGACACAGCTAGAGGGAGGAGAACAGATTGAAGTCAGCATACACATTCATGTTCCATTAAGGGGATGTGAGTAGGCCCTATCAACATCCATGGGTGAGAACAGAGCAGCCTGAAGGGAGCAAGAGTACATGAGGAGGAAAGGTGAAAGTCTCCCAAATGCTGACAGATAGAAAACTTGTCATTCTGTTGTATCTTCAAGAAATGAGAGACTCAGAGCCTGTGGCTCGTGTGTAAGGCCACCAGGCCATGTCAGTGCCAGCGCGGGGCTGTGCAGGTCAGTGCCCATCCCAGGTGGCAGCTGTGCACCCTCAGAGACACCAGGAGTGCCCATGCTGCTGGGGCAGCTGTGAGGGACTCTGTGCACACCTGCCCAGGGGTCACTGTCACACCACTGCAGCTCCCCTGGGCAGCCAACAGCTGGGCTGGGCTCTGCACGGGTCACTGGGAGTGACAGCGTGTGTGACACTGTGTGACAGTGACTGTGTGACACTGTCTGTGTCAGTGTCTGTGTGACAGTGACTGTGTGACCATGTCTGTGTCAGTGTCTGTGTCACAGTGTCTGTGTCAGTGTCTGTATGACAGTGACTGTGTGACCATGTCTGTGTCAGTGTCTGTGTCACTGACTGTGTGACCGTGTCTGAGTGTCACTGACTGTGTGACCGTGTCTGTGTGACCGTGTCTGTGTGTCACTGACTGTGTGACCGTATCTGTGTGACAGTGACTGTGTGACAGTGACTGTGTGTCACTGACTGTGTGACCGTGTCTGAGTGTCACTGACTGTGTGACCGTGTCTGTGTGACCGTGTCTGTGTGTCACTGACTGTGTGACCGTATCTGTGTGACAGTGACTGTGTGACAGTGACTGTGTGTCACTGACTGTGTGACCGTATCTGTGTGACAGTGACTGTGTGACAGGGACTGTGTGACAGTGACTGTGTCACAGTGACTGTGTGACTGTGTCTGTGTCACAGTGACTGTGCCACAGTGACTGTGTGACAGTGTCTGTGTCACAGTGACTGTGTGTCACTGACTGTGTGACCGTGTCTGTGTGACAATGTCTGTGTGACAGTAACTGCGTTTCACTGACTGTGTGACAGTGTCTGTGTGACAGTGACTGTGTGACTGTGTGCAATTGCACAGTGGAAACAGCAGCATGAGACAGGCAATTGTATCATGTAAGTATCTGCTTTTAATAAAGCTTAATAATACTGTCTTGCTTCCTTTAATAGCAACAGTTTAATAAAGTATATTTTGATAAATATTATTGTGATCTATATCTCCCCCAACACATTTCCCTATCAGAGAAGGGGGAATTTGAAATATACTTGTTCTGTATGTGTTCAAAGGTCAAGAGTTATTTGCTACAGTAGGCTTGACTGCCAGAAAAGAGGTTAGGAATTTTTTGAGAGTTTTCCAATGCTTTGTAGAAACAATTGCACTATTGAAAGGAAAAGTCTCAGATTAGCATTATACTTGACTTAATATTGTGAGTTAGAATTTAACTGACTTCATCAAGATTGAAATGAAGTCATTTAGGATGAGAATTACTGGTAAGAGCAATGGATACATTGGAAGCTGGTTTCCATCTCCTTTATTGAAGAAGTTGTAAAAGCAATGACATTTCAGAGCACACATTTTGCATTTGGAAGAAATCAAGAGGCCATCCTATGTTTTCTTCTAACACATCAGCACTTGATCACTTTTGAAATCATTTGGCCTTTGTAACTGCCAGTCGTAGAATAAAAAGGGCAGTTACTAGTGAATAAAGCAGTGGGCTTGTTTTGGAAAGTACCATATGCAAAATCTATCTTTCTTTTGGAAGAAAATGACCTAGTTATGTTTGAACATGAAACTGTTATTTCTGTGTGATTAAAGAGTGCTGTTTTACTTTTTTTTTATTATCTTCAATCTACAGGGTTATTAAACTTTTGGTGAGAATGAAGTTGACCTGTGAGGCCAATCTATTATTCCTGTCAATTCAAGGAAACCTCTGAGAAAAACTTGGAAAATATCGGTAATGCTGATTCTCTTTGGGACACAGAAGAGGGAAAGGCCCCAAAAGAACAGTAAGTCCTCTTTATTTTTCCAGTCTCTAAGGGCAGTAAATTTACTAGAATCCTGCAGAAAATTAGTACAAAATTAAAATCCATGAATTTAGGAGAACTTGCCAAAATGCTCCAGATGAATCAGATCCCCTTGTGACTGTAGAAACATCTGCATCATTTGTGAAGTTTTATAAAATATGCAAATTTATGAATTTATTTTGCTTTGCTTTTCCCCCTCTTTAAGTTTTCTCATTGTTTTCTTTTTAAACAAGCTATATTTGATCTTATTCTGAAGAGTGTCAGAGGCACTCACCTTTTACACTGAAGTCTGCTGTCCTGGCAGCTCCAGAGGAAAGGTAATATTCCAGAATTCTTCTGAAAAGGAAACATAAATGTCAGATGATGAAATCACCCCTAGTACTTGAAATCAACGTACAGAACAATTGAGAGTAGGTAGAAATACAGCACTTCAAAAACCTGTAGATCTAAGGTTCTCCTACTGGGTGGTACTGGAGACTCATAATATGGAAACTGCAGTGGATCCTGATATTCCTTCCATTAAGATTAATCTAATACACAGATATAGGTCTTATCTTCCTGTTGCCTGAGGTGGGATCTCTCATGGGAGTATGTTGTCACCCTTCTCCTGAGTTCTTCCCATTTCTCTCCTCAGCAGTAGCCACTGGCCTGGCCTCCATGGTCCAGTTATCCCTCCTTTTGTGTCCCTGGTGCTGTTCAGCAACTCAGCTCCTGGGTAGCATTCCACCTTTGTTTGATTTAGATGCTTTTTAAATTAGGCTAACAAAGTAGGGAAAATAATGTGTATTTCAAGAAAACCACACCATTCTGCCTATTGAAAAATCTTGTGTGAGAACTCATCTTGTGCTGTGACCTTGTGCATATCACTCCATCTCTCCTCTCCATTGGAGGTGTTGGAGAAGGCATGAGGAGCAGATAACTGATACTGCAGAAACCCTGAAAGCATGGCTATACTTGGACTTGGTAAATATGAATACTTTGCATAGTTTAATGCAAACATATCAGTGAATCTAATCAGGAACAGAAAAATGGTACACTACAGAATGGCTAATATTTTCCAGTTCTCAATGCATTTCTCAATGCATTCTAATGTTAGATGAGTAAGACATTACTAATTATTAAGTTTGTTTTCTGTTGAAGGGGTAAAAAAATACCTAGGACCTGGATCAACAAATGAAGCTCTGGCTGATTTCAGAATGAATTATCCATCTCAATACCTCTGAGGATCTGGGCTTGAATGCTTGTTCAGATTAGATAAAATAAAAACAGAATAAAAATAAATTTATTTATTCATCCTCTTAAAAACCATTCTAATTATGGTAGATTGAAAAGGGTTTAATACTAATTCAGAAAAAGCAGATAATCTGGTAAATAAGGAATGGCTATCTCTTCTTAGCAGTGCCNTTTTTTTTCTCTCTACAAAATTATACTCAAAAGTTTTCCGAGAGGTAGAGAAGTGCATTGTCACTACTTTAAACATGAGGAACTGAGGAGTGTAGGAACAAAAAGGTAGATCTAAGTATTTTAGCTGCAGTGTTTTAACACCTGTCTTTATGATAGAGAGCTAGTTTTTCATCCTCAGCATTATATTCAGCATCTTTGTTGCCTGTCTGCGGTTAGCTTGGCACTGAAAAATAAATACCTTTGACATTTGCATGTTGAATTGAAAAACCACTTAAACTGGCTAGTAGAAACACTAAAATTAGACTTTAATTCTCATAACTCAGCTGGCTGTAGCTAAACATCCTATGGTAGTCACTGGTGGGAAATGGGAACTTACAAAATGTCTTTCACTGGACCCAAAGAAGATGTTATCTTCTGTTTCTTGCCAGTGATTATAAAGGGGCTTGAGAATTACTAGGTCAGATGTGGACAACTACCAGGGTGAAGCCTGGCAAAGTGCACACCATTTAGGCTGAGATGCTCAGATTGTCTGAGTTTGAATAGATGGGTCTGCAGGGAAAGATAGACAGAGTTTGGGCATCTGTATTGTTTTATGCATTCACATGCATGCCCAGCTGAAATGCCTAAAGCACACAGAGCATGGAGCTAAGAAGGCTTTATGACTAGATTTCCTCACTTTTTTTCTGAATGGCAAGTCTGAGGCTGAGTGAATAAGGGATGAACTACAGTTAGCAAAATGTAGTCCATTGCAATGTTGGATTAGGTCCTCTCAGACTCTTTAGTTTTGGTTTCAGTCTCCTATGAGCAACAGGCTGAGATTTTCTTCCTTCGTCTTGGCCCTGGGTCTCTGTTCACTAAGGGTCAAAAAACTATTCCTTAAGTCTTTTGTGGACTGAGTCACTGACTCAGGAGATGCAGATCTCATCAGTGTTTTACTTGCTCAACAGCCACTGCATTTTCTGGATGTCTGGAGAGATCGGGATGGTGGCTGTTCAAGCAGATCACAGCAGTCACTGACACACAACCTAAAGTTGATTTTCTTGGCAGAAAAAATGAAGCCTGTGGCCAGTGATGCCTGCCCTCCAAACACAGACCTCACACAAATCTCAGCTCAGCCCTGCTCATCCAGCCAGTTCAGATGACCCCTGGGAATGGAAAGCTCACAGTGATCATTGCTGACAGCTCAGATCCTGTATCTAGCAATTCCTCTCCCCAGCTGCAGCTTCCATATTGTGTTGCAGATCTGAGCAGGGTGTTCCTCCTGGGGGGAGGGGCTATTTATTGCTTTCTGAGTTAAGTGTTTCCTTATTATCCAGCTCCTAATGGATTTAGGTAGCCAGTTCCAGCTGGGGACATGCAGTCAGGTCTCCTTTGTCCAGGTGGGTAGGTTTTTGGTTGTGGTGCAGGGATTCACTCAGAGCCTGGGTGATTGCAGTTTTCCAGACAAAAAAAAAAAGTAGGCAGGTGAATCATTAGTCAATTTTTGAGTGTTATGCTTTAACAATTTAGTACAGTCTGTTCACTATATTTATAAAGATAGAATGGCATAGAGTGGCATAACAATAAAAGAGTAAGTTCTAGATTTCCTCTCTGACTGTGCAGAATTACAAACTCTGTTTTTTTCTATTAGAATCCTGAAAGTCTTCCCATGAATATTCCATCCAGCATAATGTATTTATTCAGGCCTTGAATAGAAAACATACATGGATTCACAAAGAACTTCTGCAGCAAACTTCATAGCTAGAATATTAATGTAAAGCAGGGTTGAAAAGGATATGAAACTATGTGGATTAATTTAAAAAATCAATTAATGTTCAGAGATAACGTCTTGCAATACATAATGAAGCTTATTCCTGACTTTGTAACAGTTCCTGTATTGCTTTTTGCCATGCAAATTGACATAATATGGTATTATATTTATGTTTACAATAATTGTCTTAATTCTGTTTACAATTATTATTTCTTTGCTAGATACAGTGGTTGGTTTGAAATTTAAAAAGGCAAATCAATGAAGCAGTAGGATGTCACAACTTTTACTGGAATTTAGGCAACCTTTTCTTGAATTCTAATTAAAATACCAACGTAGATTAAAATAAAAAGGGATTGTATCAGATCTATACAAGGTGATACTCAGAAATAAAACTTACAAAGGAGTGCAAATTACTTTAACCAAACATATCTTTACCTCTTTTAAACTCACAAATTAACCTTAAGGTTAGAAAAAAATTCAGAGATCCGAAGTTGTGAACGGAAATCCCTGCAAGGCCTGGCTTGTAATTTACCTTTGGAAACAATTACACGGTTGTGGCAAAGGGCTGCACTGTAACTGTCAGCCTGGGAGAAGCTTCTCTCTATTAATGGAGAGTACATTTTAAGTGCAGATGGATAATAATGACATCATCTCTGTCTACGGGATGGTATTGAGGCTGTTACCACTCTCTGTGTGCTCTTATGCATGACTGCACATGCTTATATATTTACATAAAAGCAATCATTAAATTGGTGGCTTGCTGGTTTTGTTCCTCTCTTTTTCTTCTTACACCAAAGAGGTTATATTCTGCCTGGATGTTGACAGCATAAAGGATGCACACAAGCATACTTTAGGAGGGGTAATTTTAATTTTTGACAGTTTGATTTAACTTCAGTTTTGCCTATCACAAATGAAGCAATATAACATTTATTTCTTGTGCCTCTCTGCACACACTTTATATGAATAGATTTATTTTTGTCCAGCTTCACTTCAGATAGCCTTTTTTAAAAATGTAAGTTATTACTATAGAATGGTTTAGAGTACTTTTTCTAATGGAAAATTGGCTAAGTGTGAAAATTATGGTTTCTCATACACATTGTAAGAGACCTAGGTTTGGAACAGAAACTCTTGTCATATGGTGTGATAAAGCCTAATTGCTCATGCCATGTTGAATAATATTTTTTCATGAATTTTTGAGAAGAAACCAGTGTATATATGGATGATAAAGATCTTTCAAAAGTATTGAAAATAAGGACGGAACAGCCAGTTGTTCACTTAGCAGCTGTTCTTGACTGTTTCTGGGGAAAGTGGAGCAATTATCTGGTTTCTCGTTCTAACCAGGTCCTTTAGAAAAACAGCCATGGAAGAAAGGAAAAAGCATCTGTGCCGAAGAGAAACAATAAGAAAAGTTATGCATGCTCTAACTAAGTTCTGCATTAGGAATCTCATGTTTCCTCTCCTTCTACAAGTAGAAGTAACCATCTTCAGCGAGGGTGACTGAGGAAACCCCAATCACACTTACAAGTGTTTATGTGGAAATGCTGAAGACTGAAATATGTTAAGTTTTTTAAAAGGAAACAGAAACTATATTTTCTCGAGGGACTGCAGTAAACTCAGACTAATTATTTAAAATTGTGCCTCAAACACCAGAAACATCTTTTTTGTCTTTTTGGAAGTCAAAAGCCAAATCTGCTCTCATTTTGCAAACAAAACTGGGCCACGTGAAGCAGAACTTTGTTTTCTAGATTCTTTGGAATGAAAAAACTTGAGAAGGAAAATAATTTTCACTGCTTAAGATTTATAGATGGGTAGGATTTAAACCATGCCAATGTTCTCAGCATTTTTGGTGTTAATTTGGATTCCTATATCCAAGATACAGTTCTTTTATAACCCTGTTCTGAGATACAGTTGTTGCTCCACTGCAACACTGAGATCCTAAATCTTCAGGGCTGGACTCCGAACATTAGAGCATTGATATTTGGACACCTGGGATTGTCAGGACATAAACTGAAGGAATAGAAGAGAAGAATGGGACAGACTGGAAGGACATAGTTGAAGGTTAACAGAGAGAATTAAGAGAAAAAATAAAAACAAACAAATGAGGGATGCTTTTCTTGAAAGAAGAAGAAACAATCTGTTGCATTCCTAATAGCTATGAAAATGTAGGTTTGAAGGACTGAGTGTGAAATGTCTCTTGTTTGCCGTTAGGAAGGCAATTTTCCTTTTTGTTTTGGCTTCTTTTGTTTGTTTTGGGGTTTTTTGTTGTTTGTATTTGTTGGAGTTGGTTTGGGGTTTTTTTGTATTTTTGTTTTGTTTTGTTTTCATTTGTTTGGTTGATTTGGGTTAGGGTTTTTTTTGGGGTGGGCCAGGCTACACACAAGATGTGTTTGTGTTTGGTTAATTTGTCTTTTCCCTCATAACTATTTGTTCCCTGTAAAAAATGGGAATGATTAATTCATGTTTTTATGGATAGTTATAAATTGTAAAATGTGATATACTGTATATGTGTACATGGGGTTAAAATGTAGACTGTAGTTCATGTTATCATTTAATGTATATGTGTAAGTGGGACAGGGATACATGGGTCTCAGCACGTAGTATAACAGTTGGCTGCAACAAAAGGCAGGAACCCATCCCAGCATAGACAAAGAATGAATAGGGGTTGCTGGAGAAGAGACATCAAGTTAAGGAGGAAGAGTCATCAATGCAGGTGGCCTACACCCTCCTTGGCCATCAGAGCATCGTTATCCAGATCATGGGACATTAATCAACCAAGAACTTCTGCCGAAACTCAAAGTTAACACCTAGCAGGACAGAAATGGACTCTTTTCAGCACAACCGGAGACTCCCCTGAATTTGAATAGCTAGCCGGGACTCAATAGAAAATATGGGGAAATATTGCCCGGGGTGGAATAAAGGGTATAAGAACTGGGCCCCGAAACAGGCAAATTGGTGAACTCAGGGGGAGACAGCAGACGGCCAGGCTCTGTGTCTCAGAGTTCACCCTTGGCCTTTTCCCAGGTAAAACTGTCAAGTAGATTTCGCTGTTGGTGGGTTTTTACTGAAATTCTGTGATTTGATTTTTTTAATATCTAAATTCTGTGATTCAATTTTGTATTAATAAACTAAATTATTATTTTAATTGGAATATTGGACTTGGCATTTATAACATTCCCTAAAATTTTGTCTATTGAGTAACTCCAGTACCTCTTAGAAGCTTATATGGGCTACAACACTTGGCTGCTTTCTTCCTTCCACGTGAACCTAGACTTCATCAGCATTTCTGTTCCTTCATCAGTTATGTTCAGATCACAAGGAGAATGAAAATTGAAGGTGGGAGCACCTCCAGTTCATATTATGAATTTTCAATGTGCCTGGGAAGGTGGCAGCAGGAAGAGAGAGAGGAAGGGGAACATTATAAAAGTAAGATCTTTAAGAGAAGATGTAGTTTCGTGCCTAAAAGAAAGAATTGGCTTTCCCACAGGAGCAAAGTCTTTAGGATTTCAGTCCTTGGGACCTGGAAAATCCAGGAAAAGGATTGCTACAGCTGCCAACAATGGTAAGAATGTGTGTCCTGGCCATTTGCCTGTGTTTTGTAGATGTCCGGAAATGTGCTGCATTTCTGCTAGTCATGATGACCTGCTAAGTGGAGGTGTGACAAAGGAGTTGCTGATTGCTGGAACAAGAGGCAGTGCTCAGAGAATTGTCTCCATTTGAGACCCAAAAGGAGACAGTGCACAGTGCACAGTGTGTGAAAGGCTGAGTGGAAAATTTTCCTGATATTGCCTAGTATCTGTTCGGTCTATACAGATCATCTCCTGTTCAAGGTCATGGACTAACATCCTCTTCAAGCAGGGCACAGTCATGCACTGGCAGTGCAGGACAACAAGTAAAACAGAGTCTCTTGCACACAGAGAAGAAATTACTGACACCTTTTTTCTGCAGCAAAATTGCTGCAGTTTTGTAGGGGTTCTTTTAATGTCCTTTCTGTAAATTTCATATAGTTTTTTTCACCTTTAGAACAAAGTTTCAAGCTTTGGTAACTTTATTATTATTATTATTTTGAGATCTCAGACAGAGGCAACAGGTCTATACTCTTAAATAATATTGTTGGTAATGCAGTTTTATAATTTTTTCCTGTTTATTTTGTTCTTTAACAAAGAAAATCAGTAATGTTCCTAATATATTTCTTGTAGTCTCACTGATGAATATCATCTTTAGATCAGCTATCAGCTGTAGATCAGCTACTGCTGCATCTCTCAGGCAACATTATTTTGAGTGAAAGAGCAAGGAAACATTGAAGTCCATAATAGCAAAGTCCAAAATTAAAGATATCACAAAAAAAATTTATGCATGCAACCTATTATATTTAACAAACTAAAAAAAAATCCTAATGTAAATATGAACAAGTTCCCTCAGGTTACAAATCAATGAAATACTTATTGGAAAAGATTTCTTGAAATACTTCTATTGAAATACTTCAGCAACTGGCAGATCGCAAGACCCAGTAAACTACAGCCTGTAAAGTCTTGAAGGACTTAAATATGTTGCATTGTGAGGCAAATTGAAACTTAAAAATGTTTTGTCTTTCATTTTTTTGTACAGTATGTCATGGGGCATCCTCCATTCCAAATTCCCACTCTTATCCTAAGTGGTGTTCTTTGATTATATCATGTCTAAATATGTTATTATATACAATTAGTATTTCTCTTTTTTCTACTCAAAAGAAAATAATTTACAAAAGGTTAAGTTGTTTACCAAAACAAATTACTGTTTTCATATCTCAGTAAAAGCACACACATGGGTAAATGGATCCATTAGGAGGAGGATGAAAAACATCTTTTTTAATATAATTCCACATCAATTCAGCCAGAGTTATCAGAGAGAGCCAAAGATGTTTTATATCTCCCAGCTATAGGGCAAAGTCTAAAGCTCTGCAGTCCTTCCTAGCCCCTCATGCAAGATCAAGAACAGGATTCTGCTTCTGAGCAGAATCTGAGAACTTCTGAGAACTACAAATATTTTCTTCAGTTTTAATTCATGCATATTTTTGTATTTTGAGCTTCAGCCTTTGAAAAAAACCCCACCAAAACCCAAAACCAAAACCAAAACAAAACAAAACAAAAAACCACACTCAAGAATGTGTTTGTATTCCATTGAATCTATATGACTTTGGCACTGATTTGAATGATTGTAAAGAGAGGCCTCCAACTGGGAACATTTTATACCTATTTAGAAGGCAGTTGCACACTGTTAGAACAGTGATCATTAAGGGACCTTAGCAAGGCAGCACACAATGCTCCTAAGCTTGGCATGAAATAACAGGACAGTCAACATTTAGTCCCAGCAAGTCCCTTACAGGCATTTACCCTTATAATCTTTGATTCCAATTGTATGATAATTATGATAAGTACTCCCTGCAGTGTAGGCACATTAAACACAGACAAAGATAAGTTTCAAAACAAAATTATCAGTATAAAACAGAGAACAATAAAGTTAAGCCTGGGAAATCTAGGCTTGTGTTGATTTAGAAGCTGGAATTGCCTCCACCTGGGACTGAAAAATCTGTAACATCTGTATTCAAAAAACAACAGAAAGAAGAACATAAAAAAGAGTTTTGAATGCCTGAAATGTTTCAGGATTGTTTTTAAAATGTCTATCATTTTAAATATGTATTAATTTAATACTCTTTCATTTAATAATTCATGTAATTAATCCATTTACGATGATACTGGTTCCCCCTTGTCTAATTACCTAATGCTGAGAATGACTAGTAATGGAAAATTATGGAGACAGAAAAGATATATGATTTCTACAAAACAAACCTTTCCATTGGGCTCTTCTGCTTAACAATAACCAGAAATCTCTCTCTCCTACTTTACTGAAAATCTGGCCTCATGTAAGCCTGATTATCCCTTAAGGCTCATCCCTCCTAGCCAGTAGAAATGTACTTTTCCTGGGAGAATTTTAAAGAAAAGCAACGTCCCCTCCACTTTGCACATGCTTCCACTTAAACATTATTGTCTGTTTTATATTTTCCTCTGTCTTTATTAGTTGCTGTATTAAGTCTTCTGATGCAAAATATTTTTAAGGACTTTTGCTTTTCCTTGCTATCAGAAAATGATTAATCTGCCACTGCCTGTGCTAACAAGTTGTGATTGATGATATATGGACAATCATCCACCGTTGGCACTTTAAAAGTTTATCTATTTAAAGGAAATATTTGTCTTCATTTGATGAAATTTGGAGTAACTGTAATTGCTTGTTGCTTCTTAAAAATGCCATAAAGCCTAAAATCTGCCATGCAGAGATTTACTGGCTGAGCAGGGAGAGAGGTGATTTAGCCATGTTCATTATTATTGATTGCATGCTCGTCTTGCCTGACCTGCTGGCTGAGCAGGTCCCCAGTGCCACCAGTACTCTTTTATCCACAGCAGTGATGGTGCCAGGTAGGCTTTCTCTCTACAGGGAGTGCAGCTGTTTGCCTCGTGGCTGCTTCCACTCTGCAAAACACATTTGCTTTTGGGGGCAGAGGATTAAATCAGGATTGGCAAAAGTAGTCTTCTACTATTAGAGGCCTTTTGATGACCTACTCATAATCTCCACCTTAAATAGAAGTAGTGTTTGGTTTTAGTTTTGGTTTGGGGAGGGTGGTGTTGGTTTTTTGGTTGGTTTTTTTTGGTGTTTGTTTGTTTTTTGTTGTTGTTTTTTTGTGTTTTGTTTTCATCCTATAGCTATTACCATTAGATTGTTTCAGAAGAAAATCTCTTTGAGGTTTAGAGCCTTTCTTTTGCATTTCATATGGTCATTCTGTTCCCAGCTTTCTGCAGTGTTGTTTAATTTACATGATGATCACACACTTTGATATGTATGATATACTTTATATCCCCATATTTGGCTAAGTTAAAAAAACAACCCATTGCTTTCCTTCCCTCAGGAGGCTTTTTGGCCCCTTGGTCATCCTAATAACTATGTATCTTTCAGTCTGGATTTCTCTTTCTAAAGAATTTTACATAAGTTTCATTGAGACAGGTAATATTCTTTAGCTGTTGGACAGGTATAATTATTGGATTGCAGAATAGCCTTCAAAAAGGAAAGCAAAAAGATAAGAGACTCCCTCCAAACACTACCTTTTTAAATCCTCTGGAAGTGTTAGAGGGAAAAAATGGGCAACTGTCTTCAAGACTTGATCTTTATGAATCAGAGTAGCCAGTCTACTCCCTCCTCTCTACTTTGAACTCATTTGGATGTTCAAAGAAGCAAAATGGCAATATGGGCTCTGAGCAATGTCCTTCATCTAGATCAAGGAATCTATGTGGAAAAATTCTTCTGGAACACCCATCCCTGTCATAGTGTTTGCAGTAGCAGGACTGGGTTTAAGTTCAGCCCTGTAAAAGTATAGTACTACAAGCAAAAGCCTCAATTTTACTCTTCATTATGGAGTTTGATGCTGACCATTCATAAGCTTTGAAACAAAGCCAAGCCTCTTGTTGTTGAAACAATCCAACCTTTCACTCCTTTGAGAAGGACAGAAAAAGAATAGCAATAATTTTCACTGTTTTCTGTTCTCTCATTACAGATTTTAGAACAGTTCAGTCCTTTTTATTTTGAAGATTTTGTTTCTTTCATTTAATAATACCATACTATTTACCAGTGTTTGTATACCAATACATTCAACAAAAGAAAAGGTTCTAGCTTTTTTTTTCTCTAAAAGCTCAATATCTTCATCACATATTTGTGTTCAGCAAAAAGTGATAGAACATTTATCTGTCTTAAAATGCATCTGTAATTTAGATGCAAAATTTAAGATTCAAGGCACAAAAGAACTTTGGGCCTAATCAAGAAATTACTATGATGGCATGTGAATGAAGCTTGCTGGGAAGCTGTTAGTACAAGAAATGAGAAGTCTGAGCATCTTTTCCATTAAAATCATTGCATTATCTCGGTATTGTACAAACCCAATAAAGGAAGTTACTCTGCAATTCTAAGGAAGGAGAGCCATGATTCAGGGCTTTACTAAGTTCCTGCATAAAACTTGTCTGTAAAGCTCTGTCAAATTGCCTAGTTTTTCTTTAATTCCTTTGGCAGAAGCATATTAACTTAAAACCAAAGTAGGAATATTGCCAGCAAATCTTTTAAGGTAAAATGAGCTTGAGACTTAAAGCTCAAATTATTAGAAGTGTGGAGCTTAATGCAAATTATACACATTAGTCTGACTGTCTGATGAACCACTAAATGTTTTACGTATTAATTTTGTTACATTTGTACCATTTAATTACCACTTTCTTATCAATAGTCTGCTCAGGGTATATGTTTAGCTGCTTGCCAGACAAGGTCCTTCTATACAGAAAGGCTTTAGGACAAGAATTTCCAGATGTGCCAAGGGAGCCAGATATCTGACTTTGAATGATCATGAATCTTAGAGAACTAAAATGTTTCTCTAAAGGATTAATTTATAGAATCCCCTTTCATTTTTATTCTAGTAGTGCTTAGAAACCTCACTTGTGCTGGCTGTTCAGCACATGAAAATGATACTGAAATGCCTTAACTAAAACTGCAATTAAATGCTTTTTTAAAATAAAGAAGCATATGACAAGACTGTCCCTCTAGTTCAGAAGTGGCTTAATCTCTTGGGGCAGAGTGGAGTATCTTACGAATGTATGGCGAACCACAACTGGTCATGCATACAGTACAGAGCAAGACAAAGGCTATACTAAGCCAGGGAGAGACTAATGGAGGAGGTGAAGGAGAAAGTGGTAAGAGAGCAGTGAAAGGAAATTAATTTTCTGATTCAGTATCCAAGAGAAAACTATTGCCTTCATTTGTTGGTGGCAGCTGTGGAGGGAGCGTAGGATACCACACCACCTGAACATTCCTGCTGCTCCTGCTAGTTCCAGCTACTGTTGGAGAACACTTCCAACTCCTAAATGCTCACTTCTGCCTCTCCATGGGTGTTTCTGGGGGAAAATCTGAAGGGGGGATTTTTACATTTGTTACCTTCCTGTCTTCTGAAGAGGAAGCTTGTTTAACCCCTGGGAGTCAATTTACACCGAAAGAAATCGCCATTTAATACAGGTCATAATAATTGTTTTAGCATAGCTTATGAATAATTAAATAAAGACTTTTCAGTTCAGAAGACAAAAACCAGAGACAGAAAGGATTTATGCATATTGTGAGTTCTACATCCTGAGGAAAATGCTGTCTTCTATAATCTCAATATATATTTTCAATTAATAACAAATTTTTAATTATTTCTCTTAAAAGTATTTGTAGTCTCAATTATATTATGTAAAGTTAATTTTGTAGCTGTTAAAAAAGTGCCCATGAAACACTAGTATTTTCAAACCAACTTAGATAAAATTTTGTGATGTAGAAGCAATTTACACTTTTTAATAACTACATTGTTCTTGTAGAAAGAGATTGTCATATTCCCTGACAGACAATTTTCTAGCGATGAATTGTCTAAAACCCATTCTTTCTGATATTTTTAGTAAGTAGATGAATAAGTGGTAAGCTAATTTTTCTGTTTTTCTTTACAGATCAAAGCATTCTTTTAATTATATTTCACACTAGCATTACAGATAAGTGTGGGAACTGACAGTGGTCAGATTTTGGGCTTCAGGCAGTGGCTAACACAAGCGACTCTCATTATGGCCTTGGAAAATCCTAAGTAGGAAACCCAATCAATACTTGTGAGGTGAAAAAGTTAGCAGGTGGTGTTTTTATAACATGTTTACTGGCAAAGATGTTTACAAAGAGGTGTAAACTCTAAATGACCAATCATATTCATTGTACCAAAGTACTGTATAAAAAGAGGGTTCTGTAGAATAAAGATTGCTCTCACTTGCTGTAAGCTGAGTCATTTCGTTATTATCATGCCTTCCTTAAAACAATAGCAACAGATAAGCATGTGACTGCAAGAAACAATAGCCACGTTTTACTGTTAGAACAGCAAATCTGTCTCTTTTTGTTTAGAGTGATGGCTCTCTGTTTGTTTGATTCTGTTATTTGTTCACCCAAGGCACAACCATGGAAATAAGTGAGAAAATCCCTGCTAATTTCATAGATTTTGTAACAAAACATAATGCCAAAAATTTTTCCTACAAACTTTGGGGTTTTTGTTAATTCCAAAATACTTTTTGTCCCACTCTACCCCAATGAGAAGACATCTATAAAAGCCTTGTTACAGGGAAATGGTTTCTTTCAGAAGAAATCATTCAGCTATGAATGTCTGCTGATATATTCTGTTCATGTTAAGTTCTTTTTCAGTCAAGTCCTGTTAAGTAACTACTATATTTATACAGAAGGACTAACAAGTGTATATGACACTGACTTGTGTCCTAAATGAGACATTTAATTTTTTTTTTTTTCCTCTCTTTTTCCTGGAGTTACAACAATTGTGAATGCACAAAACCAAACACATCCTTGACTGCTGAAAGAATTGAATGTTCTTTTCTCTGCATCTGCCTACTTGCAGAACTGCAGAGAGCTGAAGCATAAAGCTGCTCCATGACTCTCCTTGGTGTATTTTGGTTAATTGTGGACCCATTGGTGTGACAGTCACCTGCTGAGGAGCACTGGACATAATTTCTGCTGTTCCTTTTCTTCCAGGCTCTTCTGGGAAGATGGGAAGCCTCTTTTTCCTTCCTGCTTCAGGTGGTGTGATGAAAGTAATCTGTATGCCATGGGACAAAAATAGAGGATGTGTGTGGGTAGCAAACCCGACTCCATTACCTGCCATTTTTGAAACATATCACTTTCTGGCAGTCTTGGACATTTTTGAATAATATTGTTCTGGAAGGATGGAAACAATAACCAGTTTGGAAGGTGAGCAGTAACTGGGAAGTGAATATGATGCCTGAGTGTCCCCTCAGGATTTAATTTAAAAGAGAATCTAAAAGCACACTGCAGCTGAGAGGTTTTCAGGCTCATAGCCTGAATGGCGTGTTTTGAGTTTTGTGGGAGTCCCATCTTTATTCCAAATTTCTCCTTTTGGCTCTGGCCAGTGTGACTTCAGACTAGCCTCTGCAAAACTGTGACTACATAGGAAATGAAAAATAGAGATTCTGGCCCCTTTTTTATTTCTCCTCTGTCAGCAAAATGTGATATCAATTAATAAAATGACACCTGTGTTGAAAAATGAGGTAATCTACCTGAACAGAGTATGGACAGCTACATTTGGCATAACATCATAATATAGAAAACTATAAGAATCTATTGAATGGTAACATTAGGATAGTGTTTATAGACATTATAGCACAGTATTAAGTTCATTTCTTTAAACTAGCAGACTGCCTATATGCCTAAAACTTTACATGGGAGATGTTGAGAAAATTTAACAACTTCATCTCACAATATGCAGATACTGTAATATCCATGTACAGGCTACTAGATCATACGTTCTGATTTACAGCCAAGACTGGACCGAGACATTTAAGTGTCATCCAAAAGCCTGACAATAGCACACATTTCTATCTCATGAAATCACCAAAAATCCCTCATTAAAGACATCTTGTGTATCAGCATCATTCTATGGCTAGCAAGGAGCTATTTGTAGGGGTTTAACTTCAAAGTCTCTGTTTCACAAATAAATCTGCCCATAAATAAATTTTATACCAGCATCAGAGCACCTCTGGGATATTACAACACTCTCCTGCACTGTGCAGTTTATTTATATTTCAAGCATACTGGGGTTTTTAAAAGATGCTTATTTGGATTGTTCCTGTTTATTTGGAGCATTACAGCATTCACTGGCCAAAAGATCAGTATATGGCTTTGAAACAGGTCTATCAAAAGCTTGTTTGTACGAAACTCCAAATAGGCAGAATTTCCAGCATGAAATGCTGCACTAGTAAACTAAAGCAAAGTCCAAGCAAAGAGAAATGAGGGGTACTTCAAAGTTTTTCACCTATTCTGATGTCTTAACTTTTTTACTTGAACTTCATATTCTTGTCTATAGTTTAGGGGAAATGTTGAAGCTTCTCGAAATCAGCCTCTGCTCTCCTGCATGCTGAACATCAAAGTATTTGCTCCACCAGTGTCTCATGATTACACTTGTACTGTGCCTTTGACTGCTGTGTGTCAGACTAAGCCAATGGCTATTGGAGTCAGCCAATAATAAAGATCTCAATCATGATGGCAGATCTACATAAGAAAGGAAAATGCATAACTATTTTGCAAAGTGAAGATAAAAATATATATATATTTATGATCACTGCTGCCATCTAATTGCTCTGGAAAACATTGATTTGAAGAGCTCTCCAGGCTTTACATCCAGCCATAAGTCATTGTAAACCCTAAGGAATAGTAATATATCAAATTAACAGTATATTGTACACTTTTGAGGAACGTAACACACCACACACACATCAATTAGTTAATTCCCCAAACTACACTCTCAAGCACTATGTCCTGGGAACTAACCAAATTTCTCCTGGTTCAGGGTTAAATAAACTGAACGAAAGCAAACATCTCATGCAAAGTCAGTGAGCTAGTCAGGAACTGAGGCTTAGAATCTAGATTTTTAATCATACCTTACTAATCAAAACATACTAATGCCAGTTATTGGTCTTAATTATCAGAGTGTTTAATTAGTTACCTTTTCAGAAACACAGAGTTAAGAAACCATACGTAGATGACTTTCAAGTACCTCTTAGACCATGAATACTTTTCAGTTATATTTGTTTTTACTGCTGCATATGTCTAGTGTACACTAGAGCTTTGCTTCCATCTGTAATAAATGGAAATTTTCAGGCTTCTACTGTATTACCCAGCATCTTGTATTTGTAGACCAAATTTCCGCTAAGAACTTTAACAACACAATTTATACTTTTTTAGAGCATTCATGTTTAGTATTAATTGATATGCAATAGTGTTCAGAGTTTATGACAGAATCCTTACTGTGAGCAGTTGTTATGCCACATAGTTCTTAAAATGAAACAAATGATACACACACTGAAGGCAATTTTTACATAGTGTCTGAAACAAAACAAAACCAAGGGAAGAAAAATAATTAAAACAAAACAAAACAAAACAAAATAAAACAAAATAAAACTTATTGGCACATATATAAACCTTTAAAGGTCTTTTACAAGTAGGAGACATTTTTATCTTTCATCATTAGATCCGAGCTTAAGTTTCCTCCAAGCAGGTCTTATCTTCTGAGCATTATCCAAAGTCTACAGTGGTTAATGAGTGTGTAAAAGTTTGGACAATTGAAGTAAGATATGGAAATCTGAGGAAAGATCTGTTTTCTCTTTATGCAGTCCAGCTGATGTTATGAAAATGCTGAAGATGCTGAAGTCAACTGAACACCACACAGACAATCTGAGACAGATAGGAAGAAGCAGGAAAAGCCTTGTCTAAAAACCTCAGTTCTGTAAAAACTAAGCTTTGTACCTGGGCACTGGAAATCTGTGTTGATTGGGAAGCAATAAGTTTTTCACAGAACATTTCTTCCCTCAAGACAGGGTGAAAAAACTGAAGTCTGAAGAAACTTCTTCCTATTCAGTGCAGAGCGACAGCAAATGACCTAGCTTTCATGAATCACAGAATCATTAGGTTGGAAGAAACCTCCAGGATCATCAAGTCCAACCCAACCCTAATCTCAACCAAACCATGGCACCAAGTGCCACATCTAGTCCTTCCTTAAACACATTCATAGATGGTGAATCCACCACCTCCCCATGTAGACCATTCCAGTGCTTTGTTACTCTTTCTGTAAAAAACCTTTTCCTAATATCCAGCCTATATTTCTCTTGGTGCAGCTTAAGACCGTGTCCTCTTGTTCTGTTAGTTGCCGCCTGAAGAAAGAGACCAACCCCACCTGACTGCAGCCACCTTTAAGGGAATTACAGAGAGTGATAAGGTCACCTCTGAGCCTCCTTTTCCCCAGGCTAAAGAACCCCAGCTCTCTCAGTTGTTCCTCACAGGGTTTGTGTTCCAAGCCCCTCACCAGGCTTGTTGCCTCCTCTGGACGTGCTCAAGCATCTCAAGGTCCTTCCTGAACTGAGGGGCCAGAACTGGACACAGCACTCGAGGTGTGGCCTCACCAGTGCTCAGTACAGGGGAAGAATGACCTCCCAGCTCCTGCTGGCCACACCATTCCTGATCCAGGCCAGGATGCCTTGGCCTTCTTGGCCCCCAGAGCACACCCTGGCTCCTGTTCAGCTGCTGTCACCAGAACCCCCAGGTCCCTTTCTGCCTGGGCACTGTCCAGCCACACTGTGTCCAGCCTATGACCTTGCAGGGGGTTATTGTAGCCAAAATGCAGGACTCGGCACTTGGACTTATTAAACTTCATCCTACTGAAGTCTGCCCATCCATCCAGCTGTTCCAGGTCTGTCTGCAGAGCCCTCCAACCTGATGTCTAGACTCCTAAGTCAACTAGATGAGTTGATTAGCTTTTTCATTGACTTCAATGGCTTTTAGGTTCCAAGTAAATGGTAAAAGAAGAATTTTTCTTTCTTTTTGTCCCAAGACTCAGACTCTGGATCCTCAAAGTGTTTGTATTGGCATAAAATAACACATAACTAAATGCCTACATGTTTCTATGAAAGATCACATTATTTTTATCATACCCAGAAAACTGGAATAAGCATTCTTTTACTGTAATTTAATGTCTTTTTTAAATTTAATTAAATTATTGTAGAAACATGTTAAAGAGATATTTAGAAATTTCCCCATTCACAGGAAGAGGATTTTGGCAGGTCACAGAAATGCTGTGACCAAAAGCTATGTTTTCATGAGCAGACAAAACAGCTGAAGACTCTGTCAAGAGGGAAGATTTTACATCTCTTCCCTTGACAATCTATACCTTTCTGCACCCCAACAAGTCCCATTCATGCTGGCCTGTCATCTTCCTGAAACTAACTTGAAAGGTGTTACAGGCCTCAATGACATTTATCTTTCCCCTTCCCTTTTCCCTCTTTCAATAGATTTGCTCTTAGGGGAGATTGACATCTCCCCTAAGACATCCCTTATGAACATCATGAGGTTCATAAAATAAGACCAGAGGAGTAGAACAAAGAGAAGAAGAGAAAGGAGAAAAGAGAGGAATAAAATCTAGTTTAGGTAGTTGCAAACTCTTAAACCAGCTTGTTGTCCAAGTGCTGGTAACCATGGATTTCTACTTGTAGATGAAACAGCTCTGAATGTGAAAATATGCTTACAGACTATTGGGGAAACTTTTACTTTGAAAAAATCAACTCTATATAATAAGATGCAGACAGAAGTTTATTTTAAAAATAATGCAAAGTATCTGTCATACTGAGCTGGGAAAAGCCCACACTTAACTAGTAAAAATGCATAAAGTTAGCAGAAGTGATATGACTTCCAGGCTAATATTTTAAAGACATTTCTCTTCTCAGCATTATGGCACTATTTGACCAGGGGTAATAACACTCAAACTGTTTTCAATCTCTGGCTTTACTTTAATGTGACTGTTGCTATCAGTGCACATTTAACTTCAAAGAGCTTTACAGGCATTAAAAGCCTAATCCTGCTCCTAATAATTGTATTCTGTGATCACTTCCTTATGCTGCGGGTCAGGGCAGCAAAATCACAGGCTGGGTCCACTGCCATTGTTCACATTGAGCAGCCCCATTCTCCACCTTTTGACTTCTGCATTACCATTAGGAAGTGGGCACGAGGTGCAGTAGAAGAGCTTTGATGTATTTCCTTATAATGTTCTATTGTTGTGATGTTGAAGATGATTTAAAGGCATTTTCTTTCAAAGAAATTATCGGAATTCAAAAACGGTTTTGATCTTTCTGGAGTGCAACTGACAAATAAGGGCAGGAGCATTTAGTTGCTCACCTTGTTGGCAGGACAATTAAAGAAATTTATTCAATACTCTACAATTCAGAATAGTGTGTATAAAAACCCCGGTATACCCCCACAACCATTCTCTCTAAAGGTTATGATAGATTGCCGGATTTATACTTCAGTACTATTCTAACATCCAATTTATAATGTTCAAAGTAAATTAAATTAAACTTATTGTTCTTATCACCCTATGCTTATAATCAGTATATTTTATTCCCAACAACAGGTGAGTCTCCTGTCTGAAGCCAAGCTTGTATTATCTAGCTGAGGGATTTAGTCAAAAAAGCAAGAGTTTGGGGAGACAGTGAGATAAGTGCATTATCTTTAGAAAGAATGTATTACCATCTAATAACTGTAGAAAAGCATTTTTAGAGTTCACATATCTTTTTTCTAATCATATTTGTTAAAGGAGTTATTTATTTATTTAGAAAGTATTTATGTAGTCTGCTGCTGCAAATAGTATAGAGTTTGGTTTCTTATCTATGATTACATTTTTGTGTGTTGAGTTAGCAAGCTGTAGGGTAGTATCTGCTGCCTTATCACTAATATTTTTATGTATGTTATTGAAATTAGGGTTATTATCAAATCTGTTAAAAATTTCATACACATGTATATAGTTGGCAGAGAGAAAAGGATTCATTTGAAGGAAATGTGTAACTGAAAAATAGCATAAAAGGAAGATAATTCCTAGTCTAATTCTATCCCGTTGTTGGGGGTTAGATTTGTTTCTTTTTTTACTTATAGAATTTTTCCCTGTAAGTTTCTAGGAGGCTAACTACTGGGTACTTGTGGACCAAAACAAAGAAGTGGCCAAAGGAGATTCTATCACCGGGCTGACCTGTTGTTTTTGGGTCTCTGAGAGTTTTCTCTCAGAGGGGGGAGATAATGCGAGTTTTGAGGGAGGTAAGGGACAGAGCTGTGGGCAGCTGCTCTCTTGCTCTCGGCATTGGGGAGGACAGGCCGGTCAAGCTGCCCCTCACTTCAGCAAGAGATCACGGCCATCACTCTGCCTCTGTCTCATCCTGGGAAATCTATCATCATCTGCTCGTGTACCCAGGAATCCTGAGCTCGTTTTCTCCAGCCTTTCCCCCCACTGCCGCTGTTTCTTCGGAGCTTTGAGGTTCCCCTGCTACTCTGTAGCCCAGCACTGCCCAGCCCTGCCGGGACACCCCTGCTGCTCCAGCCCCCAGCACAGAGCTCCTCATCTCACCCACCAGCCTGGGACTTTCCACCCTTCCAGCTCAGCCTCTCGGAGTCCTGCAGGGGCACTGAGATCAAACTGCCCTGGGCTTTTGTGAAAGAAAGGTTCCTGGTTCTGTTTATTATTAATGCAGTAGTTGTTTGTTTACCTGGTTATACATACTTGTAAAGAACTGTTATTCCTATCCCCATACCTCTGCCTGAAAGCCCCTTTAATTTTCTAAATTATAATAATTTGTTGGGAGAGGTTTTGAATTCTCCATCTCTAGGAAGGTTCTGCCCCTCCCTTGCAGACACCTGTCTGTCAAACCAAGAGACACATATATTTTGAATTTTGGAACGAGAAAAGAGAGACAGCAAATCCTATACATCAGTTTTCCTCTTTTTATTGTTTGATTCTAGAGAGAAAAATCAAGATATTTGTTTAAATACAGCAAGTGCAAAAGGACTTCACCATGGTAGTCTTACCTGCTTATCATTAAAGTACCATGAAAAAATCTAAGAAGGTAGAGTTCCACAACTGACCAAAAGGTGATATGAAAGCAGAACCATTAACTTGGAAAGGCAGAGGAACAAGAAAACTGTAATTTATTGTTTCGAGTGGTAGATGATAACTTTTTTTTCATATTTTGGTAATGAAGAGGTCCTAGAAAGGCTTCGAAACATCATATGGGGTCTAGTCCAAATGTATTTTGAAAACACCTGAGGCTTTCCAGCTAATTTAACTAAAATATGCAGACTATAATGTGTCGGATTATTTTCTGATCCAGAGGTGGGGCAACTGAGAGGTGTTTTAAAAACTTTTATTCCATTTTCAGTCTCATATGACGGGTGAATCACAATATTTACTACTATCGCAATAATTACTACTTGCTATGAGTAAAAATTTGACTGAAAATGCATTAGGGAGAAATAGAAGACAAGTTTCTAGCTCTCATCCTCCTTTTTCTCAAACCCTCAGGTATTTGGATTTCACATGAAGAAAAGCCAGATTTCATTACATCTAGGTTTTGACATTTTGTCATCCAGTTAGGGGAATGAACATGTGCCCCGGATTAGGAAAGGGCCATTTCTATAGTGTGTAGGTGGAACTGTTAATTCCCCTGTGGGTTCCCTTGCAGCAGTACTAAGCAGTGTCATATCACTTCACTAAGCAGCTTTAGGAGGTTTGTGTACTCAGCAAAGCCAAGGCATATTACTCTGAATTGCTGAAAAAGTACTTTTACTCAGTAAGTCTAAGTATCCCTTTGTTTTATAACTACAGCAGGAATGTG
Source organism: Cisticola juncidis (assembly GCA_013400215.1). NCBI lineage: Eukaryota > Metazoa > Chordata > Aves > Passeriformes > Cisticolidae > Cisticola > Cisticola juncidis. The sequence continues at coordinate 330,921 of VXBR01010914.1, forward strand.
CCTTTCTTTGTAGGGGCTGATTTTTATGTCTTAGTTCTCACTGGTAGCAGGTTTAGCACACAGTAGTTGTACACCCATCTCTTTGAGCTCAGGGACAGTTGTGCACACAGGGGGAAAAGCTACCAGGAGCAGTTTACGGCAAAGCTCTCTTGCTGTCTTTGCTGATATAAATATTGAAGATTAGCACTACATCTTTCCTAGGAAACCTAAACCCCTTCTTTTTTATTAGAGCCTTGACACCTTCAGTACTCTAGAACTATAGCAAGAAAGATATATTTTCCCCAGAATGTTAAAGATACGATTCTTGTTCTCTGTTGATGGTTGCCTGTACATTTCACTGGGTCTCACACCACTCTGAGCATAATAGTAATATCTTTCTCCACACATTCTCACAATTAGCTCATAGTGAGATGGATGCAACTCCTGCTTAATCAGTTGAATAGCATACAGCTGATGCTCTGATAGAGCCCACTGCAACCAGCATTACATTGTTAGTTTGCCACACCTTCAGTATTCAAAGGATCAAATTCTCACCTTCTCAGCAGTTGCTGAAAGAAAAGTAGGTCATATAGAGTTGTCAGATGAAGAGGTAGACTGTTTTGAAATACTTCTAAACAGCATATTTACACAAATATACTCACAGAGTTAAATATACCATTAGTACACAAAGAATCAGCAAAACCCAGAATTGATTATTCTTTTAATGCAGGAATACTGAACCAAATGGCCTTATTTGGCTTGACAGTTTTAGCTTGAGGTAGGCCTGTAGTCCACACAAGTAGATTCATCAATATTTATGTTAAAAGGGGAAAGGGATAAAATTAGAAAGTTACCTAGAGTATTTGAGAAAAATTTACTGCATCATTCAGTATGAGGCTGATACATTACCTAGATGTATTATTAGAAAATAGAATGAATTTATTTGTTGCCACAGAGACAGAAATAATCTGCTTGATATAAAAGCTCTCTTCACTCTCTTCTGAGGAAATATCTCACTCCCATGCATCCAATTTATTAAACATACATAAAACTGTAGTAAGTCATAGGAAATTTGAGAATTAAATGAATGAGATGAGTTGACAGTTTTCTAACATGAAGATTCAACAGAGAGGAAATCATGGAAGCAAAGATTAAAGCATTAAAGGAACCACATAAATCTCTATTAAAGAAATCTCTCTGTGTATCTTATAACATTAGTCAGAGAGTTAAAAAAAATACAGGGAAATAATGCATAGGGGATAATGAAGACCTCCTGAAAAATGATTTTCTATTCTTACCAGTTTTTAGAACACTTACCAGGAATTAGAACAGCAACTTTGGCCTATCTTAGTGCTAGAAAGTGATGTAATTTTAGTAAGTTTGTTATACACAGCCTGCCAAGTGAATACTGTGCTCTCCTTTGATCTGATTCACCACCCAGCAGAAAACTAGCAGAAGACAGTTATTTCATAGTAGCAAGCACAGGTACTGAAATTGCCTGCTTCTGGGTAGGACCCCCTTGAAATTTGTAATATGCTACCTAGCATAGCTGTACAAAGCTTGAGTCATTATCCTTCCCAGAAAGACACTATGAAAATTAATTTCTCAAATCTTCCCTCTAATAGGCTGGCTTTCTCATCTTCAAGTGTCCTAGATGAAGCTTAGTGTTTTGATTGGTGTTTTTTTTAGATTGTTTTGGGAGGGTGTTTGTTTTGATAGAATCAAACATTGAAACAGATCACGAATTTAAAGGATTTTAATTCAGACACAGACTCTGTGGAGAGTGAAAAATTACTGGTGTTGTCCGGCTGACTTTCCTAGGAAGTATTCCAAGAGTAGATGAAGCCTGCACTTACAGTTTTATCATCGTATTTAATCTTAATATATTGTGAGAGGGACAGTACCCCACAATGAACTATACTACAGTGAGGTTATGCTAATTAAGTGGAAGTGGATTTCTTGTTTGATCAGACTGTATCTGGTTGATCTGTGATGGGGATGACAGAAACAGTAATCTAATCTTATCCACCAACCCATCTGCTATTTCCAATGTGTTTATTGTGCTGTTGTATATACATCATCAATCATGAATGTAAAATATGTAAATACTGCAAGCATAAATAAGGGATGACATATTAATTGAGCAACATGCAAATTGCTACCTTTACAGTGCTGGGAAGTGGGTGCTCTAGGGAACTTCTCATTACAGATCAGCTGCTGATATGCAGCTATTAACACCCAGCTGCTTGCTGCTGCCACGAGAGCTTTGTGGTGATACCAACTGCTGCTCAGCACTGCACAAGGAATGGCTTAGTACTGCACAGCGACTGCAACGAAAATATCTTTGCCAGACACTTAAATGTGGTTCTGGAAAACTGTTGCAGGAAGAGGGATGAAGCAGTGTCCAGCACTATTTCATACACACTAAACTAATTTACTTTCTTGAAGCTTGCTTTTCAGAGAAACCTCAGTTACAAAGCTGGGCAACACATCACTACCTTCTCCTGCTTTATTCTTTGTTATTGCCTGCTTCGGGGCATCTGCATACTCACTCACTCTTTCTTTTCAGATAATTAGTCTTCCAAAAAAGCTCTGTACTGTCCCTCAGGCTTTAACTATTAAGGTCTCCTTACTGCTCTTCAGTCTTTTCACCATGTCTTATTTAGCTGTATGCACTTATCTCCCTGCTCCAGCCTTATCAGGCAATTCTTTTGTGACAAGGATTCAGGGACAGTTCTATTGCAGTGGTGCTATTTTCAGCCTCTACATAATGTTATCAGCCTAATGAAATCGGATGGTGACTAGCATGGAGATCTTTATTCCTTTTTCAGGTGTTTTGCATACACTCTCATTTCTTCAGCTTCCTAATTGAAAGGATTTCTTTTACATCTTTCTTCAACTTACATCTTTATTTTCTGTGCATTTCACTCCTTGTAAAACACTGACATGACCAGAAGTTTTATTTTGCTCTTCCTTTATTTTTTCCTTTAGAACTTCCTTTAAGTTTTAAAACTTAAACCAGCAGGTTGGAATTATCTGATGCATGAAAATGAGAATTGCTTTAATTTCTGTTTGCTTTTTATGATTCAAGTGTCTTAATAACATGAAAGAATATTTTAAGGTTAAAAGATAGAATGCCCTTTAAATGAATGTTCTGTCAAACAGAAAAAAAGTTATTTTGATTTGTATAAGCAAATTGTTTACAGAAATATACAAATTTTTACACATATAAAATACATATATACAAATCTGTAAATATACATATTAACTCCATCTGTCTCCCCACTTTTCCCAAGAATTCTTGTATATCATGGAAAAAACAGTGAAAATACAGATATAAATTTCTGTGCATTCATCTTCTATTACTTGAATGTGAGCTTGAATTCATTAGTGCTTAAAAAGCAGAGAAGCATGTTAGCACATTTGAATTGTTGGAGCACAGATTTGCTTAAATCTCAAACATCTTATTTTCTCTAAGGTGAACAGAACCTTCATGAAGAAAATACTGATGAAGAAAGTAGCTGGCATATGGCCAGACAGAACTGCCTCAGACAGAAAAGCCAAGGATGTGAAAGGGCTAGTGCTGGAAGGTTCTTGGTGGTGGTCCGAAAACTGCATTCCCTAAGTCAATTTATGGTTTCTTTTGGCTGCACTAACTGGGCTGCAGACATAGGTTGTGATCAAAGCATTTGATACGTATGTCAGCAAGCACAAGAACTGTCCTTATAAATGTTGTACAGCCCCAATCAATGTCACTGAAAAAAGATGAAAAACATAACTTGGTAACAATTTGTATTTGAGTTTCTGAACTTAGCTTCCACTACTCCTTTCTGACATCTAAGCTTTGGAAAGCACAACATGAAAAATATTTTTGAACATCAACTGGGTATGGATATCTTCCTGTGACATAATTAAACCTTGACAATTTTGTCTTTTTTAGTGTCAGTGTGAATACATAATTTGTAACAATAAATTGTGTTGCCATTAAATGTTTCCAGAGCTAATTAAGGAACAAAGCAGAAATGTGGCACTTAAGAGTAGGTGTTATGGTAAATCAAGTGGATGCTCTTTTACCAAGATGTTCTATGTCACCTCTGTTTGGCAGAAAAAGACCTAACCAATAGCTTCAGTGAACATGCAATGCATACGTGCACATATTTGAGCATGGAAGGCCTAGAATAAAATGTAAAACTGTACTTTTGATAAAAGGAGCAATCTAACTGTTGCAATAAAAAGTAGCCCTAAAAGGACAGAAGATCATATTTTTTTTCACTATTATGTAAAGAACTCATTTCAGCATTCTTTATCAATTTAAAGTATGTGTCCAAACTGTACTACATGCACATCTTCTATAAAAGCATAAATTGATAACCATAATGTGTGGAGAACTTAATAATTGAATATCTAAATCATTCCAATAGGTGTAAAATTTTAAAACGGAATTCTCTTTAAAAAAGTACATTCTAGAAGAAAAAATTGTCAATATGCAAAACATTATGTATAATTAGATTACTTAAAAGCATTATATATGTAAAAATAATTAAGACATGTCCTGAAAAAAGCACTTAAGTATTTCTTAAACATATTAAAACCACATTTTACCTGCTCTGTACATCAGTAGAAACAGAGCATTTGCTTTGGTGATCTGGTAGTGATCAGGGAAAGTTATTGTACCATGGGGAATTTGTATGAAATATTCATTCAGTTAAGTTTTCCAAACCCTCCGAGCCATTCAGCTACTGTCAAAATGAGCATATTATAGGAGCAGAGACATTGCTTTCATTATGATTAATGCAAATAGATATCTTAAACAAATGCACTTTTTGGCTCAGAGATTGATCTAACAACAATATGATGACATAGGCTTATTCCTCAGCCAGGAATTCCAGAAATATTTCTGTTGCCTCTGCTGTGCTACAAATGCAATTTGCTGTTCTCTCAGTAAAGTTGTTAGGATGTTACATGGCCAGAGTTACTGCTCTGAATTAGGGTGCTGTGATTTGCTGGGTGCTCAAACTTGTCTTGGGATGCACAGCCTTCCAATTTGGTCATATCTCACTCTAATTAGCATTTTTTTTTTTTTTAATTAAGTTTAGTACCATTGTGATGTTCCATACTGAGGCTTTTATCTGTTTTCCTTCATTTTCTTGATTCCAACGAGGAATGGAAAGATAGCTTTTCTTCTGGAGCAGGTTTCCAAGGCTGTATTTAGACCTTTTCCAGATATTGATATACTACAGCTCTAAGATTCAAAAATTACCATTATGGATCTGGCTAAAAGTCCACTTTGATTCTTCTCTATACAAGTAAGGACATTTACAAATACTTCAGATGAGAAACAAAGAAATAGACGACACAGAGATCACTTTTCTTTAAGATCTCATTTTATCTCTTAGTAATTTTATTATAATTGTGCATTTTATTTTAAAAGTTTCTTGCATAGCCTTTTGCTTTTAACTGCTTCTCAAAGAAATTTTGACATGCTTTAGTAATCCATTTGCAGTAGTTTGCATAATTTTTTTATTTTTCTTATTTGACTGGGAAAGGCTTTTTAAGTTAGTTTTGTTTTTTTTATTTTACACCAGAGAAACCAGTTGCATGCTTTACTCTATTTATTCTTGACTACATTGGACTTTTTGCTGAACCTTTGTAAATCTTTGTGTAATTTTATATCTTTGTATCTGTCCTCCAACTTGAAATGTGTCCTTCCTCTTGAAATGTTTAAACAGTCTCTCTGTTGACATTTTACACTACGATTACTCTATTATAAAGCTATTCTGGAAGCATGAAACTACTGAGAGCTAAGTAATTTTTTTTTTCTTTTTGGAGATCTTCACTTACTCTGAGAATGAAAGAAAATGAAAATGTTAAAAGACTGAGAAAACAATATTAAATATTGAGACAAATACCTTCATGCTAAATTATGCATATATCTCTCTTTGAAAAACCAACAATAAATTCATTAGTGTTTATACTTCACAACAGTGCAGCAAGAAGTCTTGCAGTTGATTCCATGCACACATTCAGTGCTAGTGACCCATCTGACTGTGAAGAGAAAGAGCTGGTGTTTAATTTCCGTGCTCCTGTGTGGCTCCAGGAGCATGGGTGCACATTGCACACCTGCTATCAGGAAGCTCACATCCCTTGCTGGCTCTGAGCATTCACACCCCACACACTGGGGGTACCTGCTGAGAGCCTGGGGCTGTGCCTGGGGCTGTCTCGGTGGCTCCTCAGTGTGTGATTCCCACCATGGTCTGCCAGGAGTGAACAATTTTGGGAAGCACCAATGCTGACCCTGTATGGGCACTGCTGCCCCAGTACCGACCAGGACAAACCACAAACAACCTGCAGAAGTTCAAAATGGCTTTAGCAAAGACTGCAGATTTCTGTTTCTTGTGCAACCATCTGTACTTTCAGCAGCTTCCCTCAGGTGCAAAGGTTCTTCATGGTTCATTCTACCATTGCATTGCAACCGCTACATTTTTAAAATATTTTATGCCTGACTAGTTCAATATTTTTTAATATAAAACTATTTTATTCTGAGCAAACTGTTTTACAAAGGTATTCAAGCTGTATACAGAAGTGATTCTGGAGATGTTATTTTTGCCATGTTCTGACTCTTATTTAAACTGAACATCTGTTAAATGGAACACAGGACTGTAATGATAAATCTAATGACATAAATTTCTTGTGTAACATCTAAACACTAACCATTTGACTGTAAAAGTATTAACACCACTGGTACATAAATCTAATTTACCTGTGATCCTAGCTTTTGTTTTGTTTTGTTTTGTTTTGTTTTGGTTTTGTTTTGTTTTGTTTTGTTTTTGTTTTGTTTTGTTTTGTTTTTGTTTTGTTTTGTTTTGTTTTTGTTTTGTTTTGTTTTGTTTTGTTTGAGTAGGTTACAAGTTCAAAATAATACTTTAAAATGGCTAAAATTAATGAAACACTTTAGACAGATAGGTTCACTATCTGTATTTACTTCTTGTTTATCTAAAATCTGTCTTCTTACCCTGGATTTGTGCCAAATAAGCTTACATAATCAACTATAGTGACTAAATTAAGAATATATTCTCTCTAGTGTCCTTACACAGTCAACAAACAAGCTTATCACCTTCAGAAGAGTATTCAAAGAACTTAACTTGGTAATTTCCTTAGATGTTAGCAGTTGGTAACTATTGATCACTGAGGAAACTGTGACTTTCAGAGAAGGCCATCCTGTAGTCAAGACAGCACAGGATAGTGCCTATTTCTAAATAGGAAGAACGGAACATTAAAGTCTAAAGTAATATGAAAAGGCTTGTTGCTAAACTTGTTTATTTTAAATAGCTCTGAACAATTTACATACATTTCTCCAATACTGATTTCCCCACTGATTATTTCAGAGAACCAAAAGTGATTTAATCATGGTATTAGTTCTGATGCAGGGGTATTCAAACTCAAAATCCTTTTAGGAGAGAACCACCTTTATAGGTGAGAACCAACTTTGAACTATAGAAAATGAAAATGACACATAAATGGGGTTGGTACTGAAAAGAAAACTGAAAGGGTAAGTTGAATTTCCAACATATAAGCACTGGAAACTGTTTAGAATAACAGTAATATTAGCAAACAGAAATCATCCATGGAAAAAGTCACCAAAAGGGAAAAATAAACAGTCAAGATGATTAAATGTCTCAGTAAAAAAAGGTGAATAGAGGCAAAAAGACACTCTTAATAAAATGGAAATTGTGTTCAAACAAAGAAAACATGATAGATGAGGTATTCTGGGAAAGTAAACATAAAACTAGTATAATAAAAATGATAATAAAAATTTTGCAAAAAATCAGGTTAGAGGTTGAAAAATAAAAATATTTTTATATATATCTGACTGCAGTAAATGCAGAGAGGCAGGTACCTCTGAAGAACAATCCAGAAAAGACACATTTTCAGTGTGCTTTGAGAATGAGATAGAACAGTAGTGTCCTTCTTTGGGACTGACATGCCTGAACCATCTATTAGAAATCCTGTCTATGAAGAAAAACAGCAAGGAGTCAATCACCTGAGAGGTGATGGCTGGTGCAGAGCATTCCTCTGTCAGGAATGGAAGAAGGTTTTGCTGTTACTGCATTCTGAGTAATAAGTCATGATTATAGCACCTGCTTAGAGCATGAGATTTGAACTTAAATGCTTTTCCAGGATGTGGACTAAAATCCATAGGGGATTTTCTCTCCCAGCTTGTAGTCAGGGCCTTTGAAGATCAGAGGAAAGACAGTGGTTTCTGGCAGCACTCTTGGGTGTCTCCTGCCATTCAACTTCTCCATTTCAAGACCCCATTTGCCATCCTGGGACTCAGAGTCACCTACACCTCCCCTTGGGGCCGTGAGAAGGAAAGCAGAAGGGAAGTGTGACACGGGGGGAGAACTGGAAGATCTTTCAGAGATGAAGGCTTTCTGGTGATGCAGTGGTTAGGGTGAGATTGTAGGGGTAGATCACATTTTCTGTTCTAGAGAGAGATATGCAAACTGCACAGCTTGAGGGTCCTATCTCCTGGTTGTAGCAGCTGGACTAGACACTGTATAACCGAAATAAGTGATCTTAAAATCATTTATAAGATAATAATTCACCATAATTCTTTGCAACATAATTCCTTGCTGCTATATATGTCTATGTACTGTCTGCAATAAATGTCCAGTGGAGATCAATTACTGCCTTTTCTTGGTTGTCAACCAAAATTTCACACATTCACAAATGTATAATTATTTTTTTTACCATATGTATAGTAAATTTTGTATTTGAGTTCTTGCTAGAATAGAGTTTGAAGTTTTTCAATGACTAGATTATTTTCTCAATATTTGTTCATACTGGTATCAGTGACTCCTGTATTAAAGCTAAAAGTGGCTATCCTAACAATCTTTCAAACAGAGCTCAGCTAGCAGATTGTTGTTGCAATAGCTTTATAACTATTACAAAGTTTGTGTCTCAATTAAAGTAATTTACATCCTTATTACAAATAGAATTTTTGCACCACACCTATCTGAAAGCACTTAAATATCAAACATGGAGATGGATACTTCCACTGTAATGATTTGACTTTTAATTTTTTTGTCCTAACACCCAAATGACTATTTTTGCTTCTTTATCTTTTCTTTTTTTTTTTTCTCCTTACACTTGAAAGTGTGAAAGACTCTTCTTTGATGTTCATGTTTCTATATTTAGGAATATTAATTTCTCAGAAGTTATTGGAAGTTACAGAAATTAATCTTTCTCATGGTATCACTGTCTCCTTGAGCCTATATCCAGTCATCCATTCAAAGCAATAAGAAATATCCTTTTTGATATAATGTGTCATTACATTTTTATTATCTTCTTTCTATTGAGCTTGAAATTTGCAGTATTCTTCTTTTTTGTGAAATTGGGTTGAAAAGTACCACTCAGCTACTACAGAAATTAATGTCACTACATGTGCATGTACAACCTGACTAAAATTTACTTCAGGTAATGGGTGTGCTAGCAATAAAAATAGGAGACATTTAGAAAAACAGGCTTGCACATCCATACACTCGAAGAATTAAAAGTTTACAATTTCTGGATCATATGATCTACATTTCTCAGTTAAGGTAGTTCTAGGAAAGGCCAGGCATTATCTGAAGAATCAGTGTCTCTTCAGCTCTGGGTGTGGCATGATACAATATAAGACTCTACCTGAGCATTTTTTAAATGATCTCTCTTCCCCATTCAGGCTTGATGACTGTTATTCACTGCTATGTCTGCTTCTTCCAGGACAAAGTTATGTATGGAGGAGACATCATAACTTCTTGAAATGCAACAATGCCTGAGTTGATTTTAAGCATCCTCAAGGTGTATTGGAAGATATTTTCTCTTCTCCTTGTAATTGTCACAGTTGTAAGACAAATGTCCAGGACAACGACCAGGACAAGGCCTGAGATTAAGATAATTGAAAAGGATGTGAAAAGCTACTGGGGTGATTTAGAGGAGGTTATATGACAAGTAGCTGAACTTCATGGATGATTGGAAGGAAATGCTATTTTTTTTTTTTTAAGCTAAGTCTTGCAAATCCATCTCAATCTAGAAAACATTATCAGTGATGTCATCTTGGGGAACATCATTACTGGGAACAGAAATATCAAAGTTTGGAAAAGATGTAAACCCAGGAAGCAGTGGAGAGCAGAAAGGAAGGGTGGAAAGCAGGGACAACCTGCTGGACTACCCTGAATCTGCTGGTCACTGAAGTCTAAATGGGGGAAAACTGCCCTGTTGTTCTGACCATATCATGTGAGAGGGACTCAATTCTGTGGTCGAGAAGACAGGGGTGGTGGGATGCTGGCATTCTGACAGACAGACTGAGTACCCTGGTGTCACCAACTTGTAGGCCAGCTGGCATCAGCATCTGTCCAGCATTTTCTGATAGTAAATAAGTATGACTTCGGGTTTCGTTGTAATCCTTTGCTTGATTTAGTTTTGTTTTGTTTAATTTCATATTCCTACTAGTCATTCTCAATCTTTTTTTTCCCATGTCGTTCACATTAATCCTTTATTAATTGTATGTTATCTGATACATAGATGATAAGCTTTCTAGTATTTGCATAATATTTCTTAATCAATCACATCTTGATTTAGATTCAGCTGTGCAACAAAACCAGCCCATACATGCCATGGTCAGACTGATTTATTCACATTTATTTTATGTAGGAAGGAATGAAATATTGCTATGCTTCTTTTCTGATCCACGAAACAAGTGATATTTTAAATATTTGGCTTTTTTAAGGATTTTAAGATCACTGTGATACTGTGAATAAGTATTGTAATAATAACTATAAATAAAGAACACTACTCTTTTTCATAAAGAGGACAAACTTTTTTTTAAAAAAATTATATTTGAAATGTACAGCTATCAGCAGTTGACAACAATCCATGTAAGTCTATACAGAGATAACTAACCTTAATATTTTTAGAAAATGCTTCTAATTGTTTGTGAAATGTAAAAGATGTATAAACACAAAACTTAGAATACATAATTTTCTTCTAATATTTCTTTTTCCATGAGAATTATATTAGTTTCCAAAATTTTAATACATCCAGACACAATAATTTTACATTTTAAAAGAAATATATTTTAATTGAAATATTGCTGAGTTTCTTTGTGGTCAAAAGAATATCAGTATTTAATATTGCTTGTTCTCAGAGAAAAGTCTGAAGAGCTCAGTTACTGGACAATTTTCAGAATGTCTCAATCACTTTAGCTCTATTTCATTTTGCAGAATTTTACTGAATTACATTGACTGAAAATGCACCATAGAGGTTTTTATCAGAAAAGTATCACATGGTTTAACTGTGCTAGTTCAGAGTGCAGAGCTCAAATTTTTACACTTCCATAAAAGAGAAAAGTGTGCATTCAATGTACAATTACAGTGAGAGGAAATATACATCTAATTGTAGCAAATGAGATGATACTGAGGACAAACAGCAGTGGTAGATAGTATACATGGATGGTATGCATTGAGTGCTGAAAAGCATTTATCTGGCTGATTCCCATTAGGCTGCAGTAGGATTTTGGTACTGCATAACTCTGTAGGTAGAATACAACTTCTCTGTTGCATTGGCAACATTTGTACACTGAAGGGAAAGGAACAGCTCTTTTGAGGTAAGAGTAGAGAAAATTGCTAGATTCTTTATTATTCTAGACATCCCAGATGGGAGTTCTGCAGAGAGATGGAATATGGAATATGGTTTCTTTGTAAAGACTGAATATATTATGCATATGACTGCCTAATAAGGGAATGAAATGCAGCTTTTGGTCAGAAAAAGCCACCTAGGACAGACAAGCAGGAGTCCTGATAATGTTTTCTAGGAAAGAATAGAGGACACTGGCTCTGGTCTGAAATGTTTCTCTGTAAGTTGAGTGAGAGGCACTATGCAAGATTATGAGCACATTGTGGGTACAACTGACTTAAAGCTCAGAATCCTCTCTTTCCACTCCCACATTCCCATGAAATGTTTTTAATTGGAAATTCTTTTGCAGAGTTGCCTCAGCAGAACAGAGCGGCTTTCTTGGGAGTTCTGTAAAACTTTCTTTTTCCTTATTTTTTGAAGTAAGGAGTGAACTTCTATTTATGACTTGAACCAACCTCACAAGAAAGCAAAAATTAATGAGGGTTGGTATCCATGGGGAGTGGTGTTGGCTTGTAGTAGTATTCCATTATTTTTTGTCTTCAGTGTTTACATAGTTATCTCTTTAGTCTGGTCTGTAAAGGTCAATATAGGGATTATTCATCATCATTTGTGTCCTCAAAGTACTCATTTAATGATAACACTGTTCCACAGGAAATTTTTATGAATTGCTGTACACAATTGTACAGTATGTATTTTACTGTATTACTGATGGTGTTATAGCTATGATTAATATGTGTTAGTTAGGTCATGGTTGATAAAAAATGGCCTCAAAGTTGTTGTCAGTATTTACCAGTTGCATTAATTTGATATTAACTAGGGAGGCTGGAGAAGGGGCCCTGGGGGTCCTGGTTGAAGGAAAGTAGAATTTGAGTCAACAGTGGCAGCCAGGATTACCAGCCCTGTCCTGGGGTGCATCAGGCACAGCATCACAGCCAGGCAAGGGAGGGGATTGTCCTGCTCTGCTCTGAGCTGGGGCAGCCTCACCTCCAGTGCTGGGGGCAGTTTGGGTGCCACAATATAAGAAAGCTATAAAGCTATGGGAGAGTGTCCAAATGAGGGCAACCAAGATGGTGAAGGGCATTGAGGGGAAGCATTTTGAGGAGTGGCTGAGGTCACTTGGTCTGTTCAGCCTGGAGGAGACTGAGGAGAGACCTCATTGCAGTTACAACTTCCTTGTTAGGCGAAGAGAAAGGGAAGTGATCTCTGTGGTGACCAGTGACAGGACCCAAGGAAATGGCCTGAAGTTGTGTCAGGGAAAACTTAGCTTGGGTATCAGGAAAAAAAATTCACCCAGAGGGTGGTTGAGCACTGGAACTGGCTCCCTAAGGAAGTGGTCACAGCACCACACTGGGAGAGTTCAGGAAACATTTGGACAACACTCTCAGGCACGTAATATAATTATGGCTTAGGGCTGTCCTGTGCAGAGCTAGGAGTTAGATTCTATGATCCTGATGGGTCTCTTCCAACTCGGCATACTGTATGAGTCCATGATTTTATGATATCAGAAGTTTGCTTCAGAGAAGTGGAGGGAAGAAAAAGATTTAGTAGCCAGATTAGGGTAAGATGCCAGCAAGTGATCCATGGAACCAAATCGCAAAATAAAAACCACTGTGCAATATGTAAAAACTTTGGTAGTTGTTCATGAAAACTGATTTTGAAAACCTCATGGAAGTAATTGATAATTGTTCATTGAAAACTAATTTTGCTGATAATCATCTGAGCCAAAGAGATAGGTGTTTACTGTGATTTGAAACTCTTCCTGGAATATAGAAGCTTACTAACATCCAGAAGGATCATCTGAAAGTTTAAGTCAGGGTAATGTTGTTGACAGACAGTTGATCCTCAGCAAGGAACCAGGTTCTTCACCAGTTCCTCAAAATGCCATTGCTAGATGGCATTAGTTTAAAAACAATGAGATTTCAGATTTAGAGTGAATACTTACAGTTATTACCACTTGCCCTGTCTGCTTCTGAGATGTTTCTCACAAGCTAAAAGTTAATCATATAAAGACAGAACAGTTCTATAGATCCATAGTATATTATGTATATAGTATATAGTATATTATGCTTCACACTGACACAGTCAATTGTGCCTCTACACTGGCGTCAGGTTAAGGCAGAGCAACTTGTCATTTGTACTGGAAGTATGAAGTTTGGCTCTTTGAAGGCAGGACTCCTAGAAGACAGATGTTTCCTGTGAATAAGCAGAAATCTGATAATGAGGCTTATGTTGTAGAAGCTGGGCATTGTAGCCTAGGGTTTAGCCTGTGTACAGGCTTTCTCTATAGTCAGTGAGACAATGCCAGGGAAATGGTCCCCCTGAGGAGGAAAACCATCTTCTCTGCAGAGATGGAGTTAGCATGAGAGTCTCCCAGAGGGCACACTTTCTCTTCTTGTCTTTATAGCTGCATATCCAGAAGTTGCATGTCTAGACAACTACCTATACACATTATGTATAAGATACAGAATATATAAAGCATATAATTTGTGCGTTTTTATTTGTTATACTTCTTAAGCATTATAAAAATGGATAAATAATGAAATTAAATTAAATCTATTTTGTTCCTCTTTCCTCCAGTTACAGCAGATAGAGCCTTTTTGATTACTTAGACTAAATGCCCAGTTACATGACTAAGGTTATGTAAAGGAACTCCAGCAAAATCTAAACCTATTATCTTGAACAGGACAAGAGTCCATTAAATACAGGGGGAAAACCTCTAACATGTGCTATGTTTTAATAACAAGCATACATATTTAGATTAAAATTATTTTCATAACCATTATAACTAATAAATAATTCAAAATAATACATTATCTCACTATTTTCTAAATCACTAGAAAAAGACAACATATTCATGTGCAAAATAACTGCTACATGATATCAGAGCATATAGCATACAGGAAAAGTGATCCTATGAAATTTTGTCCACAATGTCCATTTATTTACATATACTTAAAATGGATATATTTGGCTTATGTCATTATTTAAATGGATTTACGAACTTCAGAATGCATAGCTGTTGCTCTGGGAAGAGAAACATCATAATAATAAATTCCTCCTTTTCTCCTCCTTTCTCTGAGTTTTTATGGCTGAGCAGGTATTATATGGTATGGTCTGGGGTTCCTATCTCTGAGATTTGGTGGTAAAGTGTCTTTTGCCCTCTGAAATACCTCGCACCAGAAGCAGAAGAGTCAGGAGTCACCATCTCAGATTTTCCAAGGCTGTTTATTCTTTCTTATCTCATAATTCTTTCTGTGCTCTGCCAAGGTTCCTGGTGCAGCAGAGAACTCGTGGTGACTCCTCCTGACTGGGAGGGTCTTGACTTCTTATACTACGTGTTACATGTCTATTATTTACAATTAATTACAAGTGCCTACCACCTATGGGTCATATATACTCTAAACCAATCTCTTGCGACCCAGCGCTGCAGAAGACGGAGGGCAAGAACAAGAAGGAAGAAGAACAGGTCCACACCCTGATTTCTCCATCTTGGCTCTTCAGCCTCCATTCTAAAAAACCCGAAATTCAACTTTTTCACCCTGTGATAAATTAAGTACTATTCATTTCACACTCTTGAGACTTGTAATTCCTCCTGGTCTCTGTGCCAAGGTTTCCAACCACTCTGTACAGACTCCAAAACCCCCTGTACAGGTTCCAAACCTCCTGTTCAGGTCCCAGACCCCTCTGCCGGGGTCCCAGACCCTCCAGGGCAATCAGAAAGATGCCCTGGACTCCGGAAGTATGGAATAACCCTGTGGATCAGCTGTCTTTGCTATATCCTCTAACAAGATCTTGCCCACCACCAGCCTACTGCTGTGTGTGTGGAGATGCTGAAGAAGTTCCAACTACATCCAGCTACATACATCCAGAAGATGGAGAAGTTCCAGCTACAACTGCGAAACATAGTGAGGGCTGCTGTGGGAAAACTGAACTCTATCTCAGCCAGGCCCCATACACACCTTATGCAGCAGAAAAGTCTCTCCTATAGGTTGCCTATGAGTTAAGGAAAAAAGACCATGTTTTAGGCATGAAAGCAACATATATATCATTGAGGTGGGCAGGAACACAGAGTGTAAAGCTGCCAGGAGCTGTCAGATTCACTAGGTCCAGTTTTCCTGTAATCACAAGCAATCAGCTTATGTAGTACCACTGATATGTGTATGAAGCTTCTCTCCATCTCCTCTACTGTACTGAAAAAAACTTGCATTATCAATAAAAAGAAAATATATAAACCTGGCATGTAGAAAAATTTCATTTAAGCAGTCAAAACACACAGATAGGTAAGACAAATGGCTTGCTTGGGTACGTGAATCAAAATAGCCCATTCTCTGATGCACAGTTTCATTCCTGGCAAGACTAGTATAACTGGTATGTGCATTGAAGGGTGAAACTGCAAGAAAACTTCTGCCATTCACTCAGTTTCAGGAAAACAGCATGCTCTACCTTCCATTTATTGCTTATTTCATGGACAATCTCATAGCTGTTTTCTAATGGAACATTGTATTGGTAATTACTACCCCACATAGTTTCAGGAGCAGAAAGGAGGTCTCAAGCTCCCTGTAGTTGACAGTTAAGAACATAAAAGAGTGAAAAATAGTATAACTCATTATACCTCTGTCAAGATGCAGTACAACCTGGTGAAATTCAGTTTCTTGAGGTGAATCTACCTGTTATTTCTTGAAATTATTACCCTAAAACCATCATGTTCAAAGCATGTTCAATCTCTAATTGTAAATTTTAGTATAACATAAAAAAGGGGGGGAAAGGGTTTTAAAGTGGAAAATCTCAGGTTTGGTAAGTAAGAGACATTAAAAGAAGAGGTATCTTTTTTCCAGTCCACAGAGCTCTTGCTGGTCATTTTGCTTTTCTACACAGCAACTTTGAGTGGTTCCTTGAGTTGTTATAGTCTCTGTAGATTAGCAATTTCACTGTATAGTTTGGGCTGGAAATGGTCTCAGAAGGTCTCAAATCTCACTTGCGGCTTGAAACAGGGTTAGTTACCATATCTGTCAAAGTTTTAAAGTCAGGTCTTGGCAATCTCCAAGGAAAAAAACTGTGTGAACTGTTTAGGCAGCCTGCTCCATCACCTAACAGTCCTCATGTGGAAGCAGTTTCTCTTTCCAACCAGTAAGAACCTTTTTTGTTTCAGAATATGTGCTTTGCCCCTCATCATTCTGCCATGCACCAATCCCCCATCCTGTTATGGGGAGGCTGGCAAGAATTACATGTTTCTAGAAAGGCAGCTGCCAGGTCATGCCTCCCAAAGTCACCCCTTTTCCAAGCCCAGCTCCCTCAGTATCTCTTCAACAGGCAGGTGCTGAGGCCCTCTGCTGAACTCACTCCAAGTTATCAACGCTTTTCGTGTGCTGGCAGATAGAAATTGGACACAGAACTCCTGATGCATTTCAACAAGTTCTAAATCAAAGAGTATCGTCTCCCCCACCCTAGTAGCTGCACCCCCCTTTGCACAGCCTCTCTGCTGCTGGGGCTCACTGCTGGCATGCCTTCAGCTTGTTGCTCATCAGGATCCCCAGGTTATTTTCACAAGAGATGCTGCACAGTTATTCAGTCTACCCCCATTCTGTACTCTTGCGGGTGATTAGTCCATATTTGATGCAAGACTTTCAATTTGTCTTTGTTGATTTTAAAATGGATCTCTTGGATAATCCCTACAGCTCTGAATACCCACCCCTGCCCTCAAGCATATATTAATTGCACTCTGCAATTGCCATCTCTACACCTGACAAGCGTGCACACTCTTATCTCCCCCAGATCATTGACAAAGACATTAAACAGGGCAGGTTCCTTATAGACTATTGCAGTACCCTGCCTCTGGGTAGATTAGAGTTCATTAATCAGTGGCTTCTGAGCTCATGCACTTTCCCACTTTTTCATCCACCCTCTTTATCTCCCTATACTGTAACCCTCCAACCCTCCAACTCCAATGCAACCCTCCAACCCTCCAACTTGAATGCAAGAATTTAATATATTGTGTCAAAAGCCTTGCTAAAATCAAAATTGTCAAATATTCTCTACTTTTGTCAATCTTCAAATCCCATCAAGGCAATCAGGCTGGTCAGGCATGATTTGCCCATTGTAAATTTGTTCTATGCCATTGCTCAGAGTCTGGATGAGCATCAGTCTTTGGTGGAAGGTGTTGAGGCCTTTCAATCTCTTGATTTTCTTTCTTTCTCCTTTACGTATGAAACTTTTTCTCAACCCATGAGTTTTCTTGCTGCTGTCCTTCCAATGCTCCCCCCATCCTACTAGGGGAGGGTAGACAAGTGATAAAGCAGGGGCTTAGCTACCAGCCAGGATCAACCCATCACATGCCATCCATCACATAAGAGGCACAGGAAGCAATGATGCACTCATTACTTGTAATGGCCTGTATTGCCATCCTCATTCAGAGTGGCAGAGTTTATAACCTATATGTGATTTAAATCTTTGCTCTTTCCTGGCCAATGTATGCTTAGTTACTCTGCTTTAGGGATTAAAAGTGTATATTTCAGTACATGCAGGCTTTAAAATAATTTTTAAGAGATGTCTCTCAGTGGTTTTGTGTCTAATACATTTACTGATGGATATGTAATAAAGACCAAAACCTTTCAAGAATTTAATGATTAGAGAGATTATTTCAGAGTTCATACCACTGACATTAGAGAACACTTGCAAAGCAATTGTGCACTGCTCCTTGCATCTCTGTTGTGCTAATCTGGGCATGGTATCCACTACTCAAAGTGGAGTAGGAGAGGGAGACAATTTTAACATGCAGCAAAGTGCTTCCAGGCACTGCTGTTATTAGTAATTTCAGTGAGAATACAGAGCTTAACACAACTGATACCTTGTTAGAAGTATGGTCTCTAGGTGCTAAAGCAATACAGCCATAAAAGGATGTTTCTCTGTACAGATGTGCAGACAAAGAAGAAAAACAAATTGATTAAAGCCTCCTGCTAAAGAACACAAAGATCTCTCTGTGGTCTCTTCTGTCAGTCTTTGGAACTTTTGTCCCATTTTTCATCCTATTAACATACCAAACAGACAAATAATCCCTGAATGCAACCCATGTTTATAAATACTGTCAGCTTTATTGACATCTCACCACTTTTAAACTTTCATGAAATAATGAGTATATATACCAAATTCCATCCTCGGGAATTAAATTAACAGATTCCAGGCTGCTCCAGAGCTGTACAGGACATACATTCACCCAGAATGCCTAATCAAAGGCACAGGTGAGGTACACAGACCTGTTGTTCAGCCCCTGGGGATCTGTTCAATAGCAGCCAGCAGCACAGTGATATTCTTAGATCACGGAGCTGTTTTCTCTAGCCAAGCCAATGCAGCAGAAGTAGGAACTCTCCTTTCTGACCACATCTCTGATTGAATTAAAAAAAAAAAAAAAAAAGGAATTGTATGCCAATAATTTCAAATAGAAGATAATTCAAAGCAAATTTTATTCAGTAGGGCAATGAATTGGAGCAAGCCTGAAGCAGCCAAACCGCAGGTACTGCATATGGCAGGCCCATCAGCAATTTCTAAGCCACCAGCACAGCTGCCTGAGGAACCTGCCAAGAGGCCAGATGTCACTTTTGGAAAGCTACATAACACAGCTTGAAGTGTGAATCCTTTGATGGCAAACCATTTTCACTGGGTCACATTCTGATCGCATTTACATTGTTTCAAAGCTGAGATTTCAAAAAAAAACAGAACAGAATTTCTTAAATGAAAATATAAATGGCAAATGAACTGAATTTGTTAAAAGAGACAGAAAAAGTGTTTAAAATCAGATTCCCAGTTTGCAGGAATATAGCTTTCCAATAAAAACAAACATCTATATGTTTAATTTAAATAATGAAAGCAATAAAAGTAATTAAAATTACTGCACATATTTTCCTAACAGGGTTTTAAAAATCTTATTGCAGATCCATGTAAATTACCTTTTATTACCATTTGATGCTAACAAATAGGTGTGTTACTAAAAATCTAATGAGTATGAAGTGCTTAGCCCTGAATACTTCTTAAGTATTTTTTTTAATAGTCTGTTTATTAAAAAGCTGTCAGGTTACAGCTAAAGGGGGAATAGGAAGGAATAGGCCTAGTAAAAACAAATTCACACTCTCAGCAGCAAAGTTTAACCCCAGTGTGTAAGCCTGGTGATGTCTCTCATATATGCACAATAAACCATGCAGTAAATGTAACAAATTAATGGCACATCAGCATCATTACAACAAGACTCCACACCTGCGGAAGACTCAATGAGAGAAATCGTGATGTTCTGCTTCTAAAGAAGGTAAAGGACCTGAAAAAATTTTAAAGATTAATTATTATTTTTTATTAAAACTAAGCTTTTTTCCAGAGATAGTTTCTACTTAAAAATCTACTTATAGGGCAATATTTCCTTTATTTTTGTGTGCTTTTGTGTGGAAACATGAACAGCCTGCTCTGCAGTGCTGCCTTAACCTCCCTGATGCCTTCTGTGATAACCAAAACACATTATATTTATCATTCTAAGAACCACTTTGCCTATAGATACTCATAAGGCTTCAAAGCTTATGTAAAGAGCACCACAGCCCAGCTTTGATTACACAGCACTAACAGGTTTTGCTTTTGTGCCTCTCTCCATGCCTGCCAACCAAAAGGGCTCTAACAAGATGACATTATGTTTTCTGGAATTACAAGATCCAGAAAGCACGGGAAAGATTCTCTGGGGCTTAACAATTGTTAACACAGTTTTCTTCAAGAGGCAAACCTGTTATGCATTGGGCTTTTTTAAGACCAGTGGATCTATATTAATGTTGAATCTATGTTATGCAAGCTAAGACCAATTCTTTCCTGGATAAACTAAAAATAGAGGATTTTTGTTGCTTAGCCAGATACTTTAATGTTTTTGTTTCTTCTATACTTTCCTAGATTAAAAAAATATATATTCATTGCACTATTTCCAAAAGTCTGTGCAAAATTCATTAGTATAATTCAATAAACACTATTTTAATGGTATATGTTAGAATCCATCATACTTATTGCCTGTAAAACTTATAGTTTAGAATTGAAAAACATGAAGAAAGAAAAAGAGGGTCCAGTGTCATATATCTTGTTAAGCAATTAAGAATATGCTACCTCAGATAAAAAAAATTGCTATGGCAAACCCATATACAAGAAATACAAGCTGAATTTGTTATTTTTTTACTTGTAAAATTGATTTGATTCTATTCAGGTTTTGGTGGCAATTTAAAGGACTTCTTTACATTTGATGACAACCCCTTTTTTATGAAATAGAAGTTTATTTCAAATTTCATGATTTTTAAGATAATTTTTAAACAAAACATTGATGGGAAAACTAGAACAGAATCTAATTTCTGTTGAAAATAGTTTTTGAAATTATTTTTTCCAACTTATTATAAATTTATATTTCAAACAGGTGATTTTCTGTAGAACAGAAAACTAGATGGTTGTAAAAAAAAATCTAACTTTCAGTGATATGTTATGGTTCTGTTTAAAATATAGGCTTTTGTGTGCCATTTGCACCATTTTGCTTCTCTGTAACACCTTTGTTTTCTTAACCACATACAGGTAAACAGGTTATTTATGTTCTAGTTAGGAGATTGAAGTAAAGAGAACATGCCTGAAATTTCAAAAATAGGAAGAATCATATAGGTCCTGACTTTGTTTCACAATGCTTCAAAGGTTTTCAGAGCAGCTCATCCATCTACTCTAGTCCTCTGCCCATGACCAGTGTCACCATAACTTGGGCTACTACTCCTAGCAAAGAGTAATGCAAAAAGACTTTTCATTTTCCAGTTAGAGATATGACTGAGGGAAGATGTTAGAAAGGCCTGAGAGTGACATCAGAACAGTGAATAGGGAAATACACTTAATTTCCTTTTTCAGGAGAAGAAGCTATGGGCATTGAATGGAGGTGCCAGGCAGATGGCTTGAAATGATCATTAGGACATGGTTCACATAAGGCTGTGAAAAGTGTTTGCACTGGACACTGTACAAGCTAAAAGTGTTAAATGGTTTACAAGAAAAACTCAGAGAAAAACACCTCAGACTATTAAACACAAGTGAAATGGTCCTGGTTTATTGTACTCCCAGTCAAAACTTTCTGGAGAGTCAGTGTGTGTTCTAGTGGAGGCACATATATCCACTGCCACAAACCAGCTTGTAGTCGTGCATTCCTGTACCCGAGCAGGTGTTTCTATATAAGGAAGTTAAACTAGAACTTTCTGTGGCCTGCTCGTTGCAATTGGCTCAGTACCAGCACAGACACAGTGATAGGGCTTTGGAAGTGCATCTCAAAGCCCAGTGTCAATCTTATTGGGCAAAGAGCCAAATAGCCCACCTAGACCATAGACTATTAAAGAGCCTGCACAGAGGTGCACGAGGCTTTTTGGGAATGCCTTAGCCAGTGTAACCATGCTTGGTACACTGTGCACGGCTTATCTCTTTTCCTTTTGTAACATTTGTTATTTTTGCTGTTATTAAAACCTTTATTTTACAAAGCATATCCTGAGAAGCCGTCTCGGTATTATTTAAGCCATTTCTCCGCTGGCTGGACCCTCGGAGTTATTGGGGAGAACCCCAATACTACCTTACCCCCACCCCTCCAGGGCTGCATGAAATATTGTCCCATTCCCTGTGGCGTAACCTGCTTCAGCTATTCTTACATTCAAATATCCCTGAAATGTCTGCTAAAAATCTCCAAGGAAGTAAATTTCCAAAATACCCCCTGGGTTGGGAATTTCAGTGCTTGTCACAGTATTAGAATATTCTTTTTTGTGGCATCCAGAAATATCTTTTTAGTGCTAATCAAAGAGATCATGCTTTTGTCCTTGCTTTAATAGACTTGCAAATCATTTGATTGTAACCCATAAAAATCCAAGAAGCAACTATCAAGTCCTCTTACACAGTCTCCTATTTTAGTATTTAAGAATCTGTACAAAACCAATCTTGGATCATATCTCCTAAATATCTTTTTCTACATTATACTGTATCTGGTTTGTCTGCATCAGTGTCGCTCCCAAAACTAGATATATTATTTCAGATGAAGATTTCCCATTATTAGGGCAATAATTTCTTGAGTTTTACTCAGAACACTTTTTGGAGAATCAGTCTGAAATTCTATGACAGCCTCGAGCTCAATTAGCTTTCTCCTAGGGAACCTTTGTGTCCATATGACAGCCTATAGCCAGTTTGTCTCTGTGCTGCATTGATGACAGATTTCTTTCTTCCTGGGAATGGTACTTTGCAGTTTTCTTAATTGAATTGCCTCCTGCTGATTTTTTGCTATAGCTCCAATGTGCAAAGATTGTCCTGAAGTCCGGTCCTCAGCCCCAGGATGTTTTTTCTCCTTTTTTGAGGTGCACATATTTGCTTTTTAAGTTAGTGTAAGTATGGTATAAAATCACATTGTAATAGCCTCATATGAGAGCCCTTTTGGATTAATCTGCTTTTAGATAAAGAATTAAGAAAAAGTCCTGCTTTTTTTTTCTCAGAAAAATAATTTATTTTAATTTGAGCTGTATTTTCCTCATTTTCTTATGAGAATATCCTATATAACCTTATTAGTAGGAAATGCAATAAATCATGAAGTATTTCCCATTGTCAACTAAAGCATCCATTCTCACAAATAAGGACAGTACATCATTATTTACATAAGGATGCTGACTTCTTTCAGATCTTATTGTGTTCTAAGAGTTAACAAAATATTTGTTTTAAAAAGAAAATTAGACGTTTTCTATGTACTGAAATCAGACTGATGCCTATAACTTTCTGGTTCTTCTTTCACCTTCCTTTTAAGAATAAATACTGTGTTTGGCCTTCTTCAGTACTCTGGGACTTTTCTCATGCTCAGTAGTTTGTCTAAGGGGATGACTAATGATTACAAGATTGTATTAGCTAGTTCCTTAAGTAGCTTAGGGAGAGTTTTATCTGAGCCTGTGGATTTGAATGCATCTGATCTATGTACATTTTTAAAGCTATTTTTTACACATTCTGCCTGTGTCTGTCTCTGTGTTAAGATTAATTTTCCTTAGAGTCTGGCCATATTTAATCTTGTTTTGCTTTTTTTTTCTATTTGGGAGGAGTGAAGTGAGACAGCATTGACTACTTCGGCTTTTCCCTTTTCCATCCATTATGTTTACTTTTCTATCAAATAAGTCATAGGACTAATGTGTATGTGGAACTAGATTTGTTGCTTTGTTTGGTGTCATGATAGTTTTAACATGTTTTCATTCCTGTACTCATTTCATACTGTCTTTCAAAATTGCACTCTTTTTTAATGCATTCATATAATTTTCTAATGTATTTGCTACTTAGCTCATTTATATATGACTACTTGCAGAGTTAAAAGCCTTTCAGGACTCTGAAGGTCATCCAAAGGACACAGTTCTAGGTGGATTTTTTGTCTTTATCTGTATTATATATATAGTAGGATATGTACAGGTATTTATATTTTTGTACCAAATATTTATTCTAAACATATTTAGCTGTTTCTAGTAAATGTAGTGGAGAGAGATCACTGAAAAAGTGTACATTTCAAATGCTTCACCCTTGATGTTGACTCTTACTGAAAACTGTGCATGTGCTGGAGACCATTATGTGAGATAGAGACCAGCCCCTGCAGTGATATAAATGAATGTGACCAATTATGTGGGTGATAATGTCAAAAAACAGAGGTAACAACCCAGCATACACAAATGTGCCTTTGTGACAGGAGCTGATGCAATCCATTAAACGGTGATTTTCTTTGAATTCCTAATAAAAAATTCTTTAAAGTCTCTTGGAATAAGAAGTTGTTTGCAGTTGCCTACTGACTCACCCACCCACCCAAAATACACTTGAACATAATTTTAGAAGGTAAAGATGTTATTATTGAGGTGGCTAACATTTTGACTGTAGCAGTGAGAACATGCATCTGCTCTGAAGCAAAAGAGAGGCAACTATTAAATGATCTTACAGAAAGATGGTTAGAAAATGTCCTGATTTTGCTAAAATATCACTGAGAAAATAAGTAGAGAAAGATGACACTTCATTTGAAGTGCAAGTGAATGTGTATTTGGACAAGTGATTGGACTCAAAGTTTTCTTAGCCCTCATTTTTGCTAAAAAAAGACAATCTTAAATTCTTGAATTCAGCAGGTTTGGACAAAGGTTTCTGTCATGAAAACCCTTTTTTTCTTTTTTATCTCTCTTGAGTATTAGCTGAAAGAAGGTAGTCTTACTACAAATAGATGTGTTTTACAATATTCCACTATTTATTGTTTATTTACTCAATGCATGTTAACTTATTAATTTCATAATTACCATGTAGAATTACCTGCTTGGATATAAATCAAAAAGTCTCTGTAAACTATATTAGCTGGAGATATCATAATTCTGAGAAAACATTTTAAAAGCCCCTAGAATTGCTATACATCATTGTTTTCTAACTTTTTCTTTCCATTCTTTTTCTTAGTGACATGCACTTTATTTTCTTTTTGTCAGTCATGCACATAATCAAACTGCAAACCACTGATGGGACCCTGCCTGTTACCAGCTTTCATGTATAATAAAACAATTGCATACTATATTGTAATAAATTACTTAAAGGAGTGACAACTTAATTATCAAGACAGAGCAGTGGGCTAGAATTGAAATACCTCATACCTGGTGGATAATGACACAGTTAATCTCATCAGAATAGTTTCTGGAAGACAGCAGTCTGATTTTTGACACTCAAATTAATCACCCCAAAATATCTGCCTGAAAATGCAAACAAATGTTGATATACCACTAAGAATGCAGGTACATGGCCACAACCAGGAGCAGCAATGTGGTTGTTGCATAGTATATAATACAGTGTAAAATGAAGAACAAGGGAAATGATAAATTATGTCTTAATATACACTTCTTGGACTCAGCTCCCTCTCTTTTTTTATCCACTGCCCTTCTACATCATATCTGAATTTCCTGGAAATAATTTTTCTATTGAATGCACTAAAATTTCCATGGAATGAAAACTTAGGATTAGGAGTGAGACATCATTGCATACATAATGTATATGAGAAAAAAGAGTTGTCCTGTATCTACACTGACACCCATTTTTACAAGAAAGTGACAGAAAAAATATTTTCAATCTCTGTATAACAAGTGATGAAGGTGTCCTGTCGCGGTGCCAAATTCGAAGCCCCTCGGCTTCACCCCGAGCCAGCCCAGGCACCGGAGCAAGCGTGAGTCTGAGCTGCCCCTCAGCACTGAGTGAGGAGTCAGCCCTTGTGGGTTCTTTTCCCTGGGAGAAGGCTAACCGGTGATAAGATGTATCAGGCAACAGCACAGAGAGGAGGAAAGGAGGGTCCAGCCTGGCAGGCAGTTAAACAGTAACTTTATTCTTCCACAACTCTGCCGGGGCCAGGTCGGTCTGGACCCAGAACACAGGGATACAGAGGCTTATAAAATCTCGGGGAAGGGGAGGAGAAATGGGAGTTCCTCTTTGTGGCCACCAATTAAAACATATCACTAAGGAGACAAAGGGAGGGGTTACAATCTTTGGGCCAATTGGGGAGTAGGGGAGGGAAGACACTGCGGCGGGGAAAAAGGGAAAAGTAACATGAAACTGAAGTGAGCTAAAAATAGAAGCTTGTAGGGACGATGTAGCAACTTATGAATTTCAATGAGGGGACTAAGCACACAGAACTTACAAAGGTACATAGAACAAACTGCTTTGGACCCACCATTCTTTTTGCTTTTTTCAATCCCTTCCAACCCAAAACCACCCCATTTGGTAAACCACCCACATGTCCTTCAACTTTTCCTATCTCAAAGATCCCTTCTTTATTGTCCTTCTTTCAGCTCCCTCTCTTTCTTCCTTAAGTCTCTCTTCAAATCCTCTCCCTCGTCTGTCCTTCTGTTACTTGTCACAGTCCTTCAGAGCACCTGCTTTCTCCTACTTACACTGTCCAGCTTTTCTCAGGAGGGTCCAAACAGAGTTTAACATAATAAACATGGAAAGTTCAACTGTCCACACCACCACAATGTCCCTGAATTTTTGATCAAGAATCCTCAGCTTCAAACTCCTATCTGCTAACTTCTGAAATTTGAGCTTGAGATTTGAAAAAACTCAATTGTTGATGTATGTGTTTTGCTTAAATAACTGAATAAGAATAATTGTTGACATATGTGTTTTGCTTAAATGACTTTCTCTCTTTTGTTCTCACTCTGCAGCAGCCATAAGAAGAGATGTATTGCCCAGATCAAGCTCAGACACTTCATCATCGTGCATTCGACACTGCAGGCCAGTTGGTGTGGGACGGTGTAAGGCAAAGACATAACTGATGCTATGAAAAATGAGTCAGAGGCATGGCAGATGGAAAATTTATTGAGTAAAAAGTAAAAAAAGTAAACAGCTACTAGGTTTATTCTAGCTACTATTTGATCAGACATTTAAACACTGTCAATTTCATGTAAAAGGTAGCCTATCCTCATTATGTAAAACACCGTAGGTGGATTGAAAATTGAATACTTCAGCATCTTCAAAGAATTTCAGATTAACATACTTCAGGTTCAGAATTAAGTATTTTGCTTTCCAAGTTATAATTAAATAAAACTGGTTTTGTTTTCTAGACTACTCTTTCTTGAATAACACAGGCCATATGCCCTAATGCCAGATTTTGTCTTTGGAGTTTCATCAGGTTCAGGACTATAACCTAGAAGATATCAAGTCCTGGTTTAAAAATTCACAGAACAGGGGAACACTGAAAGTGATATATTGTGGGAGAATGTTACTCCATTTAAGTTTTTGTTGCTGTTGCTTTTTAAGCATAAACTATCAGTAATTTTAGCTGCTAAGAACTATTCTCCATGTAGAGAGAAAGTTTCCATAAAATGGTAAAATATTGATTGACTATATTATAGAATGACAGTTTGAAAGACAGTAGCATGAGATAAAACCTAATATTTCTTATTTTAATGTTCTGGATGGAAGAATATGATTCTTAAGTCTTATTCTAATATAGGGGAGCAGTTGCATATTACTTTTCCATTAAAGTAATTTGAAAATTCTGCTGTTAAGACTACAATTAATTGCATTAAGAAATAGTCTAAAGTTATTGCAGAGTACATGTCAATATTTAATAATTATGTCTTATTATTTAATTCTGCCTGAACAAGTTAAAACAATTTAGAATAGTCCTGCAATTTGAGAGAAATACCATAGGAGGATAAAATAACCTTAGAATGTTAAATTCCAATTCCACAGCATGAAAGATCAAAAGGAAAATCTGAGATTATTCAAGGAAGAAGAACAATTACAAAAGAAAATGTTGCCACACTTTGGAAAGTCCAAATAACATGTGACTTATGCTGACTACGATTATGATGAAGCAAGTTGTTAAACCTAGTTTCTCATTACCAAATTATTGTCACTGTATATCACACCACAAATTTAAAAGGAAATCATTCTAACATAAATTTATGACAACTACATTTGGTTGCAAAACTCGCATTAACAAGAGATCAGTTGTCACAGAAATACAGTCCCTGATAGGTACAACATTACAGGCTACTTTTGATTATACCCTACTACATTAATTAATTCATGTACCTCAGAGCAGAATCAGATCCAGACTGTGGATTTTTCTTTTAGTTTAGCAATGGAGGCACATGTCATATAGAACTATGACTGAAGAATTTTCAAAAGCTCATTTAAAATATCCCAAGCCCTATGATTCCTTTTTTCAGAGAAAAGCTTTTGAGTCTTGGCTAAAACTATGTCGTTCAGCTATCCAGTAATTATTCTAGCTACCACAGTTATTTCTGCCAGCTGGACAAATAATTTCCTGTGAATATTCACTGTTAGATGAATCCTTTCACTTGTACTTATGGCTTTATGTTTGCCTTCTTGTGAATATTCTAGCAAATGGATTGTTGGAAGGAAGATGTGCCAATGAGAATAATTTTCTATAGCAATGACAGATTATTCAAATTAAATGAATAGTTAATTCAACAACTTAAATATTTATACTTTCAATTCTGGGCTTCTCAGGCCCTGGAAATTATTTGTGTTTCAGAGAATTCCTAGTGTGTCCCAATTTCTTCAGTTGTTTTGTCTTCTACTTACCAATGCAAGAGGATTTTTCTTTTTTTTTTTTTTTTGTTATGGATTTGTACCCATGGAAATTAGAACAGAATTGTAATTTTATCTTTAAAATACATTCACAGTCCTTATTTTGTGAACATGTTATTCACCACTCACTACAGAAAATAGTCTTTGAATAATTACTATATTTGAGAAATATGGTTGTGAATAATTCATAGAGAAGAAGGAAGATAAATTGGCCCATATGTCTAATACAAATAATTAATACCAGACTCTGAGTTTTCTGCCTGATTAGAAAAAATATTGAAGATACTATGATAGTAATTTTTGGTCAACAAGAATCATATAAGGAGACTGACAGTTTGTGTGAACCCTGTGTCTCTATTTGCACATGTAAATTTTAATGTTTTTATTATTATCTCAACTCTTTTAAATGTAATAATGCATTTTTTTTTACCATTATCTTTAGGTTTTCTGCTTTTTAAACATCTTTTTTTTAGAATTGAGTTTTTCTTTGTTTATAGGAACACTAATAATAATAAACTAACAATTGTTAGGGTAAGTTTAGGAAAAATGTTAATTACCTATTAAGGTCACCTTTTTGAAAAATTACTTGTGGTGATTACAAGATTAAAGAAAGAAAATAAATATGCAGGTATATGTAAATTAAATTTACATTAGTTACATTTCTCTGCATGACAAGGACTAATGATATTATTTTAAAATGAGACAGTTATTCTTGAGCTAGTATTTCATAGCTGACTTTAATTGTTGTGGTAATTTCATAATGAAGCTTAATGTTCTATTCACAATATCAGCATGTCTTTCAGGTACAAGTGCAAAAATAATTCGCCATTAGTCTCATGAATGCGTTACCTTTTTTGTATACAAGAAACAAGAAAACAGAAAACAAAAAGCCCCTATTTTTTTTTCTCAGAAATCAGATATAAACAGAGGCATGTTGAAGAAAAGTGTTTTTAAAATGTTGTATGCTGCCTTTGTTAGAGTCTTGCAAATTTTTCTCTCTCACACTTGCAATAAGGATGCTTTCACAAAACCTAATAAGCAAACAAGGATGCTTTCCAAAATAATGCAAAATAATCTGATTTTTTCTTCATTTCTTCTGTTTTGAGTAATGGCATGGCCAAAATTAGAAAAGAAAAAATCACACCACCAGATATATATAAATCCGATTTTAAAGAAATTTACCAATCAAATATAAAGTCTTAATTTAAATGCGGCCTTAAATGTTTGGGAGAATGTGCAACTGTCCCAACTGCAGAACAGAGAGTCTGCTTTTAAAGCCTATGGACAAACTTCGTTTTGGTATTCCCTAAAATTGAAACAGCATTGTTTGAGTACCACAAAGTGTATATGTTGGAAGACAAAGAAGTCTATTGGAAAGTAAACATTTTGCATTTCTCCCTCATTGAAACTGAGATGTTCCAAGATGTTGAGCCATTAGTGACTGTATATGTAAGATATTTTACCTTAAAATTTAACACAAACTCTGGTGTTTGCAGATTTTTGCAAGAAAAAACGTCGTGGGGTTTTTTTTTTTGGGGGGGGGGTTGGTTGTTTTTGTTTTGTTTTTTGTTGTTGTTGTTGTTTGTTTTTTGGTGTGGGTTTTGTTTGTTTGTTTGTGATCATTGCACATGAAAACACTGGTCAGTAGAGGAAAGCCAGTACTTTAATCCAGGTAGGTGACTATGACTGTTCTTTAGAAAACTAACTCTTGCAATATTTGTGGGGAGAAAAAATGACCTATCACAAAAGGTTAAAAAAGTAATAGTCAAATAATTTTCCCCTGAATAAATTAATAAACGTATATAAATACAAACTGTTCAGGTAAGCCAAAGCTTCCTAGAACTTTAATTGTGAAGTTGCTCTTTAAATTACTCTTTTTTTTCTCTTAAATATTGTATTCTTAATTTTGTTGAATAGGTGTAATTGACAGACATGCTAAATGCTGTCAGATTGATGCATTAAGGTTAAAGGCATCCACAACTCTCTCTGTTTTGATTAACCTGATCTTTAGAAATGTTCTATCTTTAGAAACATCTATCAGTGAGTGACAGTACCTGAGGAATAAAACTTCATACACTTAAGATTTCATTATGATATAAGTATAGGAGAGCTTCTCTTTTTCCTTCCTTTAATTTACATCTCATACTTTTGCTTCCAGTCCTTAGGCTTAAGGAACATTCATCTTTAAAAAGGTGATGAAGTTACCATACTCATGTTCCCTTTTCACAGAAATGCCTTGTTTAAACAAGATGATAACTTTCCAAATAAAATGAATCTGTTCACAATAACAGATGAAATTAGACTGAACAGTTGAGACTACCTTCTCTTCAAGAGACACTGCTGGCAGCAACACTTCTCACTTACAGCTGTGCATCCTCCTGTTATCATGAGAAATAAATGGGATTGCAAAACTAGATTAATTTTCAGAGCCCATTTTGGCAGAAAAAGATAAGCAAGCTTCAGGGATATAAAAGTTCCTCAGTCTAGTCATCTATGAAAGACTTCACTTTAAGCAAAACCAAAACCTCTCTAAAATCCCTTAACACGACCAACCTACGTACTCACCCAGTCACTGATGCAATTGCACACTTGTGTGGGGAAAGAGAACATAAAAATTATCACTGTAGGCACACATGGGAATCTAGAGAGACATAATAAATCCTAGATTCCATTTCTGAGGAGTTTTGCTCCTTAAAAACATTACTTGATGATGGATCATTCCCAGTTCTTCTATTTAATCCATTTTCACAGTTTCCAGATTGATACAGATACCAAATGTCATGCAGCAGCAAGAATGGGGTTGCTCCGCCCATGGGAACAAGCCACAAGGATGACCCCAGCATAGTGGTAGCCTCCCCAAAAAGCACAGTTCCCCAGGGTATGAACCTTGTCTCAGTAAAGGAGTCCATTAAAATCCAAAGCAATTGCAATGGAGAGAGCCTGAGCTCCTCTCTCTGTGGGGCCACAGATCCTGCCAGGAGACAGCTCCAGCACAGACTTCCAATGGGGGTCACAGCCTCCATCAGGCATTCACCTGCTTGGCCTGGAATTCTCCAGGAGCTGCAGGTGGATCTCTTTTCCAATGTGGACATCCATGGACCACAGAGGGACTGCCAACTCATCATGGGCTGCACGGGAGACTCTGCTCCAGTGCATGGTGCCTACTCCCTCTCCCTCTTCCCTAACCTAGGTGTCTGCACAGCCGTTCCTTTCACATATTCTCACTCCTGTCTGAGTTGCAGTTGCTGTTGTGGAGCAACTTTTCCCCTTCTCAAACCTGTTATGCCAGAGGCACTTCTACTGTTACTGATGGGCTGGGCCTTGGCCAGTGGTGGGTCTGGCATGAAGCTGGTTGGCACTGGCTCTGTTGGACCAGGGGGAAGCTTTCTGGCAAACTTCTCACAGAAGCCACCCCTGGACTTCCCTGGACCAAAACCTGTCCGTGCAAACTCAGCACAGAAGGCTGGGCTTCTGCTAAAACTTTCTGACTTTTTTGGTTTCAATCTTTTGTATAGCTGAAATATACTATGTTACAGACTTAGATATTTATTTTTACTTTTAGGTTCCTTCAGAAACTTATTTCAAAATTGTTTTCTAAACTTTCATGATACTTTATTTTTCTCAGTACATTTCCTACATGGTGTACTGGGGTTATTCTGATTCCGTGCATCTCTTGGACCTATTTAAACCTCCTCTTCTATCTGAGAGGTCTTTGAGCCTTTCAAGGGTACAATCATGTCCAAGGAAGACATAAGACCTTTTCATTGTTTTTACAGACTAAGGAATCAGCTTGAATTTGCTTTTGGCCATAACAAAATAAGCCTTGGCATCTCTCTACCTGCTATGTAAATATGACCCTAGGATAAAAACTGGCACCCATCAGCACAATATTTAAGAGCCTAAGAACTGGTAATGGGTTTGCTATTAAATCCAAGTAGAAAGAAAATTAAATGTGAGTTTTATAGGGAACTGCATTATTTACTCAGGGACTGTGACCAAATTTGCATGGAGGTTCTAAAAATTGGAATATAGGAGAAAAATTTTTTATAATGTCCTAAAATCAAATTTGATATAATCAAAAGACTACTAATGTGACTGAATACCATAATATATTCCCCTGAGACATCCCAGCTGTAAAAAAATGGAACTTTGATCTTGACAACAACCTCAAAAAGTTCTAGAAACCTTTGTAGCCTTATAATCCCAAATTCAAGTAAGAGAAAGCAGTCTTTACAATAACAGCAAAACTCTCAGGATCTATGAGGTTTTCTCTGAACTTCCTTAGCCCACTTGGAGAATGACCAGATGGCCATTAAATATTTAGTTTAGTTGTAAATCATCTCTGTCTAGTGGTGTGAGGTGATGCCTTCTGTTACAATAGTGTTGATATATTTATGAAAGTAATAGATTGTTGCAGTCTAACCCCAGCCAGCAGTTCAGCATCGTGCAGCAACTTAGACCTCAGGGGACAGGAAAGACAATTAAAAGCATAAAAGTGAGAAAACTTGTGGCTGAGATAAACACAGTTTAATAGGTAAAGGGAAAGCCATGCACACAAGCAAAGCAAGATACGGGGGTTGTTCACCATTTCCCATGGTTCAGCCATAACCAGAAAAGCAGGGATTTATCACAGGTAAGGGTGACTTAGGAAAAAAACTCCACCACTACCAAATATCTTCCCCCTTTCCTTATTCTTCCCTCACTTTACATGTTGGGCATGATGCCAGGTGGCCTGGGATAACCCTGTGATCAGTTAGGGTCAGCTGTCCTGGCTGTGTCCCCTCACAACACCTTTGTGCAAGCCTCTCACTGGTGGGGTGAGAGGCAGAAAAGGCCTTCTCTGTGTCAGCTCTGCTCAGCAGCACCTGCTAATAACATCCCTGTGTTATCAGCACTGGTCCAGCCCAAATCCAGAACACAGCTCCACACCAGCTACTGTGGAGAAAGTTAACTCTATCCCAGGCAAAAGCAGAACATAACTAAAACCATCTTGTAGCTATGGTGAGATTCAGAACAAGCTATCTATGACTCTAGAAAAGGATTGTAGAATACTGAGTGCAGCCAGGGGTAACCACAGGTGTGGAATTGCATTTTAGCAACACACAGGGGCCTTCAAACATCAGACCCAGATCCATAACTTTGGAAGTTAATTACAAATGGTCAGCAGATGATGAAACCAGCTTTAAGGTATCAAAGAAAATAAAGAAATATTCAACATATAATAAATAATGATTACATAGTATAATCAAGCACATATGAAGAACAAGCAAATAATCTGATGGTTTTGGCAAGCATACAAAAATAGCCTCACATAGATGCAAAAGCAAGTCAGCATCCAAAGTTACCAGTACCACCATACTCTTTTTGGATTTGTGATACTGATATCTGGCTTTATCAACACACTGGAAGACTCAGAATAAAATAAACTAGAATGATTAACTGTATTATTGGTGTGAATTAGCTGTAATAAATGTATGATTTGGTGTATTGTATTAGCATTAGTTTAACTGGACTAATAATTCTGATTAAATTATCAATAATTTCTTCACTCTTCCTAGTGGAGTCCACCAACTACAAGTGGTGTGGTGCAACACACCAAAGAAGTATCTTTTAAGAAACAAAATCCCCAAGCCTGTGGAAAAAGAAGGGAACATAAATTAACTACTATGCAAAAGGACTTTAAAAACCCACAGAGGTATAGGAATAAATCTGCTTCCAAATTTATAATTGTGAAATTCCTGCTCAGGACTATAGGAGGTGGGTCAGCTGGACTTAAGAGAATTTAATGAATATAGATACCATCAAAAGAGATAAAAACTACTACATATATAAATGCACATATGTGAAAGTTTCAGGTGAGAAAATCTCAACTACTAAGTAACATAAAAATAATAAGGAAAACCAAATTATGGCTTTGATTGAATATTGAATTAGAATTCTATTATGATGATCCTTTACATGCTTCAAAAAAGAAATATGAGAATGTGACTTTTAAAGAAAAAGCATTACAGAAGTCATAATTTGGCAGAGAACTTAAATATATTATCTATATCTCTATACTAGGTTTATTAGCACTTACTTAACTCCCATAAACCTCAATGATAGTGTTTGTGCTTAAAATTTGGCATTGAATTGGCATTGTCTGATTATTGTCTGGTTTCATCAGAAAAATTCTGAGCATATATATAAATAGAATAAAAGCTGAAATTAAGTGTAAGTGCTATTTAATTAGCACAATGCAAATGCCTGCTTAATGTACAAATGCAGAACAACAACACATACATTTACAGGCAAATTAACAGAAAACAATGGTGGCAATATTGTATTGCCATTGTGAAAAATAAAAGGCAGATTTTGCTTTTGAACCTTCCCAGTCAGCACGTATGCTTACATATATATTTTCTAGCCTTATTAATTTTAAGAAGAGTATATCACAGTAATACTACAAAGGAAGAACAGAATGTATTTTATGTGTGTGTTAGAGTGGGCACTCCCTTTTTGCATCTCTAGCTCTGATATAGCTGTTCTGAAAAATAAGCTGAAACAATTTTTGTCATTTTTATTTCTGTAATTTCTCAAGCCTGTAACACAGCAAACCTAATCTCCAGTCTATTATGGTATAAAAATGAAAGTGTACAGCTTTTTATATTTAAAAACGTTAAAGAAACAGTAAATGGTGGAATACAGTGGTTTACAGACTTCTACAGTGTCTCTGCCTGTAATGGTTCTGCAGCAACATCTGAGTACAACAGGCCTGAGAAGCTGCAGCATTTTCTACTCTGGTGTAATCCTGTCTCACTGGGCTGCCATATGCCAAAAACTCTCTCATTGAAGAACAAAAGAAGCAGGGTTCATCTCTCCTAACAACACCACACGCAGAGGCAAATGCTCTCATTTTCCTTAGTGAATTTCTCATTTTCATTTATGTCAAAGACTACTTCTCAGAAGATTAATATCATATGAATTTTCCATTTGTCCAGTTTTAACATAATTGAACTTGAATTTAAGTAATTTATATGTTAAAAAAATCTTTCCATGTTTTTCAGTCTTTAACTTCTAGCAAGTTATTTTAAGAGAATTGACACTTGGTCCATGCTAAAAGTTATTCCTGCCCTATAGTTTTATTTGATTCAGGTTCCAGAGCTTGGGGGGTTTTGTGTATATTTTCCTAAGCACTGGAAAAGAAATTTCACAGCCTTCAATCTAGAAAATATGGACAAATATTTTCTGGTATTTTAACACAAAAACTTTATATTCATAAAAATAAATCCATGAGCTTTCTAGGACTTTAGTAGCAGCCAAATGAGGATTGCTGTCTTGTCATTCATGGTGCCCAGTGAATTTTACTAATAGTTCCCTCTTTATCTATGGCAAAGAAATATTCTTAGAAGAAAAAAATAACAATTTCAGAACATGAAATAATGGAATAGCCTTTCATCCAAAAAGTTTAGGTGAGGTAAGTAGCTGATTTTTAAGTGGGTCTTGACAAAGACAAGCAGGGGATTAAAATGAGGTAACTTCATGTAAGGGCTGGCCAAGATCTTGTCCAGCTCTTTGTTCCTTGTAGTGTTTCTGGACTAGTGTAGTATCATCAGCAATTTAAAAAATTAGGAAAACTTAATCTCATATAAGCAGTTTACTTGTGGTTGTAAATGTGGTTGTGTTAAGGTTTGGGGTATGAATCACAGGAATTTTTAGTGGATTCCACATTCTTCCATCATTCAGATATTTAGTGAAAGCCTCTTCAAGGTTTGCAAGGCACTGATACCTTGTCTATAAATTAACATTGATGGTCAGGCTGTAAATATCTGTTTCTTTCTTCTGCTCTGAAACGAACTGACAAGGAGAACTAGTTTTTCTGAAAGACTTCCTCAAATGAAACACAAGCCTTTTCCCTTGCAGTGGGAATAACTGGACTGAAACACGTTCTTAGAAAATTCAGGGTCAAGACCCTCTATTATTCATCATTTAGGGCAGAAATTGAATTGAACTGTCTTTTGCCACAAAATCATGCAAGTCAAAGAGTAATGTTCTGGGATCAGAATTACCAGTCATAGTTGCTGAAATACTTTATTGTTAGTTTACTAAATAAATACTCTGTGAGTGTGTCCCTGCTAAATAAATATTAGAAAAAGGCTGTATTAAGTAACTCAGAATATCTTCATCTTTTTCAAGCTGAAAAGAGGAAGAGATAATTCTCTGATAACTAGGTAGCTATGGCAATAGGATGATAAATAGCATAGTTTGAATCCCCTCCCTTCTCCACAATATATAAAATTATTTCAAAGAGAATGGTGATAGGAAAGCAAATCACCTTTGCAGACCTTGAAGCACAGGGAATTCTCTTGAGAAGTGAGATAATTAGTTATTCCCTAACAAGATTAGATGGGAGGGGGAAGGAGGACAGGTTGAGGAAGAAGGAAAATATATAAAGATAATTAGAGAAAGAAAAAAAAACCTCCCCCCCCCCAAAAAAAAAAAAACCAACAAAAAAAACCCCAACAAACAAACTACTTACTACAGATGATTTTTTACCTCAAAATACTTTCTTGGGTTTTTTTACATTTTTAGATTATTTTCAATTGACCAAGAGTACAATTTCAGTGAATGCACTACTAACTATAAATAAGACTATTTAAGAAAAATTGCTACTTCCCATGATTAGAACTTATGCATTTAAACCTGAGAGGAGCTGAGCTCCACTGACAGGAACAACAAAGTTACAAATTAAATATAAGTCAGTGTGAACTTTCCCTGAGCAGTTTTGAATTGGTTAGCATAAAGTTAAAAACATGTAATAGTCATAATATTTTTCAATTATGTACTCCTAAAACCATAAAAAGAGTATTGTCTTGTTGTACAATGTTTGTCTCATATTATTTTGATATTATTAAAAAATCAGAAATAGATTTCATTACCAGTCACAATAATTAGTTTTACCTTAAACATCAGCAGCATCAGAGCAATGGATTGCATTGTGCTCTGAAGTTTCAGTTCTGAACACAGCCAGTAATTTCTGGTTGTCAAGAGTCAAATAACAGATACTGTATTTTAATTAAGAAGCAGTATAAGTTAAACATATCAATTACCTAATACAGAAGGAAGTACACTTGGGATAGAAATTATATAAATATCTCAGGAATAGCCTAATTTCCAGTGAATATAATTTTTCCTCAATAGCAATCAATAAGAACATCACTGAAGACCATATTTTCCTCTTTTTCCTCCCTTTTTTAATGTAGTAACTGTATATCTTTCAAATCAGTTACACTTTTCACATATTATGAGTATATAGGATTGAGATCTTCCAGGGACTATGTATGGCATATAACTATTGCTTGAATTTCCCCATTTTTTTCTCTATGATTTCTTAAAGATTTTTTACAACAAAATCTTTGATTTTTCTGTGAGCTAATGACTTGCATCTTAGGGATAAATGCTAGCTCTTCATTGCTAGAATTATCAAGAATATTTAGCATAACTTTTATACAACATATGCCTCTTCTTTTATTTTAAAAATCTTCTTTGTATTAAAGTAATTTACAATCAGTTCATCTTCATGTA
This sequence comes from Cisticola juncidis, assembly GCA_013400215.1. Lineage (NCBI taxonomy): Eukaryota > Metazoa > Chordata > Aves > Passeriformes > Cisticolidae > Cisticola > Cisticola juncidis. The sequence continues at coordinate 369,240 of VXBR01010914.1, forward strand.
TTCTACAAAACTTCAAATTATCCTGCTTGAATTCTAAACAGAATTAACTTAAGTCTTCTAATATATTGTTTCTCAACCAACTGTTAGCTCTACATCTGTGTCAATCGCTCATTTGACTTTATGTGAGTAACAAAGCAGTCAATTTGTACAGTAACTCAAAAGTAACTCCCTGACAAGGCTGCAGATTTTATTCCTGAGAAAAAGAGTATTTTGGTATCACCTAAATCTGTTGTGAGTTTACCCATTGAGCTCTTACTCAGTAAAATCAGCAAACTATGCAACCACCTAGATGCTAGCTTACTTGTAAACATACACATACCTAAGATGGTATGGTGCTTCCTGTTACACCTAAGAATTCTGAGTCATAAATCAGTAAAAACACAAACTTCAATCCTGTTTTTCAGGTTTTTTGGTGAAAGATATGTGCTGGGTGAAGTTTTATGTGCAAATGCTAAAAGAAATACTTTATTTCTTGGTAGTACTTCACGCTCTGTGATGACTTAGACTTTCAGAAAACTTGATTTTCTGGTTACTTGAATATCAGATATTCTGACTTAGGGTACTTTGCTGTAAACAGGCAATAGGATAGAACAACATGAATCATTAATTACTACAAACCTGGTCAAAGGTGTATGTTTGCGATTTCAGCTGATCTCCCTGGTTTTTGTGACTCTAGACCTCCAGAGATACCTGCATGAAATTGGCAGATAGGAAACAAGACTAAAAAGAGTCTTGTGGTTTTTGATGAAGTAGCTGAAGACTAGGAAGGATATATTATGTCATCTTAAATATTTATCTTAGGCAACCAAATTGCTTCCTTAGTCTATTCAATCAATTCAGCTAAGAAGATTTACTTCACCCTAAAGAAACATGTGGTGATCAATCGACTCAGCATTTCTCTATGGTTCCCTGGTACTGTGTGTCTCCTCCCTGACTGTTACGGGAGACCTTAGATTGTGATGTCATCTAACTTACCCCTTGTCTTGGTTTGGAAAGACAGGTATCTGTTAGGGAAAACTGGAGTTTCCCTTGGAATGGAGAATGTAAAAACCCCCTCCCTCCAAATTATTACAATTCTGAAATTAGGAGCTTACAAGCAAAATATGGGAATAGGAATTAGTTGTTTACTAAGAATATTAAAAAATAAAAATGCAGTAGAACTAAAAAGAAAACAAGCAAACAAACAAAAGTCCTAGAAAACCCTGACAGAGTCAGAGATACAACCTGACACCCTGTTGTCAGGGTGTTGGAAGTCCAAATAAGTCCTTCTGGAGTAACAGATGTTGTTCTGTGATGTAGAGATGATCCTGTAGAAAAAGGGTCCAGTGTTGACGAGACAGATCAAGTCTTCCTCTGATTCAGTGGAAAACCAGCTGCATTGGTGTTTGGGATTGCAGGTTTTATCTCAGTGGAAAGGCTTTGGCTTCTCCCACTGGGTGCAGCATCTCACAATGGAATGAGGAGATGTTATCAGTCATGTGAGAGGCCTTCAATGGCCCATTCACAGGTGATGTCCCTCAGAGGAGGATGGGTGGAGGAAGAGATAAGAAGGCCCTGCCTTATCTGGTGTTATCAGGTGTCCATTAACAGAAGGCATTCGCCCTCTATCCCCCTAGAGTTACAAGAGATAAAGAACAATATCTCCCAACAGGTTTCAATAGATGAAAATAGAATACACATTTGGTTACATTTTTCAACCCAAGACAGCACTACATATTAGTAAGGAGACCAGAGTTTACATGTCAGAACTTTAAACAGAATCCTAGCATGCATTACTGTCCTAGATACTGGAAACTAGATTTTAAAACTATATGTGCAATATATTTGAGAATCTGTTGTGGATCATGAGTTTAATGCTGTGACAGGAAATGTACTTTATCTGTTTCAAGACGGAATTAATATTGAGTTAGGAATGGATGACCTCTACAGGGACAGATGCAAAAAGGTACTTAACCTTTTGTAATAACAGTATCTATCTTATGTTCCTTGTGATACAGTGCATAAAACCAGAACAAAACAAAACAACACATCTTCAGCTTTTTATCTCCGAGCAATTTCACTAGGAACAAAGTTAACACTGTTTATCCTGATACAAAGTTAACATTTTCCCACTGTATGAATCTTACGCTACAGTGTGCGCTACATGGCTTCTAACTGCTTCAACATCTCCCTAAATTCATGGACACTGGTGATCTTAGCCTAACTCCAACTGACTGCACTTATATGCAAACTGAAGCATCTCTGTTTTAGGTTCATTTCACCTATTTCCCCCATTCCAATATTTGTAGCAGCTCCAGAGGGACTCCATATCAGTAAACCAGCATAACCACAACTGTTATCACCAGTTGATAATCTATACTGGTTGTCTACATTTGATCCACTTATGCTACTGAATGAAGAGTTTTAAATAAATATAAAGCAAAACTTTAGTTTCTGTACTGAATAATTACATGCTCAATAGTGCAACAATACAATTGCTGTTGGATAATATTCTAAAATAGAAGTCAATGTTTCTACGATAGCTAAAATATGTCATGTCTCTGTGATAACTAAAATATTTCATGCCAGTATCTACACAACCAATGGGTGGTTTCAGATAAATAAACTTTAAACTGTTTTAATGTAATTCACCCTGACTTTCTTTCATAGGAGTGTTTGAACATACAAACCTGCGTCCAAGGAAAGTGAATACCCTCGTGATTTATTCCAGTGGAATGAAAACAGGCTTTACCAATTTCTGTATTTGGCTGAGAGAGCCAAATACAGAAAGACTTTGTGTAGGGTAAGGGACCCAGAATAAGAATGTCACTACAGATTGTAAACTCCAAAAGAGTAAATCAGAACTAAAAAAAAGTAGCTAATTTTATCAAGCTCTTAATATAAAAATAAGATGCTGTGTAACTAAAATTTATTGTTTCATGCTTCATGTTTCTCTTGGTTTGAAAGACAGGTATCTCCTAGGGAGGGGCAGGTCCTCCCTAGGAATGGAGAATTCAAATCCCCTCCCTAAATTATTCTAATTTAGAAAATTAAAGGGTCTTTCAGGCAGAGGCATGGGGATAGGAATAACAGTTCTTTACTAGTATATATGACAAAACAACAAACAAACAACTACAACATTAATAATAAACAGAACCAAGAACCTCGAGGGCTTTCTTTCACAAAAGCCCAGGGCAGTTTGATCTCAGTGCCCCTGCAGGACTCTGAGAGGCTGAGCTGGAAGAGTGGAAAGTCCCGGGCTGGTGGGTTTAGATGAGGAGCTCTGCGCTGGGGGCTGGAGCGGCAGGGGTGTCCCGGCAGGGCTGGGCAGTGCTGGGCTACAGAGTAGCAGGGGAACCTCAAAGCAGCACTGAAGCAGCAGCAGCAACAAGACAGGGCAAGCTTAGAGTTCCTGGGCACATGAGCAGATGGTGGTAGATTTCCCAGGACTGGAAGTGGTGGTGGCAGTCACTCCTCCCACAGCAAGCAGCAGCCTGGCCATTCTCTTTCTGATGCCAAGAGCAAGAGAGCGAAGCTGCCCTCAGCCCTGTTCTTTACCTGCCCCAAAACCTTGCATTATCTCTGCCCTTTGAGAGAAATTCCCAGAGACCCAAAGTGTAGCCAGGTGCTACAACTCCTCTCCTTTGGCCCCCTGCTTGAGTACCTATAAGTACCCAGTAGTTAGTTTTCTAGCAACTTATGAGAAAAATTCTATAAGTAAAAAAGAAACAAATCTAACCCTCAATGTTACTATTGAGATATACTCTGAAAACAAAGGTTTGCTAATTTATTATGCTACCATAGAGTAAAGGGTGTTCTCATGGAGGAATCTGAAATGGTTTCTTAGGAATATGTTTAACATTTATGGAATGGTATAGAATAAAAAGTATACATTTTTTATTCTATTTATTTTAGACTCTCCCCAATAGACATTCTAGTTATCTACAGGACATCTTAGTAGAAGATGACATATTGCTAATCAAATAATTTCTGTAAATGAAAACACCCAGACGGTACCTGAGACCCTGCCTCTCAGCAAATAAATTCAGAAGCATCTGAATATAGCATAACAGAAAAATGATTGAATGAGACCTGTGGGGCATAAGTCTACTCAAGGCCCAATGGGATTATCACTTCCTAGGTTGCTGGTGGAAATAAAGATGCAGAATATTTCAAGGCATCTCATGATTTGTTTTGGAGACACCAATTTATCCACATTGCAGGGCAATGAACCAGAAAGTATCTTAGAGCATCCTTCTGATTCAAAGTCCAGGGTATTTTGTGCTTGGAATTGACAACATTTCAACATAAAGGGCATTCTTAGAGCAACATAATATGCCATTTTAAACCAATTGATTATATTCTTTATCTTCTTCTGCCTTTCCCCATCAGACATAACAAAGTTTATGCTGGTACATTATTTCAAAGTGTGTGGCCAATTGTAACAGAAAAAGAAGCAAAAAAGAATATTTTTCTCACATCTTTCTATATATCATCTTGTTCCCACTGTATTAAATCTTGTTTTAGTTACAGACATCCATGAGAGACTTTGCACAGATTTTGCTGAGCTTAGATAAGACTGGACATGATTAATGTCACTCTTCAGCTGGATACTCAGTGTAGGAGTATACTGTCTGTATCAGATTCTAAACCCACACAAAGAATTTTCCTCCAGTCTTTTCTGCTGTCATCCAGGAAGATAAAGTACTACTTCTGTTAACTCCCTCCCTGCTAGGTAATAAGATCTTTTGCTTGCCTAAGGAATTAAAAAATACATCCCATGAGTGAAAACAGAAAACAAGACCTGAATACCCAAGTGTTTGCACTGGATCTGATCTGGGCTCCATCTAACTCTGTGTTCTGACAAATAAGCAGATAAGCACTGGACACCTCAAGGGAAGGTAAAAAAACCCCTTCCTTTTATAGGTAAAAATTGATTAAAATGATGAGTGATATCCTTGTATACAAAAAAAATAACATAGAATATTAAGGAAGTTTTGTTTGCTTTCTTTCTTTATTTTAAGTTCTTTATTTTTAAGGCTTTATCTTGGTTATCATCTTCTGTGGCCTCTGGCATATGGATTTTAGGTATTTAGAGCCTTTTCTAATACCCTGGTATGCCGGAGACAAACATTTGTGGCAGGGATCCACAAAAGGGGCGACTATTCCCTTTTTTTTTAAAGTTCAGTTGATCTCCCCAGAAGTTTCTCCATTATTCATGGAAAATTTCATGTTATACACATGTCATATAAAAAAGTACCATGATTCATGTTAAAACATTGACTCTATATTTTTCTATCCTATTTCTTGCTCACTCTGCTTCACCTTCTGGCCACAGCTGGGTGGAGCATGTTTACACTGTGCCTAAGAATAACTACATAAATGTTTCAATGAATGTATCACTGCTGTTGATCCCAGCAGTAAAGATAAATGTTAAGACCACACTTAAGACAAACCCAGGCACCTCTTTCACATATTTTCCAGGAATTCAAGTGATTATGTTAATGACGATGTTAACCATTTTTTCTCAGGTTATTACTTGATATTTTTAAATCATAAGATTCAAAATGGTTTGCTTAATAATATGGCTGTTGTTTTTAATGTTACACAAAGACCCAGGGAACAAGTAGGCATGTATAATTGAAAGAAAAATTAGTTCATGATTCCTTTAGTGAGGTCAAACTATCACAGCGAAGTATGACATTTTTTCCATGAAAATTGGTCACGCAAATTGGTCAGTACATTAATAGATTATTCAGCATATGTTTCAAATGTAATCTGTTAGGTTAAAACAAGTAGTAGATATGCAATGCAATCTTTCCAGATTTTCCAGCAACTTTTCCGGTACAATGCAGAACCCAGTGATACACATGATTCCAAAGTAAGCTGCAAATCCCTCAGAACAAACATAATTAGAGAATCCTGTGAAAATTCGCAATGACTTATGGCACTAAAAATATTCAATATACATGAACTTTTACTTCTGTTGAACACAATTACAGAAGGTAGAGATTTTGGCAAAGGTTAACTTAGAACAACAAAGTAAAAAAATAAATTATGCAGCTGTATAGTCTTGTATCACACTTGTGAGAAGAAGTTGTAAGAGGCACAGGCTCCCTACCTCTGCTCAGGAGCTCTCTTGAATTCTAGTCCTTCAATAAGTTTTGATATAACCATGTGTGTTAGACCTGTACCTTTGGATCTGTGGATCTGACTTCCCAACATAACTCCAGACCTGCCAGGAAATCCCTGGGTTGGCTGTGCTCTGCTGCTCTGTGTGCTGTGTGCCTACACCTGGCCATGTGGGCAGTGACTCTGTCACACCTGCTCTCAGGGAAGGCCTTTAAGCAACATCTTTCCCTTGCTGCTCCCTGACACAATACCAATAGAATAGGATTTTATTAGTTATGATTATTTTTATTTGAGAGATGAAGAAAATTTAATTTTGAGGACATACTGACTTTTTCAAGGTGAAAGAAATTACTACAGTTAAAATAAGCCTTTAAAGCTTATGACTTTTAAAAGATCAAACTGAAGTCTGCAAACATGCATTTATTGCTAGTATTGTTTGCTGAAGATTTCATGTAAATTTTGTCACAAGAAAAATGAAGTTGGCTAAGAAATATCAACTGAGAAGTTCAAAAAGGACAGTGGTAACAATGGATAACATAGATTAGAGAGAAAAGGTTTTGCTAAGTCTTTTGTGTTTGTCCTACTTGGCTATGAAGCAAGCAGAAAGGCAATACAGAATATGAGAGAGAAAAACATGTTTGTTATTTTGTCTTTTCTGGTTTTTGTTTGGTTTTTTTTTTTGTTTTGTTTTTTTTTTTTAGTTTGGAATCTACCCATGAGAAAGGCAATTGTGTAATTAATTTTCATTTGTGTTATAAAGCTCTTTTGGTTTTATAGACTGCAAATAAAAGGCCATAAAGATATTTATGCCCTTGGTATTTGCATGCGATCGGGCTGACAATGACTATGTTCCTGGACAATATTTTAGCTCATAAAGTTTGCAGTATGCTGAGCTGACCAGTCACTGTATGTAATAATCAGCTAGGATTCACCATGGCATTTGGATGTGGAAATTGAATAGCCATGCAGGTGTTTAGAGCCTTTTTTGATTAATTCCTTAATTAAACCTGGAGACTGCTTCCCAGTTCCAAAAATAGTTCAGGGTTTCAGTTTTGAATTATCTGATTCCTCTTAAGGTCTGGACTTATTAATTTTCTTATTTATACTTATCTCACCATTCACTGAGGAATACAGTGTGAAAACTGTGCAATAATTTTGGTTTTTGCCTATTTAAAACACAAGTTTTTGTGGTGGGTCCAAAGAGCTCTTTCTGGGACATGAGGTGAATGAGGTGAACAGAGAAAACAACTGTTTGGTGTGCAGCAACAGTTTGGCCTTTGTTGACTTTTCATTTGTTTGCCTCTTATCGAGGTTATGGGGAGTAATGTAGAGACAATAAACTTGCAAGCTTCAAAAACTCTTATAATATTGAAGACGGAAACCCTTTTGTCACTAATGCCCTAATCAACTGTGAGGTGAAGCACTGAAAGTACTAGTTGTGATTTTTTAATTTATTTTTCTTTTCCTGTAAATTAGACTCAAGACTGGTTAAAGAAGCATTTTTTCCCTACCTATATCACTTCTTTAATGGGCAAATTTCTGAATACACTGAAGTTAAACTTCATGTACATATGTATTCATTTCAAATCTCACAATAATCCTGATGCATAATTCTTTCTCATTATTCCTGATGCGCTCCTGTCACCTTTGTGACAAAAAGAGATTAAGAGAAAGAATATGAACAAATTCCAAGCCTTGCATCTAGCTTAGAGCAAGACTAAATGAGGATGACAAGTGTATTTATCGTATGTTTATTTTCCTTTATTTAATTTGATAGAACAATACCTATGGCATCCTGCTACACCTTAAACAGCCTCAGAGCAAGCCACAGAAAATAGTCTGAATCCACTATGCACCATATAGAAGTCTCCTGGCTAATCCACTTGACATGAGGAACACATTACTTATTTTATCAAATAAAACATCCATCATCCATGTTTTACCACATTTACCACCATCATGATCCCCAGGGTTCACTTACTGGGGCCAGTTTTGTTTAATATCTTTAACAACAATCTGCACAAAGTTATCAATTGCACCCTTGGTGAGTTTGCAGAAACCACCAAGACAGGTGGGAGTGTCAGTCTGCTGGAGGTAGGAAGGCTGTGCAGAGGAGTTTGGACAGACCAGTTGCATGAGGTTCAACAAGAAGTCCACTTCTTGTTCAACACTGAGTCCTGCTCTTTGGTCACAACCACATGCAGCACTACAGACTGGGGCAGGAGTGGCAGAAAAGGATGTGTTTGGCAGGCAGCTGAACATGAGCCATCCTTGTGCCCAGGTGTCCAAGAAGACCAAAGACATCATGGTCTGTATCAGCAGTAGTGTGGCCAGGAGGACTACAGGTTGTCCCTCTGTAGCCAAAGATGTACCTTGACTCCTGTGTTCAGTTCTGGGCCCCTTACTACAAGCAAGACATTGAGGTGCTGGAGCATGTCCAGAGAAGGGTAACACAGCTGGAGTATGAGTGGAGGAGTGGCCAAGAGAGCTGGGTCTGTTCAGCCTGAAGAAATGCGGACTGAGGGAAAACCTTATTGCGCTTTACAACAACTTGAAAGGCGGTTGTGAAGTGGTAGAGGTTGGTCTCCTCCAGATTTACCAGTGGAGGTCTAGAATGGATATTAGGAACATTTCTTCACCAAAAGGGTTGTCAAATATTGGCACAGGCTGCACAGGCAAGTGGATGAGTCCCCAAAGGTATGTAAAAGATGTAGGTATTCCATATGGGGACATAGATTAGTGCTGGACTTGGCAGTGCTGGGTTAATTGCTGGACTCAATTAACTTCAGGGTATTTTCCAACCTATTCTATCATTCTACTATTAGCAATATTTTCCTGAAATCTCCTGGAATTCCTACAAGATCTTCTTTCCTAGGTAGCTTTGGCACTGCTAAAATTAGTCCTTATGATAAAGTAGTCGCACTGTCAGTAAGTCAAATTTTTTAAAAAGGGGTCTGCACAGTCCATTTTTTGTCTCATTGCTAACTGAACTGATCTTCTTTCAAAAGTATCCATTTTGATTGTATTTGATATATGAACTAGAAATACACATGCTAAATGGTTCTGGTATGTGAAAGTTAAAATTTTATGAGATTTCAATGTCTCCAATCTTTAAGGCTAATCCTGAAATAATCAGTGAATTCTTGAGGCAGGACCCACCTGTGGGATGAGCTAGGACCTTGGCCCTAAGAACCTTGTTCCTCCTTGGCCAAACCTGGCAGGTGGTGGAAAAGAGAGGATCTGCCCTGTTCACCCCCAGCCTGGGACTGATGGCCTCAGGCTGGCCTGAAATGGGGTTTTGGGCCATGAACAAGTGTGGAGAGAGGTTCCAGCAGAGCTAAGAAAAAAATCTTTCAAAAATGCTGTAAATTCTAAAGTTATGTTAGATTTACAGCTACTTGTGACTTGTTTGTTTAGTGTTCCAGGTCCTGTTGAAAAAGTGTGTTCATGTTTTTTTAACTTACTTCTGTATGAAATTGAATTAGGGCAATAAATGCTTTGTTCCTTTATCTTAATGGGTGATTTCTTTGTTTGGTTTGATTTTTTTTCTTTTTTTTTTCTTTTTTTTTTTTTTTATATAAGATGCCCTGCAGTGAGATGAAAACTAGCATCATAAATGTCACCATAGAAATGAAGTATAGATTACAATTCTAGGATATATTAGAAAATTGGATTATCCAGTTTCTTTCTTGTAAGAGACAGACAGTATTTATCTTTTCAGACTTAGCAGCAGAAAAAAAAAAGAAATTGTACTGTAACTTAAATGAACACAGGACTTGGGCCTGTTCAAAATTTGGGCGGGGGGAATACTAAAACTAAAGGATTTTTTTTTTGTTCCTAGCTAAATTGATATTAGAAAGGCAAACTCTCCAGAGTTAAGATTTTTTTCTTATTTTATATAGAGAAAGAGACACAGTCAGAATAATTTATCAAGCTAAGGTTCAGATGGCGGTATAAAGTTGAAACCATAAATATATTTATCTGACAAAAAGCAACCTTCTTTGCCCACTTTGTTTCTAAAAATGTAAAAATATGAACCTTCACACTGCACTCTAGACCGATGCTTGTCATTGCACAGCAGTCTGTGATAAAAAACAATTGCAATAATTACTCATGAAATCTATCAACCCTTGGTAGGGAAAAAGCTAATGGTGCTGGACTGTTTTAGGAAATCCAGAAGAATATTGAATGAAACCTGGAAAGAAGGTTTCTAAGAAAAGTAAGATGCCATGTTTTGTTCAATTAATTGGGGCATTGTTTGATTTCAAAATTACTATTTTTTTTTAAATATTTGGGTTTTTTATATCCAGTAATTTGATAAAAAACATTTTCTATCATAAATTATCTGTGCTGGTTCTAATTTTCCTCTGATCTTAGTTCAAGGTCACATTAGGACAGAAGCCTTTCCTAAAATATTGTTTCCATGGTATAGGCTAGCATAAGATGAGTATTAGAATACATGCCAGACACTGTACAACAAAATATCACTTTACTTCCAAGACAACATAGAGTTCACATATACAATTTAATAATACATACATATGCAATTTACAATGTTTTACAATTGTATAGGAGCTGTGAAGGATGGTTGCTATACATGTTTACTGCTGTGTGCAAAAGTTAACTCACAGTGTGTTCAAATGAAAACATATGGACCAAGGTTTCTTCTGGATAACATTATAACTAAGTCTGTTATTCCATTTGACATGGAGCATAGCTCATTCCTGTTGTTCAAGGACATTTCTGAGGAAGTTGTTACACTTTAGAATAGAAAATGCTTGAAAGACTTTGCAGGATACTTTATTTATCTTTCTTCACTTTATATTAAAACTTCACTTTATATTAAAATTGCTGAAAAAATGAGACATCCATAACTGAAAATTGAACTCCTGCATTAAGAAGAGATTTTTTTCTTCATGACAGTTTGGGTTTCTCTTGGAAATACAAACCACTGCTTTGATTCTTTGGCCAGACGACCCATTAATTCCATAAAATTTAATATTATTTTATTTTATTTTTGTATCCTATTTTTTGGCAGATTAAATATTCAAATTGGAGGAGTTTGGAAGCCTATTTAAATGTGTGATAAAACTTAAGGGAAAGAAGATCACATTTTTCCTCTTATAGTTAAAAAAAATAATTTACCATCAGATATTTTCGAAAGAAAATTGAAAGACTAGAATTTCTCAGTAAAACTAATTTCTCAATTAGTAAAACAAGTTGAAATGGCCCACCAGTCATGATGCACTTGCCATCAAATTAGAGGATCCCCAACAGAGAGTCTTACAGACTGTAGGATTCTACCTGTGTGTGAGTCAGCTACTACTGCCTTCCACACAACCACTGCCACAGGTAGTAAAGGTAGAGGTGACACAGAGAAGGAGCACAGAGAAGATGTGCATGAGAAGTGCAGGTTACAGAACAAGAATCTTGATGATCTTTTAGGAAACATTAACATATAGAAGAGTGCATTTAGATCACAGTAAACTGGATTGGAGACAGACAATACCAGAAACCTCGCCCTGTAACTAAAGTTCTGTAATTAAAGAAAACATGCTTTGAATAAACTGGACATTTTAAACAATTGAAAGATGTTGTAATATTACTTAAAATCAAGTATTATTGCTTCATTGTAATTTATTATATTATTAGTATTCCTCAATTTTCCTGAAAGAGGAATTAAAGCCAGAAAAGATGAAAAATTAATTCCTCATCTAGAGGAATTTGAGGCTATTGGAGAAGGGAAAACGATTCTGAAAGAGAAAAGAACTGTTAAAAAAATCCACAAGATCATTACAAAAAAGGAGTGCTCTAATGATATAGCTAAAGAGATCAAGGACAAAAAGGTAGCTGGGTGTTCCAGTTGCCAGATGTTCAGTAGTAAGTCTCTGGATGTAGCAGAATGAAAGAGCTAAATCATTCCACTCTCTGCAAATAGGATGAAGTGTGTACAGTACCACATCTTTTCCTTTACTCTGGAAATGTCAGACACTGCTAAGGTGTTGGCTAAGAAAAGAACACTATATGGAGAACATGTGAGTTCACAGTGTTGCAGTGGGGAAGAAGCAAGTGGAGGTGCATAGGGAAGGGCAAAGCCTTTTAGACCTTTCCTCTACCACCAGATCCAGACCCACTTCAGTACTTGTGGGTCTTTTCAGTTACTTAGGAGATTCAGATTTGATAAACATGCCTGTTCTAATAAATGTTCGTAGAGTTAGAAATTGGGTTTAACCTTATTAGCCCAAAAATGAGCATACTGTGTGTTGGATTTGTATGACCAGGTTTTGGTACAGAGGAGGCTACAGGGGTGGCTTCTTTGAGAAATTTCCAGAAGCTTTCCCTGTGTTTCAGAGGGCCAACACCAACTGTCTTGCAGATGGACCCACCACTGGCCAAAACCATGAGCATTGATAGTAGCATCTCTGTGATAATGTAGTTAGGAAGTGGGGGAAAACCCAGATCAGCAGCTGCAGCCAGAGAAGAATGAAAATACATGAGAGTCTGTGGGCATCAGCCTGGCAGAAGCACAGAGCAAGCCAAATCTCACCTCTGACAGGCCAGGTCTTGGCTTCAAGGCCTGGGAGACATTTGTTTAAGTTAGGATGAGACAAAGATCTCCTCCCAGGAGTCCTTGCTATTGTTATGTTAAAGAAGCACAGTTCAGTCTCCCTACTGGTTACTCCTGTTCCATATTTGGTCATGTTTCTAAAACCCTCTACCCCCAAGCCTATATATTGCCACTCCCCCCTCATTCCTGGTCTTTAGGGTTTGCCCCCATACACTATACAGCTTTTCTCCTGAGAGTTCTGTGTTTGGTTTCTGGACATTGTCCCTATTTTATTTCTAATTAAAGTGATTTTACTTTTCAGGCACTTCATCACACCTGCTCCTTTTTCTAAGACACATCTGCCCTGAAATCAGGAAACCCAAAAGACTTGTTGCAGTCAACCCGCAACTGTGACAAGAGACAACTCTGCAGACAGTCCCAGGTCAGGAAGGAGGAGAGGGTGGAAGTGCTTGAGGCACTGGAGCAGAATATCTCTGCCTGTGGTGAAGACCACAGTAAGGCTGTTCCTCTGCAACCCATGGTGGAGCAGAGATCCACCTGCAGCCCATGGAAGACCCCCACACCAGAGCAGGTGGATACCCAAAGAAGGCAGTGACTCCATGGGATGCCTGCACTGGCAGGACCTGCTGGGGACCCCTGGTGGAACAGTTCATGAAAAACTGTAGTCCAAGGGAAAGACTTGGTTAGAGTTTGTGCTGGACTGTCTCTCATAGGAAGGACCCCTATGCTGGAGGGGAGAAATGTGAAGAGTCCTTTGTCTGAGGACAAGATGTCCTCAGACAAAGGACTGAGACAAGAGGCAGAGACAAGATGTGACTGACAGCAGCCCCTGTTCCCCACCTCACCAGGGGCGGCTGCAGGGAAGAGAATTCAGGAGTGAAGCTGAGCCTGGGAAGAAGGGAGGAGTGGGAGAAAGATGTTGATTTTCTTTCTCACTCCCTATTCTTGATCCAAAGACAGGCTTGTTACCTGGTGGCAGTGCCAATTCACACACCCAGGTGAAAAGAACAGGGCATATGCCTTCATTAATTTTCAGCTCTTTATTAAAGTGATCAGCTCATTATAAAAATCATCAGCACGATTGCAGAGTCTGACCGGAGTTCTTCATTCTGCTGTGGTAATCTAAAGGAGCAGATGCTGTTGCAGTTCTTCACTCAGCTGCCCACAGTAGGTGGCGAGTCATTGTCCCCACAGGAACAGCAAGAAGTTCTCTCTGGTCAACCATCAGAGGACAGAGCGGTGGAGAGTCTATTACTGGAGTACAGAGTCAGCTCTTTACCCTCAGGCAAAAATGAGAGTTTCCCGTTGTCTGTCTCGGTCACTTCAACTAGCTTGTTCCCATCCCATCCAAACTCCTCATAGGTCATGGTGAATCTTCAAACCAGGCCAGGGGATGCGTCCACTTCTTGCTCAGTCAGGGCACTATCTAGTTCTCCTCTGATTCATCTAGCTTCTCGTCTTGGGGTTTCTCAAAAAAGACCCCTCCCAGGATTCACAGGGTCGGTTTTATTTGCATATACAAATGCATATGCATTTGTCCTGGTCGCAGCAGAGGTATTCCTGCTGAAGGAGGTAGTTACAGAGAACAATGACAGCGCTATCTAAGCATGAGCTACTCCTTTTCACATTTTAATAAGGTAGGGAAATGCTGTCGGGCAACTTTCCTTCAGGGCAGCTTCCCTCCGTCCGCAGACTTGCTGGGGTGTGGGAGTTACCTCTAGCCAGGAGGGGGTCAGCTGCTTTTGAGGGACAGCAGCCTCACCCCAGCTATGGGGTTCTCTGCAAAAAGGTAAAAACACCCCATTTTTCTAAAAGGCTGGGTGATGGCACAAATTGGGAGGAGGGGGGGTTGCATTCTGAGAGCTCAGAGCTCTTTTAATATGCTAATGCATGCTCTGTGTTTTCCTCTGGGGGAATGGTGCGACTGTCTCGCTATGGGGCTAGGACAGGGATAGCCCAGCCTCTTCCAGGACTGGGAAGTTTGTTTATAACACAGGTGATGTATTTCTATTTTTCACCGTAGTTTCTGCAAAATAAGGAGCTAGGTGATAACTCAGAAAAGCATAGCTCTTCAATAATCAAAAAGTTACACTATTTATACATTTATACAGGCAAGTTTATGCATTTATATAGGAAAATCAATCACACAGGGCAAATACCCTGTTGCTTAGGGGACATGAAGGGCGTTTGAGGAGAAGGCAGGTACTCCTCATGTTGCTGAGGAACCGTGAGGATGTCTGAGAGGCATACAGGTAATTCAGCATGTAACTGAGGGGGTGGCAGATGCCCAGCATGCCGCTGAGGGGACATGAGGATCACTGAGGTGGGTGGATGCTAGTTTGCCTCCTGTCTCTGAAAGGCATCGAGGGTTGCTGGGGTAGTTGTGTGGGAAGTCGCTGCATCTGCCCCCTTGGCGAGGCGCTGGGCAGGGTCCTGTAAGCAGTGGGTAGAGGAGGCACCGTAGGGAAGTGCCTGGGCTGAGATGTGGAGGACAAAGAGGCAGTGCTGTCGCGGGACTGAGTGAGGGGAAAAGATGAGGTACCTCGGAGTGGACAGAAAGAACTTGATAGGGGACAAATGCTGCAATTCCCTGACCTCACGTGTAGGGAACAGAATGATCATTTTGGGATAAAATTGAGCAGCGTGGAAACAAAAACTGCAGTAAGCTGTGGAGGACATGCAGGAGACATTTTGGTGGGAAAATCTGGGCTGATCTATAGTGGAGGAAATAGATTTTTAGGGAAAAGTCTGAGGTAATTTGTGGAGGACGGGCAGAGAAAATTTTGTGATGGAACCTGAGGTAAATTTAAGAGTCAAAAGGACCAATTTTAGAGTAAAATATCAGGTAATCTGCAGGGAGCTGAATGAATTAATATTCTGGAGACAAAATTAGAGGTAGTCTGTATAGCACTAATAGGGAATATTTGGGAAGGAGAATCTGAGGGGAATCAGTAAGGGACAAAAAGGACATTTTGGGGTAAAACTGAGCAGTGTGGGAACAAAAGCTGCAGTAATCAGTGAAGGACATGTAGCGGACATTTTGGCAGGGGAATATGAGGTGATCCCTAGAGGAGTAAAATGGTTTTTGGGGAAAAGTCTGAGGTAATTTGTGGAGTCTGAGGTAATTTTGTGATGAGACTTGAGGTAATTTTTAAGGGCTAGAAGGAATATTTTTGGTAATCAGGTAATCTGCAGAGGATTGAATGAATGTAAAATCTGAAGTAATCTCTATGGAATAAAATATTTTGCAAGGAAAGGTGAGGTAATCTGTAGCAGATATTTTGGAGGGAGAATCCGGAGAAGTCTGTGAGGGACAGAATGGGTATTTTGAGAGCCCAATCTGGAGTAGTCTGTAGGGGACATTTGGAAGGGAAGACTTTAAAGGGGACATAATGAATTTTTTTTTAGGGAAAAAAATTTTAGGTGGCCTTAGGACACAGCTTGGAGATTTTTTTGAGAGAAAATCTGAGGTAATCTATTTGGAGCTCAGAAGCCATGTTTTGGACAGAAAACCTGAGGGAATTTAGATTAAAAAAATAGGATTTTTTGATGGTTCAATTTGGGGTGACTTATAGAGGAAAAATGGGAATTTTTGAGGGAAATTCTATTGTAACACAGAAGCCAGAGGCAGCATCTTTGAGAGAAAGTCAGGGATAACAGATTAAAAGAGACATAGGAGACATTTTGAGTTGAAAAGCTGGGTTTGGGTGAAAAGCTGAAAATTTAGAAGGGTGCTGTCATCGGCAGGGTGGGAGTCTGTTTCCTAACAGACAAAAATCTGTTAGAAAAGCCCTGCTGTTAAATCATGAGATATGGTGGTGTGTTTTTGTTAAATTGTGAAGTTATTTTCCCAGTGGATCATCCCTGTTTCCCCGCTGATATGTTTGATATCGCCCAAATTATAATGCGTGTTTCTTATAAATCTTAAATGCTATGTGTTGCCATCATGCAACATCATCTTCCCCCTCTCCTTGCCGAGAATGGGAGAACTACAATTCTTGTGATGCATGCTTTAAAAAGCTGCACTTTTGCAATTGTGTTACTCGCGTAGCACATGCTGGGTGCTGCGAGCATATTTGCTGTTTTGCTTTAATTATTTCAACACCTTGGCATTGCTGCGTAATTGCTTTAAATTTCGGTCGTGCACTGAGATTGCTGCGGGAAGTTCCTGCAGTCTGAGCACTGCTGAGATGAGAGGGAATGGGCAGAATGCTGCTTGTGTTTGCTGCGAGGGGGTGGGGAGGGGGGGTTGCCCAGACGGAAATCCCACCCTGGCCCCACCTTGCCCCTGTCTGCACTGGCACGGGGGCATGGAACGAAACGCCTCCGGCCTAGCCATGCCCCTCCTCTGCCTGCCCTGGTGTGGCAGACCCCGAGCAGACTCACTCTCCCTGCTCTCTCCTGGGGTCCGCCCTGCCCTGATCTGCGCTGGCGCTCCTTACAAATCCTGCCAGCTCCCGCGCTTCCTGCATCCCCGCCGCTTGTGCTGGGGTGTTGGCCCCTGTCCCTGCCTCGCTTTCCACAGTCTGCATCATCACTGTGTGTCCTGCCCGCACTGGAGACAAGCGCAGTGTCTGCAGACAGGACGTCCCCGCGGTCTGTGTTCCCCCAATGCAGGGCATCCCCCAGNCAGCGCTTTGTCCCTCCATGTTCGATGTTTGGAGGGAGGGAGCTGAAGGGACATGGAGGTGGGGTCTGTGTTGGACTCCCCCGCGCCTCCTTCCCGGGGAACGCGTGTCACAGCAGTGGGGGCAAGCCTCAAAAAAATTTTAAAAAAAGGGGAGATCCATATCCTCCTGCTTGGNTTGCCCCGCATGGCTTGGTTTGGCGTGGCTGATTTGCCCCGCACTCGGAGACCGCTGCCTGTGGCCCCTCCGCTCCTTTCCCCTTCATNTCCATATCCTCCTGCTTGGTAAGATGGATCAGTAGTTTCAGCCTTCTCTGGATCAGTGATAGGGTGTGTGTGGGGACCATGGGGAAGTTAAGACCACTTTTTTTGCTCATTCGCCCATCGCGACCGCATCTCCTGTCCCGCCTACTTTTGCTGGCGTGCAGTGACATGTCCCGTTTCTGCCCTCCACGTGTGCTGCCGTGGCGTGGCCCCGTCTCCGCCTCCCTGCTGGGGGGGTGGCAGCCTCTGCCCCGGCCACACAGCAAGTGCAGCGGGCTGTGCGAACGTTCGCGTGGTGCGACCCAATCCAGCTTCCCCCAGCCCGACGGTGCGTGGAGGAGATTGCTCTGCTCATGACCTGTCCCGTCTTCCCCTGGCACAGCGGCAGTGCCACTGCTGCTTTCACATCAGCTCTGAACTGTGCACGCACGGCCATGAACCTGACCTGTTTCTTGGTGTAAATCGTATTTCATGAAAATCACACAGAAACAATTCGTTCTCTTCACTTTCTTGCTCTGACTGATTCAAAGGCAACTGTGAAAGCTCGCCTTCTCCCCATTCTATTTCTTCACCCTCTTTTTCCAACCCCTCTTCCCTGCTAATGTTTCTTTCCCAGTGCAAGGGGTCTGCGGACCAACCTCCCCCGCGCTGTGTTCCCCCCCGGCCCTGGCGGCGCGGCTGCTGTTCCTTCTGCCCTTTCCCCTCTTTGCCTTGCCGTTTTGCAGTGGGGGTGGGGAAAGCAGCGCGGCATGGCTGTGGGCCGCCCGCTTCGCTGTCCTTGCCGGGGTGCGGGGTGGGGTGTGGAGTGGGCGATGGGGTTTTGAACTCTGGGGCTCTTAAGTGCCTCTGTCTAGGTTTACACTTGCGTGCAGAGGACTCGATTTTGTAAAATATCATATCAAGGTGTTCCTGTGAAGCAGGATGAATGAGGAGGTTTGTGGCAGGCTTATATATTGTGGGGATGTCCAGGAAACTGTTAGAGACTGATTCTGAGTGTCCCCTCCCTTTTCTGGGGTTGCGGTCAGCATGTGGGCTCGCTGTTGCTCATAGGGCTGGGAATCTGATTCCTCTTTGCCTCTACTGCTGCGGGAGTTTTAATTCTTCCCTGAAATTTTGGGATACTATTTCCAGCAGTGCTCTTACCGGTGCCAATAAATTTGAGAGCTGTTTTATCTCTCATTGCTTTTTGATATAGTTTTTTGTTCACCTCTTTCCAAAATTCGGTTTGGAAGAGTAGTTCCATTCTACATTGTGGAATTTCGAGGTGAACCCATTGTTAGAGAACTGCTGGCTCTTTATTAAATAAAAGCTGCAAGTTATGCAGCAGTGATGCTCTGCAGAGTTAATAAGATATGTAGCTATTTGTGGGATACATCCCCCCATGTTCTGGGTTTTTGACCAGTCTCACCTAGATGCAAGTTCTTCCTCCCTCTGGAACTGGAACTGGTGTTGTCCCTTGCTGACCGGCAGTTGTGGGATGACGCAGCCCTGGGACCCTGGGTCCATGTCGGCCCGGCTGAAGCTCCAAGGTCAGAGATCTGCTGAGTCTCTTCTTATCTTCTAGTGCCGAAGTTTTGGCTTCTTCTGAGGGTCCATGGCTGCTGAGATGTTTTTGGGCGCCACTCTCTCAGAGTTTCTTTTCTCTGAGATTCTCCTCAGGGATGCTGTTCCCTGAGGTAATAAGGTTTTTTGTCTTCTCTTTGCCCTAAGTGTTGCACACCGTAGCCAGAGACGACAAGCTGAGTCCGCCAGTGCATGTTTCCAAGGTTGTTTATTCTTCATTATCTCTCAGTTCTTTCTCAGCTCTGCCAGGACTCCCTAGCAGGGTACGTTACCTTAGTTCTTTCTCAGCTCTGTGAGACATCCCCAGCAGAGCAGGGCACACGGCGGACTGGGCGGATCAGAGAGCCCTGCACATTATGTACAGTACCCCTGACCCAACCACTGCCCAAAATGTACTTTTTATTTACAAAATTTTACCAATGCCTACTACCTATGCTAACATGTCATTTCTACTCTAAACTAATCTCTCTCCAACTCAGCAAAAGATGGGGAGCAAGAGCAAGAACAAGGAGCACGGGGGCCACTCCCCAATTCCTCCATCTTGTCTCTTCAACCCCTTATACTAAAAATCCTAGATTCTACATTTACATTCTATGATAAACTAAATACTACTTATTTTGAATTCTCTCAGCTTGTGATTCTTTATACAATGTGGGCATTCACTCCCATGGCCAGGGATCAGAGGCAATACCCTCCTGGGCTCTGTGTGAGGCTGGTTGACCCCCTTGTACAGATCCCAGACACCCCTGTCCGGTCTCCAAACCCTCCAGGGTGGCCAGAGGGATGTTCTAGACTCTGACACTTCCTTACCCAGTTGTCCATCACTCCCTAGATCTGCCCTTTACTCCACATTCCAAGTTGCCAACCTCTCCCTGACCCTACCCCTTCTTCTAGAAGGCTCCATGTCAATCCTGTTGTCCTAACTCCTTACCTAAACTCCTCCCTGGAATTCCCCTATTACTCGATGCACCATAGGCTGACTTAAGTTGTATTCACTCCCTTTGTACTGCGATTGGCTATCTGCATCCACCTCTTGTACCTCTTCTGTTTAAAAGTTTGTACATTGCTTTGTTCTCCATCTTCTTTCTCGCTGACGCTTTCCATCTCCTTGAGAATCACAGGAAAAGATCCCTCCCTGGTCTTTGCTCTGATCCTCGGCGCTTCACAACTGATGTTGTGGAGAGCAGCCCTGCTGCTGCAGAATCAGCAGCCCTGCTCTACTGCCACCCAAGCCAAATCTGCCCAGGGGCAGTCACTCTCAGCATGGTCGGGGAAGTGGCTAGCTGGATTTTTCCAGCACCACATCAATGAGGTGCAAAAACAAACGCTTTGCTTTCTAAACTCCTCAGAGAGTAACCTGGGTGTGGCTGGATCCAGTCTTAGGCAACACATTCTCAAAGGTTTATATCTAAAGGATTTTATAGGTGTAATTGAACTTCTATAGGATTTTGTTCTTCAGGATAAAGGAATATCCTTAGGAATATAAATAGGAATATAAATATAAATATAAATATAAAAGGAATATAAATATATTAATAGAATTTATATGATTTATTAAAAAATAATTGAACAAAAATATCTTAAATAGAATAATTTACTACACAGCGTAGGAGCTATAAAACTAGTGTCATATAATGCACTGTTTTAAAGCAATATTCAAATGACTATATGAAAACTATTACTGAATAAAAATTAATTTCACTCGTACAAAGAACAGTGGCAAAACTATTTTGCTTATCTTTGAGAAGTAACTGAGAGGTGTTCCCACTGAGGCAGGGATCTTCACACACATATTCCAAGAATGAATATGTTAGAAGACCTACTGTTAAAAACTGTGACTGGGTGGCTTGAGGATCTCCTGGTGGGGCTGTTGGGTAGCGGTTCCCTTCAGGCACAGGAGTGGAGCTTTTCAGGCCTGGGTATGTCATTGTCCATTGGCAGAAGCCATGGGATGCCGAGGCAAGCGTGAACAAAGGACAGCAGCATCTTTGAGCTTGAGTGGAACAGTGAGGCAAGAGCAAGCCAGAAGAGCAGCAGGTGGGAGCTAAAGAGGGGGCAGGAGAGGCCCTCTGGCAAAAGGGCATTCCTGGCATCCCAAGGAAACCCTCTCAGTGCCGCATCTGGCTTTGTGCTTGGCGAATGCCCTGCAAGCAGGGCTGGGTCTTTGCTCTCCTTGGCCTTTTGCTGTTGTGGTCTTTAGGAGAGAGGGGCAACCCTGTAAGGGGGGTGAAAGCCCTTGTCTCCACACCTGAGGGGGGGGAATGGAGCTCTCTTAGCCCCTGGCCCAGCCTGTAAGCAGGCCAGAGCTTTTTCCAAACCCAGTGGCTTTCTGCCTGCTGCTGGCCGCTGGGCAGTGTGACCCTTGTGGTCAGGGTGCATCACAGCCTTTGTCCCTGTGCTACCCCTGGAGCGCCTCAGCGTGTGGAGGCCCCTGTGCCCTTCCTCAGCGCTGGGGCGGGTCTGAGGCATTCTTCTCCCACTCACAGGTAGGGATGGCTCCCCGGCATGTTGGCCGCACAGAGCTTGCTCCCTCTCCTGGTACTGTGTTCCCCTCCCCTGCGCTCTCGTTAGTTGGTGTGAGTGAGTGAGTGAGTTTATGTGTTGGGCTGCCTTTAGAAACAGAGTGGTGTAGCTTAGTAGTCCCATAAGGGAAAGAGGAGCTCTGTGCAGCGACGGGGAGGTCCCCAAAAATGCATGTGTGGAGAAAGAGTACGGCCTTTGCCCTGTTTTCTCTGACGACACAGCGAAGCCGCTTAGTGGTAGTGTGGTCACCATGGCCCACCCGTAGCCAGTGCCTGGGTCTCTGCCTGTGCTGTGTGGCTGCCAGTCCAGCTGGTGCCCTGCCAGCATGGCGGCCCTGTACTCAGCGCACGTGTCACGACTCTATGGAGCCCGTTGTCCCCAGGAGAAGGCCAGGGTCCCTGTGAGCAGGGCCAGGGAGGCTCCTTTAGCCAAGTGACAGGTGCAGTCCCTCCTTTGGTGCTGCTTTGGGCCAGCGTGACCTCCCTGGTGCCATTTTTGAGTGGGCTCCCCAGGCTCCTGCAGACGGTTTCATTCTGAATAGGTGGTCAATGCGTTGGTGATCATTATCTTCCACTGCTGATACTACCTTTCCCCAGTTTTTTTCTTAGGTCTTCTGACTTCAGTCCTGGTGGCTATCATCCAGGGAACCGATATTTCTTGGGATTGTCTTCCCTTTTCTTTATAATATAAGATTAGTCAGGCATCCAATGTTCACTATGCTATTGCTTAGTAATAAGTCTCTAGCTGTAGCTACTCACTAACAATTATAAAGAAATTTAAGGATTTCATTCTTAGATCTTCAGGGGCTCAGACCTTGAGGGGGTCACTATCATTCCTATATGATCAGAAATAAACTTACTTCCCCAAGTTTGGTCTTTTTTGCTGGTGATGACAATTTGTGAGTGATCTTTCCCTGTCTGTGTCCTGACCCAAAAGCCTTTTCTTGTATTTTATCTCTGCTGTCCAGCTAGGGAGAGGTGTGATACAGAGGTTTTGGTGGACACCTGGGATGTAGCCAGAGTAAGCCCCAGGACATCCTCGGTTGTAGTTTGTCATTTAATGACACTAAATGACAAACTACAACAGAAACACTCTACTAAATTGAGTTTTTAGTCTTTTTGCTACATATTCATTCTTAAAAAACAAACCAAACCAAAACAAAACAAAACAAAAAGGGGGAGACAATTTGATAGTGAACTTCTGACAAATTTTTAAAGGAGAAAATAAGTTAATATGATCTATATTATGAAATAAAGTAATAAAGTATTGCTTCCCTTGCTTTCTTCACAGAGATCTATCCCAGAAAATTCCCAGGAACTCTGAAGCTAAAGGAGGTTTTAATACATTGTGGATGCACCTACCTACTCACATGGCCATGTATCCAGTGAATGGGTTGCTGCACAACATGCAACAGAAGCAGCTTTCATACTCATTACAAGAATGAAAAGAGTAACACACTGAATCGTTCTGCTAATATTTTAAAAATCTAATGGCAAACACGAATTGAAATCTGTTCAAAGTGTTCTATATTTCTCTATGGCACAAACCCCACATTGTATATTTCTTGTATATATGTCTACTGAGACCATTTGATGGTAATTTGATTTTTTCTAAATTTAAAAAATCATATTTGATGGAAAATAAAAAGCATTGTTTCCTCTATCACCTTAATTTCACAGTACGCAAGTTCTAACATTATTATGATTTTTCAGAATGGTTTATGTTATTTTAATTACAGGTTGTAAACTTCTCATTGAATTGTACTGATCAGCACTGATTAGCAGCATAGCAAAATACAGCATACTCATAAATTTATCTTTTTTCCTCATAAAACTCATAAAATTATCTTTTTTCCTATACTTGTTGATTAATTAAATGTCTAAAAGAAGAAAAGATGATGTAGTATATGTCAACAAATTCAAGGGTTACTTCTCAAAGTCTTTTGATTTAGTGGCCCTGTATTAATTTAATTATTTATTGTATTGTATTAAATGACAATTAGAAAAAGCCTCTTGTTAATTTCATTAGCTATTTACACACTGCTATATTCATTTAATGTTATCACAGCATTCTGTATTTTTCCTGAGCATTTGTGAAACTCCTCTGTCTTCTTTCAAAAAACCAACCACATTTCACCATGTAGATTTATGCAGACCAGTAGAAGCATCCTCCTTTAGAACAGTCACTTTTACCTCAGTTTTCTGCTGGTATGGAAGTAATGAATTACAGACCAGTGATACAAAAATCCTGGTTATTTTAAAATATGCAAGTTTAAAATATAACTTCATGATGTAATTTACATTCCAATGAAATTTTTATGAATGGAAAAACAGTAGATAAATATTACTTTTCAGGATGATTAGGGATTGTGTCTTCTAATATAGAACTGCATCACCTATAAAAGAAAGCTATTTAAATGCTGAAATCAGGAGAGATAGGGGGAATTTTGCAATCATGTGATATAAGATGCTTTAATATTTAGAAAGGAACTTAGCAAGTTTCATTCTCCTTGCAAAAATTACTTTGGAGTGTAATGATTTGTCTCTGCTTATTTGTATGTTGCATTTATTTCAAAGCTCAGCTCACACTTTTAAAAATAAAATGTTTTACTCTTTCTGAATAAAATTCTTTTATAAAGCCTTACATTTTCAACTCTAGACAGACAGAACTTTTGATGGCATTTTTAACTAACATTCTAACATCCATATGGTTTAAATATTATAATTTCTTACATAATCAGACTTCTTTGCAATGTGGTTTTATATTTCTAATTTCCTCTTCCTCTCCTCTTCTTTGCAAGAGAGTATTCTGTGAAGTTAAGATGCCTGAGGATAGAAGTTATAATTTCAGGGAATTTAAAACCTACTCCAAACCTACTTCAAGTTTTGAGCCAAATGCAAATGAGACATTACAAGGAAACCTTTCTTCCAATCGACCAGGTGTTCAATTAAAAAGAGGGTTACCAAGATGTGTGTACTTGTATGTCTTTGTATATATGTATCAGCACATATAAATATTTTAGTATTTGAAAAACAGTAATTAACAATTAATAGGGCTGCTTTACAGTTTTGTAATACTAAATGGAGTTCAAAGCCAGAAAATATTTTAAGAGTGCCTAAGCCTCATGAAGAAGCCAAATATTTTTCTGGTACTTTGGTTGTCCTAATGAACTGGAAGTTACTGAGGCTTATTTTAATCATTTGTGACCTGCAACTGCAGTTATTAACCAGAATAAAGTGTGCATAATGCGAGTTTCAAGGGATTGAGGCTGTCTGAAATGAAAAGGAAATTTTGTTATTTAAGACTTTGGCTCAGTGATGTTTAAAATGTATTTATCTCTGCACACAGATATTAAATGATGCATGAATGAAATTCATTTTTTTCTTCTGAAGGTGGAGGAGGATCTTGCTGTGCTAGTCATGCACTCCCCACTATCTTCTATTGCCTGAGGAGATAGGTGTCAGTTACACACACATTCTTGAATATCCAGCTATGAATCACTTAAATGATCAAAATGATAAACCTCAACATTTAAATGTCTAATGGCTCAGGATTTTTTAAGCCAGTAAGTGTTTAAAATACTTCCATAAAGAGGTTTCATTCTTATAAATTAGAATAATATTATAATATTCTTCTAATTTATAAGAATAAAGAAGAGAATAAGGACAAGGTATTATTGTCTGATTCTGTAGACATTATTCTTTAGCAAATAGTCCAACAGCAGGTGGACTGGTAAATGGGAAAACAGTTTGTATTTTCCAGGATGGTAACAAAACTCAGTTTTCTAAAGGAACTGTCAGGTGTGGTCATGTGACAGCAGTTCTGAGGGATTAAGGAGTCCAACCCATTATATGTTAAAGAGCAACTTCCTCCAATACTTCCATCTCAGTGCTCAGGAAAACAAGTGACCTAAATTTGATGTAAATAGGCAGCATAGACATGGTGGAAGCAAGGTGGGTTTGACTCTAATTACTTGACATTGTACTTGACATTGCATCTGGAATACTGTGTCCAGTTTTGAGCCCCACAATTGAAGAAAGACAACTACAAACTACTGCAATTTCAGTGGAGGGCCCCAAGATGCTTGGGAGCTGTAACAGTCACCCAGACGGACTGAGATTCTAGTCTTTTTCATCACGAAAAGAGGCAGCTTCAGGGTTACATAACCGCAGTCTGCTACTGTGTAGGTGGATGTAATTAAGAGGAGAGGACCAGAATTCGCAAGCCTACTGAAGCAGGAAAACAAGACACTGGTCATAAATTACAACAACAAAGGTAAAAATGGGTATTAAAAAAAAATCACTGTGATGATAATTAAGCATTGTGGCAGTGTGCCCCGGGGGATTATTTCTGGAATTTACACAGCTGATTAGAGAAAGTCCTACACAGTCTGGTCTGAATTCAAGGTTGATTCTGCTTTGATCAGGCAGATGTGATGGAGCACTCCCATGTTGTCTTCCAACAATAATGACAGATTTTGTAATTGAAAATATGCTTACACAAACTCAAAGGTAACCCAAGAAATGGGTGAC
Source organism: Cisticola juncidis (assembly GCA_013400215.1). Lineage (NCBI taxonomy): Eukaryota > Metazoa > Chordata > Aves > Passeriformes > Cisticolidae > Cisticola > Cisticola juncidis. The sequence continues at coordinate 395,428 of VXBR01010914.1, forward strand.
GGATTTCAAATGTCATTTAGAAAATCAGCAGATTAAGTTCCATGTTAAGTCATCACCTATTAATCCATGTCCACATTTCTGCTAATGACATTCTGCACTGCTTTGGTCTGTTACCTTGGTTCATGCTTTGGAAAAAAGGAATCAAGGTCTCCTAATGCAAACATGCATTCCAAATTCATTAAACTGAGAGTGCTTGGCCACTTACAGCATCAGGTTAGGAGCAGGCAACATCATTTTAATAATGTTCTTTTTTTATACACTATAATCCATATGTTGTCGTACCTCAGTTATCCCGAGTTAAGAAGGCAGAAGAGTTGAGTTTGTCTTTGCTTGGTTTCTGAAATTTTCTTTCTTGAGGGAAAAAGAAAAAACAAAAACAGGGCATAAAAAGAGCCACTTATTTTTTTGTGCCCCTACAGAATATGAGGATCTCATTCCTTTATTTGTGCAGAGATTTGAGGATGAAGAGAGAACTGAGACCTTATCTTGACTGGGGTAGTGATTTTGAGGACAGTGGGATTTAGCCAATATTTTGGACAGAGATGATGTTTCAGTGTATAAATAAAACAAACTTTCAGCTACAGTGGAGCACAAATGGGAGTTTTTATTAATTTGTTTGTTTGTTTCTTGTTGGGTGGGTTTTGTTTTTTTGTTGGTTTTTTTTTTTTTTTTTTTTTTTTTTTTTTTTTTTTGGTTTTTTTTTTTTTTTGGTTGGTTTCCTGTTTGCTTTTTTCTGTTTAGTTCTGTTCATTTGTTGGTTTCTTGTTATTTAAAGCCCCTGGTTCTAGTTTTGCTTTAATTTCTAGTTTGTACAAAATTAACATGCTGGGTATATAGTTTTGCATCCAAACACTTTTTAATTTGGGCTAGAATTTAACTTTTTGAATGTAAAGACAAAAGTAATTTCATCCAAGAACTGACACACTTCACACTTGTTCACACAACAATGGCAATGAAGAGCACAAGTGAAAATGGACTTTGAGTGTTTCTAATTACTAACAACTTAATGAGGAGGTTTGTCACTGGAAAGCTTGACTAGGAGCTAACCTATTTTGCATTGCAGTGTCAAGTGTCAGTGCCCCAGACTAGTTATGCAATGAAGTTGAGTGTAGATTACTAAAGTCTTTAACAAAATCATTAACAGATGCTAAATTGTTAATGTAGTTGAATCTTTACGAATGAATGCCAGCTTTAAATAGAAAAGAGTTCTGTCTTGCCCTTCTCAACTCTTCTAGCTATTTCTGAGATAAAAATTTAAATTATTTGGACACAGCTTCCTAAAATATAAAAAGACACCCCACAGTCAAAGAAACAGAAAATTCCTTGGGTGAAGCATATTCTTTAAAATCAGTCTTTGGGGTTTTAGCCCAAATATCTCTCAGCAATTTCCCATCATTAATGATCAGTCATTGAAATAAAGAAAACCAACTAATGCAAGACCAAAACTACCCAGTTTAGAAAATAGAGTGGGAGATAGTGTGTTATGGGAAATACAATCATAGGAACTTCATCATGTTTCAAAGGATTTTTTTATGACTGTGTGGTCAGATGCTGCTGATGTATTAACCAAAACTAAGGTGATTTCCAACACTGACACAAGATCAGCACCAATGCTGTTATCCTGTGTGGTAAATGGTCAGAATTGTACATTGTTGCTTTAAGATGGTGAAAAAATTGATGAGACTGGTTGACAAAAACATGAGCTGTGCCTCTTCCTTGTCTTGCACCTGGCTGGATTAGGGCCTAACAAGTGACTGTTGTCTGGAGTGAAGTGGAGGTCTTGAAGCCTGGTGCTGTTTCAGTGAGGCACAGAATAGCACCTGGCTTCTGTACCAGCCAATAGCCACATTCACTACACTGAGGAAAGCAGGCCTTGTTATGAATCTGGATCCTTAAGGATGTTATAAATGCGTATTATAAAGCTGGCTTTTCACAAATATTAAAATGAATGCTATATGTATAATATAGGAAGATTCTACTGCATTTTCTTTTATTTTCTGCTATTAGCAGAGTTTAGAAGTGGTGATGTGATAAATGTATATATTTTTAGGTTGTAGTATAATATTAAATAGAAACTACGTGATATAAGATGCTTTTAGTAACCAAACCAGAAGAATAAGGAAAGATAATCAAGAAAATCCCCACATTCTTGGAATATCTGGATGAAGATAAAAAGGACAGATTCCCAAGGTTCCAATGGAAGAATTTATTAATCCCGTGCTATCAAAAGAATGGCACGTGAGACAACCAAGAAGCACCACCAAGAACTTTATCTACAAGGAGTAATAAAATGTTAATTTGGTGAAATGGGGCAGGCTGGGGGGTGCAAAACTAAAAGAATATCCAAACTCAAGAGGAATGTTCGAATAATGCATTAGGGTATTTTGAATATGTAACAAACTGGTACATTTAAAGAAGAGCTTTTCTGAATGTAGGTGTGCTCTCTGGCTGTATGCCAGGCACCCTGCCATTAATATAATTTTGCTTGTCTGTCTCCTAATTGCCTTTTTTTTGTTATTTTGTTAAACTTATAAATTTTACGAAGAAAGTGAACCTCATTTTTCACAAGGATATAAGGACAAACTTAAAGACCCTCTGATGAAGGGCTAACAGCCTTTGTTGCTGCCTCAGTAGGGGAGAGCCAAAGTGTTTATTCGACTTTTTTTGTCAGTTACAAATTCTGACCCAAAGTAACCAATATCCTCATTAAGTTTTTTTAATATATTCACTTGCACATTCTTCAGGATGCAACTGAAGGAGAGCATGGATGTGTAATTCATGTATGACCAATTGTTCCACTCCCTTGGGAGAGGCCAAAATTTATCGTATGAAAGGAGAGTTTCAGGGTGAAAACTATGGGTAGGGAAAAACAGCCTCTGGAGGAGGAAGATATCTCTGCCTGCTCAGTTTGTATCAATAGGTGGTGCCCTTCCTGAGGGAACACCTGTTGGTGAGCTTAGTGCCTGCAAGGGCATTGGAGAACACACCGAAAAATGTTTATGTGCATATGGAGCTGTTAGAACCTCTCTTGCTATACTTTCTGTTGTAATATACATTAATACTCTGTACTTAGTGTATTCATCACCAGCAATCCTGAACCTGCTTTCCTGTTGTTTCAATAACCCCTAGTAGTCATGAATCTAGATCATGCAAAGTCCTTGTTGAACATGACCATATGTATAGTGCAGGACTGGTAAACTTCACAGTTTGTGCATCTATGTTCGTGCAAGTTCTTCTTTTGAACTCAACCATATTTACAGTGCTTAAATTGTCTATACTCAGAAATTAAGCAGCACTCAGTTCTTCTGATCTCTGAGGATCAGCTGGAGTACAAGGACGTTTATTTTCTGCTAAATTTTTATACCCATAATGAAACACCCTGAAACTTTTTATCTTCCTTATCAGAAGCTGTTGAACGTGTTATTTGATAGAATTTACTAGCGTCCTTAGAAATGACAAAAGCTTTTCCAACCTTTCAAGTTTCATACATCTTTTATATATGACAGTCTGAGAAGCAATAACTGTTGTCCTCATTTCATTCAGACAGAAGATGTGAATGTCAAACTTCTTTATATTTTAAATTTACCTAGTCTTACCTAACTTACGTGACTACTCATTGTTGAGTTTTAATTTATAATCTGTTGTTCATGTTACTTCTAATGACCAGATTATGTAATGTGTGTAATAACAGGATATTCCCAGTTTCTGTGTTTAACTTGAGCCTTTGTTTGAATGTACTGGTAGGAAATGATAATTTTTCATTAAGTAAACAAGCCCTTATTCTTATGATTTCTTTTTTAAAACATTTTTATGCTTTCACAACATTGCACACTATGTCTTTGTATATTCTTAAGAACATAAATTTTACATTTGTATTTACTTTCATGTCCCCTTTTTTTTTTAACATTTTGCCACTGGGTGAAAAAAAATTCTCTAGGAGGTCTCATTCTTTTCAAATTAATCACCAAGTGCTCTTTTCCGTCACAGTGCAATGTAAACCAAAATAAACAGCAGGAGCACATAATTTCTTTTTTATACTTCTATGCTGTTAGCACTTGCTCTTTGAAGTGTTCTTGTTTGTAAAATCTGTGACACTAATAAGGCATTACACTACATATGACTGTACTATGAGCTATGAATCTCACTGAAACAAAAGGATAAATTTAAACAAGAATTAGAGGAGTACATTTAAACAAGAATATATCTGAATATCTCTAGAAATTACTTAACGCGTATGTGAGATACAAACATAGTGACTGTTTATTCTTTAAATTAAAGGCAGACTCCAAAGCATGTTCTGATATAAATAGTTGCCCAGAATTGTTGAAAACAGACATTATGCTTCTTTTTTGTCTTTTCTCACATTCAGAACAAAGGGAGGAAAAAAAGTAGCAATGTTACGTATTAAATGTTAATCCTAGTAGTGATTTAATGGGAAGGGGAGCTTTCAGAAGAGGTAGATGTGTATTTGTGGTTTGGCAAACACCCAAAATATCACAAGGAGACACTAGGCACTCATGTACCATTGATATGGAATTTCATTTACAGGCTGACTCTAGGGTAATTTTGCTCACTCTGTTACCTTTTAAAAAGTAAAGATATACCAGTATCTACTCTAAAATTAATATGGTATTTTCTTTCTAGTTAGTTCAAAGATTTTCTTTCCTTTATAGCATAAATTTGTAACTGTATTTTGAGTTTCCAACATACAACCTAAAGACCAATTTTGCTAGCCATGAAGTAGCTGGTTTGTCCCTCTGTCAAATCTTGTTTCCAAGTATAAATAGAGTGGTTTTTTTTTTTTTAACAAGGTTCCCACGTTCTCTAGTTTTAATTCAGCCTATTATAAGAGGTATTTCTAATTATGTGCTATTATACTTGTCTCATCCATACATTTAACCAGCATACCTAAGCAGCAATAAAGACAAAACTATAGTATAGACAATGTGTTAAAATTAGTTAACTTATAAATAGTATTTGTTTTAAAATGTTGTTTAGCCATTGCTGAGAGGATTGCATTTCCATAATGTCTCAGAGGCAACATCATGTGAATAGTGTACCTGTGTCCCAAACAGGCAAAATAATGTCCCAATGACAACACCTGCTTCTGTGTCCCGTTGATGCTTGAATTATCCCAGTTTAACCAGGAAGCATTATACAAGATCACACCAAAGAAACAGAAGACTACTCACAAACAACAAAAGAAATACCATATGTTACTAGCAAATCAATAAATAAAATGTGCGCTGATGTGTTTCTGTAGTGATATGTTCACATCATCAAGTTCTGATGGAGAGGTGGGTTCTTTTTAGCTGCAACTTCATTTTTCCTCCAGGAGTCAGTATCAGATCTGGCACTGAGAAACGGAACATATATGGGAATTCTAAAAAAATAGAATTTTTTCTTGGAAAAGCTTCATAGCACATTCGGATTTTATGACATATCAAATAAAGGTTTATACTTTTTTTAAGAGTTGAAAATATTTTTTTCAGTGGACAATATGTCCAAAGTAATAAAAATTTTAAATCATTCAAGAACTGCGTTTTTCATTACCATGCAAATCATTGCAAAATTAAGACATCTTTTCATGAATTTTCATAAATTTTGCTGTTGATATTTGAATGGTAATTTAGTACTTTTTGCAGCTGCTGCTCTGAAGTGCATAATAAACCTTGTAAGAGACAGAAGTGCCTTGATGGTAACTGGGAGACTCAACACTTTTAAACTGATTTAAAATTTTCACTTCTACAAACCACATATATTGGGAAACCTCAGTTCACCGCCAAGACAATGCAATTTTTTTTTTTAGGAACTGTTGCTCTAAATAGGTTTATTGATTTCAGAGGTATTTAAGAGGCATAAAACATTTATTCTTGATCAAACCAATAGCTTAAATTTAATTTAATTACTGTCTTCCTGCTGAAAATGTATCACCTAAAAGTTAAATACCCAATCCTCCTGTTTTCTTTGTTTGTTAAATGTGCTCAATACTGTTGAACCCATCTTCTGCATGTTTGATCTATAAACAGATGAATATAAAATGGACTTAATAAATCACTAATGACAGGTTCAACTGCAGGAACCCTGCAGTTCTTATTAACTGAATCTTAAATGAATAGGGTTAAACATATAAAAGGAATTTGTTAATGAGGTAGTATTATTGCTCTGAACTGCTTGTAACCTTTGCCATGCTATTGTAAATTTTAATAAAAATGTAGTACTGGCTGTGTCAGATTAAAATCAAAACAATCAAACTGTAGTCAGTTTACTTTTTTTTTCCTGGTGTTTACCTGGTTTGTATGTGCTTCTGTTTTACTTAACTCAAGTGAAGTCAAACTTCAAAACTTATGTGTTTCTTTTGTGACAGAGCAACTTCTGCTGCTGCAAACAGGCAGAATGTAAGCCTCAGCTCTAACTACCTGCAGTTGGCACACCCTACAGGGTAAAATGCCCAAGTTCTGATTTCTCTAAATGGAGATGTAGACTCATCTCAGTCACACAGGTCTGGCCCCAATCTTTCCGTAAAGGTGTAGGTCTTCTGTTCATCCTGTCTTTTTTTCCCTCCAGTTCTGTGCAAATGTCTCAGATATTATGAGGGCATTTCACAATCATGAAGGCATTTCATAAACCTTTAGATGATAGCATTTAGGCAAATATTTCAACCTAATATAAAGAGAGCTTGAGTGTTGGGCAAATGTGCAATCGTCCTCATGCAAAAAACCTCAATTTTATGTCACTCATATGAACTGATTCTCCCTTCTTGAGGTCAAGGCTGTTTTGCCTTGGACTTCAGTTCTTAAAGTCCAGAATGTATTTTATCATGAGGTCTATCAACTGAGAACAAGTTATAAAAATTACACAAAATATCTTGGGGCCAAAATTTCTATTCAAAGAAATAAATGGTGGCAGGTAAAGATCATCCTGTCCAAAGGTCAGTTTCTTTTCAAGATTTGTAGGTTTTTTCATATTTAGAATGATGGAAAAAAAGAATCTGCACTTTTTTCAGACATCATTTAAATCCTAACTGATCCTGTTCCTCTTCTGCTATTTCTGAGTATGGGCAAGTAGGTTAGGACAGAGTAATTTCTTGATTAGAAAAATGACTACAAACAACACATTCATGAAACAGGGACCTGCACTTCCACCTCTACAGAGTGTTCTAATGATAGGACATCAAGTGGGAAAGTAAAATTTATTGTGATTAATGTCCGTGAAATCTTAAATGCAACGATATTCTCACTGAACTTTCTTATCAATGCATTAACTTTCTTCTCAAACTTCATTCCTTATTATTAACACATCGTGCTCCTGGGTGGTTCCAAGAAGGGTTCTTTAGCTAATGTTGAAAAGTGTTTCAGCATTGGACGGAATCTCTACAAATTGTATTCACATTTTTCTCTATTATCTGCCTCATTTTTCCCTTTTCTGACTAGAAATCTGCTTTAAAGAAGTCTCATACAAACATTTCTTTACTGATATTAAGTCACAATCAGCTATTTAACAAGTTACTGCAGTTATAGGATTAAACCATGTTTCACATATCCAGAAAGATGCCTCTTTTTCTAAACACTGAAAGTTGATGTAAAAGCTTCTCATATGTAACCTCCCCATATTACAGGAGGAAAAGAGGCTTTGAAAACTGAACAAGTTTTTCAATAGAGGCAGTAATGAAGCATGTCTCTCTCTGACTGTCCATTTCATATCTGAATTGTGATGTTACATTTTCCTGCGTCCTTCTATTACAGCATTTTAAGCTATCTTCTGTATTCCTTTCTTGGATTCTGTCAGTTTTGTATGCAGTAATTTGGCCAGTTAATAAGAAGTGCTGATTGCCTGTCTGTCCTCTGCTCTTGACCTCTGTGTAAACTCCACAAAACACTTCACCTCATGGCAGCTGATAAGTCAAACCAATGACTGTGACCCTGTACAGGCTCTGTGGAAATTCAATATTTCACAGACGTGCTTCTCTGACCAATCTTGTAAATGTTTTTTCCAAATTTTGAGGGGAAGAAAAGGAATGGAGCAAATGAATAAGAATGTATCTTTATATTCTGATACATAATAATTATGAGTGCATAAGTTTTACTTTCTTTGAAGACCTAATCTTACAAAGTCAAATTACAGCAAAATGAAAAAAGTGTAGTAAAACATTTTAAAATCTTATTCTATGTTTGACCAGCTCATATCTCTGAGGAAATTTATTTTCTTTCCTTCACTTTTCTGGAAGCTCCATTTAGTTTCTCAGCATTCAGTTTTAATTATGCATAAACTTAACTCTTTCAGATTACATGAAAATCTGTAAGCATCCTAACCAAATACACATTGAGTCCAATATTATTTTACTATGACTCAGTTTTTTTAACCTATATAACACTGATGTCTTGGGCATTTTTTTCCCCAAGAAATATAGGATTAGAGTCTTTTTTCCTCTGAATGCCCTTGCCAGAAGCAGAAGAAAGAGAAGAAGAGAAGAAGTCGCCAGCTCAGGTTTCTCAAGGTTGTTTACTATCTCTTATCTCTAAATTCTTTCTGTGCCCAGCAAAGGTCCTTGCTGCAGCACAGCACGCGATGCCTCTCTCCCCCAGGTCGGGCGTGCTGGACTTTTTATGCCCTTTCTCTGCCCCAACCATTGTGTACAACCTATTTCTTATTTACAGTCTATCACCAATACCTACTATCTATACTAGACATGTCACTTCTGTCCTACACCAATCCCCTTGTGACCCACCACAGCAGAACATGGAGGACAAGGACAAGAAGAAGAAAGACAGGGCCACAACCTGATTCCTCCAACTTGCCTTCCCCATTAGCACCCTGTGATAAACTAAATATTATTTACATCAAACTCTTGGGGCCTGTAGATCTTTGTGCAGTGCTGGTAATTTTTCTCATGGGCTCAGATCAATGACACTGTCACTTTGGGCCCTGTGCCAGGGTCTCAGACCCCCCTTCCATGGTTCCAAACCTCCCTGTTGGGGTCATAGGCCCCTTTGCCAGGGTCTCAGACCATCCAGGGCAGCCAGAGGGATGCGCTGGACTCTGACACTGATGTAAAATACTAAAAACCAGAATCATAGTACTGGAGAATAAATTTGCTCTTATTTTTACTCAGTTAAATAGATATCTTTTTTTCTTGACTCATCTGTGAGGAAAAAGGTATCCACATGTCTTGCAACATGCATGTATTTGTCTTTCAACAATAGTTTGCATCAACCATTGAACATTTGAAAGCAGCAGGAGAACACATTAATATAGACTTAAACATCTTAGTTTTACATAATCCTACCTTCTTCTGAATAATTCATTTAGTTACTAAGCCAGGGCAATGCCATGAGACTCATATGAGTAGCCACTCTATGTAAAACATTGGCAGTATATGGCTGAAGCAAACAGTTGGCAAGCACTCAGATGCTAAAAGGCACAAGCTGAATAAGTTCAGTTGGGGTAGACTTTGCAGTTAGAGCACTGCAAGCAAGCAGTATGACACAAAGCAACATTATGCCAATGGATGAAATGTTGAAAAACTATCTTTTGGAAGAATTTCAAAACCAAAATGGTCAAAGTTTGATCATTCATCAGGTGAGGTGTCTGTTCTTGCACAGAAAACTCCACTGTAATTTCTAGCTAACTGTTGATGTTAAATACAACTTGAATCAGTAAAAAGTAACCGGAAGATATTTGGATAATTCTTGGAAAGGGATTATTTAGATAATCCTCAATTCCTGGAAAAGGTGCCTTATTTTCACCAGCAATACTCAAGTTCACTTGTAATGTATCTGCAAATTTACTTTTGTCACTAGTATCTGTTGCAGACATTCAATGGTTATTTGGGTTTCACATAATGAAATAGAGTAAGTAGTTCTTAAAAAATTATTCAACCTACTGGAGATGACACTGCTGAAATACTCAGTCAGCACAGCGTTAAAACTGGGGGCAAATCTATTATAAGCTCCAAATCTGTCATTCTGCTATGTGACTAAAGGACCCGTAAATTGAAGACATAATAATAATAAAGACTTTGATAAATGTGGTTTGGGGAAAAGGAAAATTATTTCCTTTAAGGGAAGTTTGTTTGCTCAGAGAATATGTCAACTGTTATGAACAAAGAGAAAGGTGGCAACTGTCTATCTTAGGCTTTTATAAAGTTTCGTGTTACTCGTACATTTCAGAAATTAAATCAGCAGCAAACTCACTAAAAGACTTTAGAAAGTTTCTAATAATCTTGGTTTGAGAAAAGAGCAGGAAAGCCAGAAGATTCCTAGATTTCTGTCACCTAATCTCTCAAAGAATGTAAATGTTTTGTTCCAATTCTTTCTACTACCATCCCTTTTACTGTGTCCTAAACTTCAAAACTAACAAATTAAAACTTTTGCAAATTTCAGCAAAACTGAATGGAGGAACAGAAAACAGCAGGCCTTGACTGATGGAACAGTCAGAGGAAGATTTCATACCCTCTTCCACACAACAATCTGTACAGAGGGTAAACTTTTCAGCAACAGGTGAAAAGTTTAGCCTCTTTGTATCTTATTTGATTGTATCTTATTAGATACAATTCTGTGCCAGTCAATCACAAGCCCCAGCAGCCCTTGAAATCAAGTCAGTTTCCAAAGTGCTGCATTTTCTGGTTTATGCCTCTTTCAAAACAAACTCCCTTCCCTTTCCTGAATTAGTAATTATCTGAAATTTGAAGCCCAGAAACAGAATAACAGTCATGAGCCTCTTCTCCTTTTCAGGTTTTCTAGAAGCTGCATGGATTTAAGTGCAACATTTAGGCTGCCCTTCAAAAAGTACATATGCTGGTGTGTCTATGACATCTATTCTTACATAAATTAGTTTTAGTGCTTTAAAATTAATTTCCCTAGCTTGAATTCATCTAAGTTCATCTTTCAAGTGTTAGAGATTCTTATGTCTTTGTCCGCAGTTCTGAGCACTCCCACTATCAGATCTCTTTTACTTGTATGAGGATCTGTAGTCTGATTAAATCACCTTTAACCTTCTCTGCAGATGTACTAAATTGATTGAATGCTTTAAGCCTCAGATAATAAGACTTTTTCTGATTCCCAGGGCCCTTTTATGTCCATTCTTTGAACTATCTTCAGTATTTTCATATTGGTCTGGATGTAGACACTGGCAGTGGACACATCCTGGCAGAAGTCTATCTGTTACTTGTATACTAAGTCAAAATTATTTCCTTATTTTAACTTGACAGTCTTCCCTCACATGGACAGTGTCAGGCATTTTGCTCCAGTGTGAGATTAAAATGTCACATTAAGGAGGTTCTCTGATGATTTCAAGTAGCTTTCTGAGTAATTACTTTCTGAGGTAGTGTCCTCTTCTGTAGGTATAGATGTAGTTATTTGTTTCCTTTGCTACTACCCATAATGAAGGGTGTTAAAACACATTTTGGTAGGTTGTGACCATTCAGTTTCAGAGTTACTCAGGTAACTGATCACTTGTCCTCCTCATTAGTTGCAATTCCACACCTAAGTATGTGTAGCATAAAGCTCATAACACAGTCTAATATAGACACTTAATAAAAATTTCTATATGTGGAATCCCAGTCAAAACAGCTCTATTTACTGATCCCTATACACTTAGAAATACCAGGTTTAATTAGCCTTTAAGATGGTTTTAAGCTATTTATTATGTGCTATCTTTATTTTCTCCCAGTTTTTAATCAAAATATGGTATGATTCAATGACAAAGACCACTTTATTAAGGCAGAAATTTCTCAGACTGAGGTGCATTTCTTATAATAAATACATAACTAACACAGGCATTGCTATGAAACTGAATCCAGTGTAATTTGTTGCATGTCTGATCATGTCTGATCTTCTACTGATCTACTTTAGTTATCAGTATGAATGTACTTTGCATCATATTTGTCTGATCTCTTTGTTGATAAAATGATGACTTAATCCAGCTAAATTTCACAGGGGAAAAAAGGCTACTGGTTTTATTGGAAAGAATTTCCCTTATACTTTGCAAATTTATTTGTCTAGGTAGTCAAACCTGAAGTTATAGTGAATCTAGTCCAGTGCCATTATCCCACAGGCTTGGGAAGAAAAGGCCCATAGCAGCATATCTTACAGGGGAAAGTGTGCAGGAGGAACAGGCAAGACAGCTTGGCAGTTCAGGAAGTGTATAAATTAGCCCTATGGTAACTCAAGAGCTCTGCAGGACTGTGAGCATAATGCCTCTTGGAGTTTTAGGTGCCACACTATTTGTGACTAGATGCTAAAAAATAGTCCACATCATGTCAAAACAAGATCAGCCTATTTTTCATAAAGTAATCTCACATACATACACATGCATATATCCAAACACCCACAAGCTGCTGGAGACTTTCTGAACAAAACAATGCACATAAACACATGTAGATACTGTGGTCATCCCAGGTTTTCTCATGGACTGAGCCTTGTTTAGTGATGGAGCTAGAGGCATAGGGATCAAATTTGTAGGTTCCAGTTACTTGTTCTGTGTCTATTCAGGAAGTGACTTTTGAGTATTATATAGCAGATAATGAAAAGGCAGAAGGATTTAACTCACTTGAGTAATCCTATTTCCTAATATTCATTATCAGTAACTTCCCAGCTGCTGTATGGCTTACTTATTAAAATAAAAATTAAGAGGAGAAATCTGTTGATGTCAGATTTATTCTGAGTGGCAAGACTTACCACCTGACATATCTAGGTAATTAGAGGGGGCCTTTAACAGAAGGTTAGAACTTAAATATTATACAGAGTTTATTGCTTGTCATGCTGAAATGAGTCTTGGCCAGCACAAGGAATTTTCTCAGTAATGGTCTGCATTGATATTATGCAGAGATGTTTGAAGAGTTTCTCTCTTTGGAGTCCTCTTTTTTCTCCAGATAATTATCTTCCTTTATTCTGTCTGTCCCTGAAATGCCAGTTCAGTGATTGATCCTTAACTAAGAATAAACAGATGAATGATTAGACAGAACCACACTTTTTTTCAGGGGAAGCATGTAGGTGAGGACAAATTTCTAAACAGGCATGATATCAAGCATACATGTATATATGTTTTTTTCTTTCATTATTCTGTTGTTCCTTTTTCTGAGAAAAAGAAAATGCTTTTAAAAAAAATTATGCACTCCACAGACCTATCTAGTTGTCCTTGTGGAAAGAAGAAAGAAATCTGAATTGATTCAGCATAAGCTTCTTTGCTGTGTATTACTCACTCTTCTGAGAGAGATGTCCCAAAGAATATAGGTCTTCAAGGTCCCTCAATCTTATACAGACTTATAAGCAAAATAAAGGAGATAGTAACAAAGTACTTGCAGGAAGAACAGTCTCCAGGTGATATCTTGTTCTATCCAAACACAGTTCTATGCAGTTCTTTGTGGAAAGGTTATTTAGCCTAAAGCCCTCATCACTGGTCTTTGCATTAGCACAAAAAACATCAAAAGGGGTGAAACAAAGCCTCCCTCATCCCCCTGGTGCCACGTTTACATTTCAATCTTATCTGACAGGCAGGTGCCATTTTATCTGTTTATATTCAACTATGTAACTTACTAGTGTTTACAAAATTGTCATGGGCTGACACTAGACAAAATGCCAATGCACCCATGAGTGAATATTTTACCTAATGAACTACTGTGAGATGTGGTCAAGAACAGAGCAAAGCAGGCCTAATACTTGAAAGACAAAGACAATTTATTAAACTACATGACAACGGACA
>VXBR01010914.1:409692-444924 GCA_013400215.1 Cisticola juncidis
GGAAGGCACTTCCAAAGTTCTCCCTCCACCCCTCCATCCTAGATGGAAGCTGGACCAGCTCCAGTCCAGCTCCCTCTGTTCCCCACCCCTCCATCCTAGATGGAAGCTGGACCAGCTCCAGTCCAGCTCCCTCTGTTCCCCACCCCGGGGCCCACCTTGCTCAGCCAGGCCCACCTTGCTCCCCTCCCCCAGCCGGCCTAGCCAGGCCTGGGCAGGGGAGAGGAGAAGAAGGACGCTCCCTCTCCAAAAGCGGAGCCAGGAAAAGAGAGGGTCCTGGGAAATCCTGCTTTTAACCCCTCGTGTCCTCAGAGGAGTGTCCAAGCTCTTAGTGGCCACCAAAGGTGCCAACAATCAAACCTAAGGACTGATTAGTTTGACCACAACTTCCTAAAAAAAACCTCACTTCCCCTCAAACCACGACAAAAATAAAGTGTATGGATGACAACAAGAACTTCTTTGTTATTTAGGTAATCAAAAACCTGCATGATAATGCTTTCTGGCTGATTTCCTTCCTCCAGGATAGCAGAACATTTGTCAGCAGCAGGATTGAGGCAGGTTTTTATAAAAAATGGGAAACTTAAAATTTAATCGTCTTTCTTCAGTAAGCATCTAATTCCTACTGCAAAAGAGAAGAAAATTATAAACCAGCAAAATACTTCGTTGTTTTCCTGGAGGGAACAGTATAATAGAGTGGACTGGGTATGGTAATAGAATTTTCTCCAATATATAACTCCTGCATGTCCCCTGTGGTTCTATAAAAATATTCTGAAGAATGTTTCAGTAAACAAAATAAGAGAGTGATGAAAACTGAATTAACAATCATTTGGACAGCCAGCTGTTTTGGCTTAATGCGCATGCCAGTTTTTGGAGATATTCCTTCTGGTTTATTTGAACATACTTAGTTTGCCATCCTGTCAGATGTTTGCAGTCTAGCATACAGCAAAACCAGCAGAGTGCTGGGAGTGTTTTTGGACTGCAGTTCAGCATCCTCACAGCTGACCCACAGCATACAATATCTGATAATAACTGATTTGTCTTAAACATGTTCATTAAAAGGAAGGAATTAATCTTATGAGCCTCTTCATTGACACTGCTGTTTGGCGAAAAAAAATTTAGTGTTTTGAATTAGCAAGGTTTGGGGTAGTGAACTGTTTGGAGTAATATGTTTTTAGTACAAATTTTCTGATAAGGTTAACTTGGACTTGTTTTCAAATAGCATAAATAAAAGTTACATGGAAATATTTCTTAACATGAGATTTCCTCTGATCCAAACAGAAATGTGTACTATCTGTCACAGCAGAAAGAAAAGGGTGATGTTGAAGAGGCGTTGTGGTTTTTTTAACGGTATATGTTCAGGACTTTTAAGGGTTCATTTAGTACTTTTGTAGGAAAGTGCTTTTAACTCAAAGACAGAAACAGTGATATAATTCCTAACACAAAGTAAGGGATACAAAAATAAAAGTTGGAGTTATAGGCCAAAGAGGGACAACATTTGACTACTAATTTCCCTTTCCACTGCACACAATATGTCAGAAATGACATATGATCTCACAAAGTAGACATACCAAAATGAATATGTTAATAAATGCATCTTTTATATTTAGATTCATGAACATTAATGGTCAGGTTGGTTGCAAAATAGTAAAGTTGGATATCTTGAAGTTCAGCTATATCCTTTATTGTTAGTAGTAGAGGAGTTGAATTTTCAGGTATAATGCCAGTATATTCCAGAACTGAGCAACATGACTGCCAGTGAAGAAATATGAGCTTATATGTGTTGAAATTTGTGCTCTGTGTTGTCCTGGTTAAGAAGTCCAGCTCCTAGAGTTGCCAAACACTGCATGTGTACTCATGTTCTCTCTACAAAAATAGAAATTTGATTCTTCTTTTTCAACTTAGTGATATTCATTAAAAGATATCCTTATTACTTCATGATGAGCTGTGGTTTAGAGATAATATTTGCTCCTACAAATGAAACAGAATATTTTTCTATAGCAACAGAGAGACTATTACACAAAATGGTCCACCATGCACCAACACAGGAGAACATAGTATAGCCTGCAATGTGAGGAGTATCTCTGCACCTTAATTAATCAAGGCATCAAAAGAAATGATGGATGGGAATTGTTGTCAATTCCACATCTCTAATGTCTTTCCAGTACATATATATTTATATATTTAATTTACATAAGGCATATACACCCTGAAGCTTATAAAATTATACATTTGATTGGAGATTTAACAATGACAGAGGAGCATAAAAGGTGAACAAAAAGACATTGAATATAGACTGACTTCAGGAAAAAACAAAATCCAACTCAAAAAAAAGAGCAAATAATTAGAGAGTTATTTTCTTTGAGAAAGGGAAACCTAGAAATAATACTTGTAACATTTAAATTTATATTAAATTAGGATTTAATATTTATTGCAAAATTTCAGGTACAACAGTAAAATCCACAATGCAATATTAAGTTCTCCAAGTTGTTGCATTGTTTTGCAGAGGAAAAGGAAATTATTCCTTTTATTCCTATTGTGAATGGAATAGTGAAGCTATCTGTGGGCTTCTTATTAATAGAGCAATAAAGTGTATGAAATTTACTCCCCTGAATTACCAAATACTGGTACCTGTGCCAGCAAATAGACTTGACATATGTACTGATACAGTGATCCATGTAGAGCAATCAGCATATATTCATGGGTCATTGGAGAGAAATCACTGCAGAATTGCCTTTCTGGGCCATGGCCATGAAATAGGGTGTGTTGACATGTGACATTTCGAGGGTTCTTTGCCCTTCCTGTTAATCCATACCCACTTATTAGCTCGCTCACTATGTACAGCAAATGAAAGGCACAGCTGACAGACCACTTTGGAATCTTGTTTCTGACAAGGAGCACATCTTTCAGCAGGCTCTTTATTGGCCACTTTGACATTCTTAGGATGATCCCTTGGCCTGCTTTGATTCAGGCCAAGTCACATGTTTCTGAGCATTCCTCAGCACCAGTGAGGTGTTACCACTGATCCGGCTATTTCACACATGACTGCTCTCTGCTGTAATTTGTGAAACGTCAATGATGTAAACACAGGCCATGTGCTGCTACTTGTTCCAGTGTCAAAAATTGTCAAAGGCTTCGGGGCTGTTTGGGATCACTAATATATGTCAGACCAAGGTGCATATGGCCTGATTTGAAGTCAAGAGTTTAGTCATTTCTACTTGAGTCTGATGCTGTTTTCCTATGTACTGTTTTATGTGGCTTCAAGTGAAGTCATTAGGGACTGACAAGAAAGCAGAGATCTGTCTAACCTGAGACAGGAATGTCTTTAGGCAAGATGAAATAAAGAAGGGAATTCTTCCATAACCCCATTTATTTGGCATCATGGAGGCCCCAAACTGGTGAACTCTCAAACTGTCAGACAGACACTGATATTTTACTGCCCAGTGGCTAGCCTCATTACACTCCATTTCTGTAGGGGATTTTTTCATTCCACGTGGTTCCCTGGAGCTCACACTCTCATTCATATGCTCTTGCAGAATGAAAATGGTAGCCAGATGAAAAGGGAAGCTCCTGGGGCCCTTGTCACCTGCCACCCTATCCCAAATTTAGCCTCTTTTTTTTTAAACTGTAATAATTATCAGTCAGGGATGTTTTAGTGGTTTTTCATCACAAAGGTGATGAAAATAGATCTACCTTATATTACTGAGTAATTCTATACTGATAAACAAATAAATAAATAAACTGTGAAATGTTATACTGCTACCCAAGGGATTTGGTTCAGAACAGATTTCACAATACAGTAATGTTATATGGATTTTAAATATGAGTGTTTTGGAGACTACAGGATGCTGCATCTTACTGTAGACTAAGGATATAAGCATCATATAATCAAAACCAGCCACAAATATTATCATTTTAAGGTGTTTCAATTATTTCAGAGAAACAAAAAACAGAAATTAGTATTTTAGGATCCCAGAATTAAGACAAGACTCCCCTTCCAGGTGGGTGAGCTGGGAGCTTGGAAGGATCTGGGTGTGGGTCTCCAGGGGAGGCTGGTTAGGATCACTGAGGCCTCTTGTTGTTCTCAGGGTCCTGACATCTCATACCTTAATGTATATAGAGAATTTCTCTCACATATATAAATCTAAAGAAGAGAATTTCACCTCTGGTATACTGAAGCAAAACTCAATTGTTCATAGCAACAATTATGGGCAAACTTTCAGTGGTTTTGACACTGAAGGGAAAATTTAAATAAATTGAAAATAGGTCTCAAAAAGTAATTAATTCACCCCCAGGGTTTAAGAGCAAATTTCTCCTTTTTTGAAGTAGCAGAACACACCAGTTTTGGTACACACTGCTAAATCTCTTTACTACTGATACATATGTTGCCTCTCCTCCATCCACCACAAGCTGCCTTGTATATGATGGAGAGATTCAGTCAATCTATATACAACTGCTTGAAAATAGGTTTCTAGTTTTGGGCTGTCCACTAGGCTCTCCTTATATGAGGACTGATCATAGAATCAAAAAGTAGTTTGGGTTGGAAGGGACCTTTAAAAGTCATCTTGTCCAACAATAAGCAGGAACATCTTCAAATGGATCAGGTTGCTGAAAGTCCTGTCCAGCCTTGAAAGTTTCCATGGGTGGAACATGAATTTCTTTTATGAAGAGTGAGACTTTCATGTAAGGTTATTTTAAAGGAGATGCTTAAAAGAAACACAAAAATGCAGTCTTATTCTGCCTTGCCTCACTTTTGCAGCCACTCAAGGAACACACTAACTAGCTTTTTAGATCTCTAAAGTTATCTCCAAAAAGCCCTATGTAAGTAATGAAAATGCTCTCAGATTGCTCAATCAATGTCATTGCTTGTCAACACTTTATTATATGAGGGAGAATCTTTCCCCTCAAATATAATTTTATACATTCAGCATGTCTCAATCTCCATGAATGTTTTAAAAGAATTATATTTTTCTTTTACTTTGTACCAATCACTTTTAAATTTTTTTTCTGCCATAAATTTGTATTGGAAAGAATAAAAAAATGTTTGTTATCATTTTAGTAGTGAGGATCTATCAGTAACAGTCAAAATACAAATTAGTAGCAGAACGATGTAGATATTTATATCAAAAGTATTACATGGTATGGTTGCATTTGATGGGAAAGAACTGGGTTGACAATTCAGGAGGTCCTAGATCCCATCTAATTTTATGAACACATAGTGTTAGGAGAGATATTTATACTGACTATATTTATTTATACTGTACCACTAGGCACAGTATGTCTTAACCTAGGTTTATTGTCTTACAGAGATAACAGAATAAAATATCCCCCAGACATATATATGACCTCAGAACACTCCTTTGCAACAGAACACCCTTTTTGAATACAAGTATAAGCAAATCACTCCACAGTTACTCTACAATGTAAAAGCTCATAATTAGGTGGTATGGAACCTAAAAAATAGTAATCCACTACTTTTCACAGAGGCTAATACAAAAACAAGATGCTGATAGAAGCATTATGGTTTCTGTGAGATAATACAGCAAACAAACTTTTAAACTGGCTGAGATGTTCTGTGAGAACCAAGTTCATGATACACTGGTCTGTGGGAAACTAATCGAAGTACTGCTTTAAAGTTTAAAGAGCTTTAACTTCTTTCTTTCATGATTTTATCTCCTGGCCTTCTCCCAGTAAACAATTTTAATATGATATTAGACTGATGATCGAGTCAGATTTACTCATAGGCTTCTTAATCCTATTTAACACCATGGAATTGTTTTCTTATAATACAGAAAAGGCAGTGGTTTTCCAGGCAGGTCATGGGTTTAGATGCAAATGTGATTTTCCCTGTAGTGAAGATATGATAAAAACATTTTCTGCAGTTGTATTTAAGGATCTACTACGTAGTTTGAGATTTTAGTATTCTGTTTTTATTGTTTGGACTAATCTTTTTTTTAGCTTGCTTACAAATCTTTGCTTCTACAGAGAGACTAGTAAGGCTGTGGTGTCATTTATTTAAGTACAACACTGAATTTTTTTCATTGGATAGTTTATGAGGTCAATATAGGCCAATGAACTCATTGTTCAAAGCAAGCAGGATTAATGTTCCACTGTACTTCAACAATAAGACCCTTCCTAAACCTCCCTTCCGAACCCACAGTTTTGTCTGTCTTCAACAGGATTTTGCAAATTAAATTCTGTTTCTGACCTTGCATAAGGCCAACATTTCCTCTATGAAAGTTTCAGCAAATCCATCTCAACATTTCAGCTCTGACCTTCTCTCTCAGTGGAAGAAAGAACATTTCAAAAAATGTTAAGCAAATACCATGTGAAAATATGGGTAGTTTTTTAGCTTCAAATAAGGCAGAAAGTTGGAGCTTTGACTTTATGGGATGACTTTCTGTGGGACAGATAATGATACTAAGATAAGGCTTTCCAGCTTCATGAAATACAAAGAATTTAAAACTTTTTTTTTGCTGGTCAACATGCATGTAAAATAAAACCCCCACCCCCTTTTGCTCTGTTTTCATGCCCAAAAGTACTGTTGTCAGGATCTTATTACAGGAACTAATTGATTGTAGCCAAATTATTGTAGTCAAGATGCGTGTACTCTTCTAACAGAAAAGACCAATGATTTCAACAATGTTGGAAAAATATTCTGCCAATGGAATTAAAGAGAGAAATAACAGTCTTAAACCTTTTGTTTTTGAAAAGTGATGTGACAAATCTCAGTAAAAAAGTGCTTTTATTTCTCATTATTTTAATTTGGGGGTTTAAAAGTTTTCTAGACTTGAAAATTTAACAACTTACTTTACCAGCTCAGGTGAGTACTATCACGTTTAAATGCCACTGATTTTCAGCATACTGTCAGAGACTACTATATCTAGAAGATCAGAATCTATTTTACCTGTGATGTCAGTCCTCTTTCACTTAGGCATGAGCCAAGATATTTTCTTGCTACAGAACAAACAGTCCTAGTTCACTGTAATTGCAAAGTGTGTCTGTGTTTGGGAGGAGAGTTAAAACTATTGCAGCTTCTCATGCCAAAAAAAAATTCTCCCTTGTGTGAATTCAGTGTTGCTGGCAAAACCCTAGTCTGAAATAGGTTTTCTTACTCACTTAACATATTCTTCTGGTGTGAAGGAATAATTTCCAACTAAACATCTTACGGAAAGCTGCTTGCTGACTTAGCTAAACACACTTATTGAAAATTAGTTCTTCTAATTGCCAAAATACTTTTTTCCAAATGTTTCTACCTTGATTTTAGCCAGCTGGCAAAACATACACTAATGGGTAGAGAAGGTATGAATCAAACCATGAGGTGAGTTACAACATTTTATATTGCTTCTGAAATTAATAGATCTTCACAGATATCAAATCAAATGTAAAATACAGCTCTGTATAAATAATCTGTTAATGTGATTTCTGTTTCTGTGAATTTCCATCAGAATATAATGCAATGACAAGGTAGAAACAAATTAATTATGTGATACATGTAGTCTTGAACTTCCAATTGCACCTCAAATTATTGTGTTAGTAATGTAAAGAACACATGTTTAAAAATAGTTTTACAAAAGCAGAACTTACCTGAGCTATGTCATGCTTGAGTTCCAGTGCTTCTGAGAGTTATTGGAAAGTGTAATTCCTCATAACTATGTTCTGTAGTCATCAGTTGGAACTGTTTTTGTAAGTGCATGACATTTTTCTCAGATTTTATTAATATCTTTGTAACTACTAGAAGGGAAAAGAGTAGCTGAGATTACAGTGCCTCTGACAACTTAAATACTTAAGTTTTTCTCCTCAGAAAAGCTTTATACCTGTTAAAGTCATGTTACACTTAAGTAACAGGGAAAAAAAAGAGAAAGCACTCTCTGTTTTTACTCTGCTATCTTTCTTCCAGTGTTGTGGTACCTGGTAACACTTCAGCAGGTGAAAGATCAATGGGGGTCATCGTAGGATTCAGGACTGCAGAAGAACAACGACTCAGACTCTCCATTATCAGAAGGCAAAGAGAGTGATCTTTATTTTTCACCATCCTTTTATAGACATTTCAGAGAAAAGAGAAATGATTGGCCACTCATAACAACACCCCTCAAACACACTTGTGAGTAAACAGCAAGTTGGAAAAACACCTGTGGAGGCAGTTTTTCAGCTTCAAGGACTGTTATCATCCTCCTCACAATTTCTCAGGCCAGTGTGAGAAAGTTATGTGACTTGGATTCCCACAGGAGCTGCTGCTGCCTGATTTCTCTCTCTGATCAGGTTTTCAGCATCCATAAATGGAAGCATATACTTTGATTGTGAGAGGCTTTGGATCTAGCCTTAGTACATAATTGATTTTATTACCCAACTAGTCTACTCCCCCTCTTTGAAACAGATGAAATCCCAGACATAAAGAAATAAAAAACCAATGATAAAAACTCAAAGCTCAGTAAGTACAATATTTTTGGTAATTTTACTTTTCCCCTTGTGTACTTAACATTAAGGAGATCAATTTTATAATGGATCTAAAGTGTTAGCTAAAGTATATACATACATATATATATATACATATATATATATGTGTGTGTGTGTGTGTGTGTATAGGCATGCATGAATACACAGAATACACATATACATAAACAAAGATTTCATTATTATTAAACTTCATTTTGTGGTGCTTTGCATATCATTGTTAAAAGTTTGCTCTTTAATCAGCACTGCCAATACTAAAATAACTATTTCAAGTTGAGATGAATGACAGATTTTCCATGGCCAAACTGTATATTAGTTAGCATAGTGGATAAAAGTTGATGGTTGCTGGAATTTTGGTTTTATTTTGAGATATAATTGTCATGTTCCAAGAAAATAAAAAAACCTGAAAAGGATGGTTAAAGATCTGGAGCTAAATTAAGCTTTGTTAAGACATTTGAACTAAAATGTATATACAGAAAAAAAATAAGAACGCAGTCCTGAGTCTTGAAAGTGTTGTGTGAAACCTCTTCTAGTGACTGCACTCAAATTATATGTCAGAATTATTGGATTAGAACTCTTTAGGTGAAGAAATCCCATCTTTGTTTCTTTTATTGTTTGCTTGGTTGTTGTCACTTCGAATTTGTACAAATATTCCAACCCAAAACATTTGGGTAAACTACTAAATACCTTTAATTTCCCAGTTAATTCTAAACATCTTTCTTGATCCCCTGACCAGCTACATTAATGAAGTTTGAATAAATGCCTGGCTACGAGTCATTTTGATGAATAATAAGGCTACAAGCAATTAAAACTTGTCATATAAAAAGGAGATGGCTTAGAATTTGAACCTTCAAATGACTACCAACCAAGTTAAGAGGAAAATTTCTTCTTTAGTACAACAATATGGTTATACAGGTATGTGAAGTTGTGTAAAAAGCACTGAAAACAAGGAGTTAGATGACAGTTTTTCCAACTGTTATCTTTTCTCTTCAGAGGTATCTGCTGGAAAGGGAAGGTGATGCTCACAGACAATACTGGTAGTGACCTAATGAAGGAGAAAAAACAACAGAAATAAATTCATGTAAAAACCCCCAGCCCAACATGACAGTCTATCAGAGAGCATATAGAGATTTCTTGTATTTTCGTTATCATCTGGCAGAGATTAGAAAAGTAAAGATTCAGGAAGTAAAGATGAAGGTGTGCTGGTTTGAGATAGAATAAATTATCTTCACAGTGGCTCATATGGGGCTGTTTCAGATTTGTGCTGAACACGGGATTGATAGTAAAGAGGGGTTTTTATTGCTGAGAAGGACTTACACAGAGCCAAGGCCTTTCCTGCTTTTCATACTGCCTTGCTGGGGAGGACACTGGGGTTCACAGGAGGTTGAGAGGAGATGTAGTCTGGACAGGTGACCCAAAATGACCTAAGGGCTATTCTATATGATATCAAACTCAATATATGAAGTGGGGGACAAAGGAGGAAGGGGACGGACAGTCAGAGTGAAGGCATTTGTCTTCCCCTGTAACCATTACAAATGTCAGGGTTCTGCACTTCTGGGGATGGCTGAACACTGCCCATGGGAAGCAGTGAGTTAATTCCTTGTTTTGTTTTGCTTGTGTGCGTGGCTTTTATTCTCCCTATTAAACTATCTTTATCTCAGCCCACAAGCTTTCTATCTTTTGCCCTTATGATTCATTTCTCTCCTGATGCTGCTGGTTGTATGAGTGGCTGTATGGTACTTGGCTCTTGTCTGGGGTTAAACCATAATAGAAGGTAAAAAGGAATTTGGAACACACTGACATTTAAAGACATACAGGATATAAGGGTGTAGAATAATACCTGAGCACAGAGTTTTGGACTTTGATATTTACCATGCATGCATGGCAGAGGAAGAGATAGTTACAAGTTCAAGAGCAAATTCACTGGCCTGCAGTGATAGAACAAGGAGAAAAGGGGGAAAGAAGAGGAAGAGGAAGAGGAAGAGGAAGAGGAAGAGGAAGAGGAAGAGGAAGAGGAAGAGGAAGAGGAAGAGGAAGAGGAAGAGGAAGAGGAAGAGGAAGAGGAAGAGGAAGAGGAAGAGGAAGAGGAAGAGGAAGAGGAAGAGGAAGAGGAATGCAAGGCAAGACAAGGAAAAGAACACATGGGGGAAAAAAAGCCCAGTAGAGAAAAAAGAAGACAAGGAGGAAACAAACAGAAAGGAAAGATCAAATGGCAGACTCATTTGCAGACAGAATGAGAGAGGGATGAGAGATAATTGAGCTCCACACAGACAGAAAACAGCAGATATTTGTGAACATGAAAGAAGAAAATCTAAAGGCATGTTGCCAAAACACATTCAGGAAATAGAAAGGTTTTACTATCTGTCAGGTGGTATCTGAGAATAGTTCAGTCAAAAAAAAAAGTCTCACAGAGCAGTTTTTCCTCTTACAAAGCTTTGGCTCAACTGCTAAATATATATTTTATATCAGTACTAATGTCGCTGGCAGATTCCTGTTGAAATAGGTGAAAAGAATGAAGTTCATATATTCAGATGGAGAAATATAGTAAATGGAGTATGCATAGAGGCCTACACCATAGATTTTTCGCAGTTCAGTGCAGTGAATGCCAGTGAAATCAATTATACAAATATGCAAAAAACTTGTGGAATTTCAGATGGTCATGCACTGAGTTTATGGATCTCTGGAAAAAAATGCTGAAGTCACCAAGGATTAATAACAATTCATGCACAAAAGAACTACTCTCACACAGAGGGCTTTATGATAGGAATATTTTGTGGCATCCACAGAGAAGGAACTTCTCTGTCAAAAAACATAGACAAATATCATAGCAAGTAGGTTTGGGACAATGAGTTGTTCACAGATTTGAAGAATTCTAAACTAAGAAATTACATTAAATTTTATGAAGACATGTAGAATCTGATGCTGATTCCCCAGGTGCTTTTGCTTTCCTCCTGCTTCTCATAACCTTAAAGTTTTGCCTCCTGCTGGAGGTAAACACAATAAGAGTAATCAGCTGCTGCTCAAATCCAGCACAGCAAACAGCCACATCCCTATTTTAGAAATTTTTACTAAATAAACAGATCTATACAAGTTGCCACATAACATATAAGAATTGATGATGTATTTTCTTCTTTTAAATGTTCACTACAAAAGGGATCATAACAAATGTTTGTAAGCTGAATGATCCACACCTCATCTTTTATTTTAAGATTTAACAACCTTGTACAGTTGAATCCATCCAACCAACCAACAAACAAGGCCTCTAACAAAAACTGTTTCTTTTAAAATGTGTATGCAAGTTTTCTATTATGACTGCTACACTGAAATAAAACCAGCAATTTTAGTGCTAGTCATTTCCCCCCCACCATGAAAAATTCACAGCACAACTTTTATTTGGACTATATGGAATATTGAAATATTTCTGTATTCATTATCCTACACTGAATGCTAATAGAATAATATTAGAATGAATGTTACAATGATTTGTCTAAATTGTGTTTTCCTTTAGACAATATTGAAGACTTTTATGAATTTGAACAGTAACAGACAGTTTGCAAGGCTTAAGCTTACTGCACAGAATTTTCTTCAATGAGCCTTCTAATACTCAACATATTTAACATCGTATTTCTTAGAGCAGTTTACACAGAGAAAGGTATCCAAAAGGATGTTCTTCTGCTGAAGTGACAAGTAATCTAATAACCTTCCTTAGAAAGAAAAGAAAGTCCTTCAAGGATGACTGAACCAGCCTAACTTAGATATTTTCTAAGCTCTTTCTGAAGGAGGCTTTGTTTCTGTGTTGAGTGTAAAGAAAACACAGTGAGAGGAACAAACCAAGAAAACCAGCCTGTGTGACTAATCTCCTTTGAGTTCAAACATATTGATTCAAAACTTTGTGGTGCAGTGTTTGTTCACTGGTCAAAATCTGCTATGAGTACCACAGTAATTCAGCTACAGAATACACATGACTGATTAACCATCAAGCTAACAGAGAGAACAATCCCATCCCCTCTAGAGAAGGGGACAATTCCCGAAAAACAATTTCTAGAATCTTTTGAATCAGGTGGCTAGTCTCTTCTGTCCTCTAACTAATAAGCTACTCTCTGCATGAATCCTCTTTTTGACTGGAAGACTTTTAAATCTGCCAGCTGGAAAACAGGCTTTCATGTGGCTTCTCATTTCTGGCACCCATTTGTCTTGACAAACAGGGCCAGCTGCACTTCTTGGTCTTTAAAGAACTGTGTGGCCTTGTATAATTGCCCCATGTATATCATTGCAGTAATGAAGATTTTTTAACACCCCAGCAGAGGATTCACCTAGTTCAGGAACTACACTGTACTTGCACAGTTCTTTCTATAGCTCTCCTTCATGCAGAGTACAACACGGAAATTTACCATAAACTTTCAAACCTGTAGACATTCGGCTCATTCAAAAAGATAGTTACAACACACCATCTGTTCTCAGTCAAAGCAAAATCTAAACAAAATAAAAATAAGTTTAAAATCATCTTTCTGCTCCTTCTGACATCTCTTGAGGTTGAGCACACAAGTAGACCTCCACGTTATTTATACAACATTCTGAGACAGGCTGGGTGCTTGGTAGATCAAATGCAGTGACACTTTCTCAGACTTTAGAAGATAGTTTAATTTTAAACTAACAGCAAGTTATAAAAACTGAAAAAGGGAGAAGGAGTGGAGGAGAACAAATGTTAAACTAATATTAAAAAAAAATAAAAATACTCATGTTTTGTAATTTTCCCATAAGAACTCTGCTCACAATTTTTGTGGTAGTTTATTTCTAATGTACTTTCTTCTAGGCTGAAGGTTAAAAAATTTCCTTTGATATTATCTCCATCCATGATTTTGTGGCATCCTGAATTGGCATTTCTCTCCCCTTTATTTAATTATCCATAACAGCAGCCTATCAGTCCCTACTTATATAGCTTTGTAAAGCAGACCACTCAAATACCAATTTGGGGTGTGCATAGAGAGATATAAAAAGGGAGAAACATGCCATGTAGGGAAACTTACTCACTGTTTATCTTCAGTTGAGTTTCTTAGTAAATGGCAAGACCAGGTTTGTAAAAAACCCATATTGGAAACACAGACAAAGCCATAAAGATTCAGATTGTCCTTTTTCTAATCAGTATTTTCTATGACTTACTGTACTCATAAGAAATGTTAAGATGGGCATCATTGCCCTACCAGAGTAAAAGCTGTACAAATAGGACTAGATACAGACTTTCTTCTTAATCTGCTACAAAAACTTAGAAAATATAGAAAAAAAAAATTAAAGTGTAATCCATTACACTTAACATTCACAAACTTAGTTGCCAAAGTTGTCAGTCAAAGTCACTGGGCAACACCTTCTTTTTTTTATAGTTGAGAAGGAGCAATGCAGATGATCAGCTCACTTTGGTAGAGGTTTGTCTTCTTTTCTGTGTCTTGGTCTGCATATCTGGTTATTTGCTTTCTTCAGAGATCCATTGTTTTCATTTGTTCATACCAATTGGGTATAAGTCTTACATTTCACGAGGCAGAGGTATTTTACTTATTGGTATAAATATTATTTCTACTGCACATTGGACTTACATAGTTTGTAGTATATTTGCATAAAGTTAGGAATAATAATATGGATTCATTGAGGTAATTGAAACAATGAAAGTGCCTACTTTCTGCTGAGTATTTTTTTTTATACTGTTGAAATGTCATACCACTGTACAACAAGTGATATTTCAATGTGTAATATGCATTCAACATCTCAACATATGCACAGCTAGCGTGAACCTTGCTAATGTGCTCACATTAGAGCTCACAACATTTAACATCACATTTGTGTTGATCTTTATACCACATCAGCTGCTCCTATTCCTCTTTTGACTCTTGGCTAATAATAAGGATTCGGTCTGTCAGACATTTCAAAGTGTGCAACAACTCAGCAAAAAAGATTGGTTATGCTGGAATGTCTGGCAATAAGAAGTACGTGACCACCCCGAGGCTCTGGTAGATGTTTTATGCTGGTAGATATATACCCCAGTGCCTACTGTTCACTCTGACATAGTGACCATCACTGTCAGCTTGATCAAATTCCCATCAGGAAAGAAAGTGTAGGACTGCTGCACAATTGCATTAATGTGTGTGAAAGGCTGTGTGAGTCATGAGCCAGTGTCTTGAGTCTTACATGATGTTATGGCACGCCTGTAGCATTATGGTGCACATTTACAGCAAGTTATGGAAGACTGGATTGCCAAAAGACCAACCATACATACAGGATATACCAATCTTTAATATCACATTTACTTCTAACAACCTAGATTTATATCATCTGCATAAGTGGAGAGCAGTTGACTGTACATGACAACAAAAAAGCTGTGATACTTGTAAAATGGGAACTCACTGAAAACTTTTTTCAAAATCAGTTTTACAGACCGTGATGAAAAAGTACCCCCTCAATATAGTTTTCTGCATAGCTTGGCTCAAAATCTCAGTATTCTTGAACTGGACAGAAGCTTCTTAAGAATTAAGGACATCTGAGAAGTTGTAAAGATTCTGTAATAAATTTACCAGCAATACTATGGCATTTACTCCTCTTTTACTAAAATATCTTGATATATGCCAAATGAAGAACATTAAAGGGCAAAGAAAGGTCTTGTTTATGTATTTACATGCACATTTAATGTGTAACCCAATTGGAAAATTTCACTTCTTATGTTTTAATATTCTTAAAATATTTTTTTTTCTTCCACATAACCCATCCCCTTTATGACCACCACCATCCCCCACCACAGCCCCTGGGAAGGGTTTCCAAGTCTTTTACAAAGAACTGAAAACTAAAATACTTTGATCTAGAAATTCCACAGCTGTGTTCGCTGGGACTTTTAGTTTGAAGTACCCATTGTTTTAATTTCCATTTTTATTCCCTTAGTTAGACTACTGTCTATAATGCTTTTATATATTTTCTCTTCATTGAGTGTAACAGGTGACATGACCTTACCTATATCACAGAAAAGGAAATCTGGTGGAGGAGTGGAATTATGTAAAATTACTAATACTTAAAGATTCCCTTCTCCCCCAACATGGCTCTAAACATATTTCACAACTCAGGTGCAGAAAAAAAGGAGGAAAAGAGAGTGACATTTTCCCTTAGTATAGATTTTACCTCCAAAACACTAACACTAAAATAAAGAAAGGAAAACTCTGCCTTTAACTGTGAGATTAAGCTATGAGAAGAGAATTTATAATTTTTTCTTTTACCGCTTAATGCATTTCAGCTAACAGAAAAGTTTACTCTTTCCAGTCTTCTTTCTAACATAAGCATATTTTTTATGAATCTTGAACAGTAAAGTTACAATGGCATTTGACCATAGAATTATCACAAAATAAGTGACTAATCAGTATTCATTCAACTTTGTTATAAATACCCATTGTTATGATACTGCTTGCTGTTTCAGTAGTGGTATTCATGCAATGCAATTTACAAGTTATTTATTTCATACAGTGTTTGCAGCATTACCCAGAACACGGTGACTTTAATTGAACTGTTTCCAAATGTCACCATTTACTAAGGACATGTCAAGAGATAAAGGTGAATGCATGATAGATGAGCAGATATAAAGGTGCTTAATTTCCTGTCAAACTGTACTAAAAAGTCCATACAAGTGTCTTCTACCCACTCACCACTTCTGTCTCAATTTACAGAAATTATAGAGATCTACATCTTCATTCAAAAATGTATCCTCTTTGGGTTTTTTTCCAATTTCCTTTTGTTTCTCTTTTTGATATTCACTTTGTTACAAAAAGACAGATATCAACCTTTTGAGGAAAGATCTTGACACAAGTCAAAGATGTTTAAAAATGAAAAGCATTTATTGGATTAGAAAGACACTAATTTATACCAGCTTTATTGCAGTGAGACAAGGCAAATCTTATGCAGTTCACATTTCACACAAACTTAAAACTGACATGTAACTCCAAGTACTTTTCTTGGAATAAAGATGAGACTTACTTGAACTGTAGGCAACATCACCTTAACAGTTGATAGTAATAGAATTTTCTAAGTATTGTAGTATCAAAAGAGTCAGCTTGCTCTTAAATTGAAAAAATTGGTGCTAGGAAAAGGAAACATGTCCTTATTTTTCTGTAGGATTACAGTTGTTTTTGTATTGGAGAAAAAGATTCTACTAATTGTAGTTATATTTAGCAACCAAACTGACAATATATTGCTTTCTATGATCTTCTCACACATAATATTCCTATTTGAAATTACTCACCAAATGAAATCCCAATTTTTATTTTCATTGTCATAATTTGTATTTCAGTAGTCCCATAACAGAGCAAACATATTTGCATGGAAATATCTTTAAAAAAAAAAGTTAAATTTCCGCTATTATTTTTTTTAACTGAAAACTCCATTAGAAATCACAACCCCCAGCATGAGGAGCACAAGTAATTTGCTCCAGGTGTTAGTCTGTGACATAATGGTTCTGTTCCTCAGGAGTAAGTTCTCCAACATATCAAGAAAAAATACATATGTAGGTTTATATTTCATCATCAAATAATTATAAAAAAAACCAAGAAAAAGTGTTGTGTTTTTTATTTTTATTATGAGATTGCCACAGACTGCAAGAAGCTATATAGGCAAACAATGAAAGTCAGTTCAAGTCCTAAAGAGCTCTCAGTCAAACACTACTCCTCTGCAACAGCAAAAGAAGGTTCTGTCTAAAGCCATTTAAACCTCAGCCTTAGTTGGATGAGAAAGTAAGCTTTAGTCTATTTTCTGGTGTGGTAAAGTTAGACAAGAAGGAGAAATGGAGTGACTTCATGAGGCTGAGGAAAGTCAATGAGACAAAGTAGGTGCATATACTTAATTGAGTGTTAATCCTACAGCTTTACCAAAGAGTTCAGTGGTATAAAAAAAATAGAATTCTGTACATCCATTGTACAGAACTGAGTTACTGGGAGGATTTTGTATCCAAAGTTCAAACTGCTTTAGTCAGACAAGAAGCTTTTGTTTGAGAGTTTCTCTTTCTGACAAAATGAATATAAATTACATTACAAGTAATTGCCATTAAGAATTTTGAAATCACCTTCTTTGTGGTTTTTTTAACATTTGCAGAAAATATTTTTCCTTCTGTCAACACTTCTAGCAGTGTATTCAGCTGACAGAGTATCCATCAAAATGAACTAATGGAGGTGAGAACACAGCTTTCAAATTCATTTTAATCTTGAAAATTTCCTTCTTTGAGAACTTGATTTGAGTGAAACCTTGCCTGAAATATTTCAGATTAAATGAATTTTTTTTAAACTCAGGAAATATTAGTAGCACACAAGGATGTATCTTTTTATAGGTTACAGCTTCACATATATGAGCATTGTTACAAATATGTTTCATCTGTTTAAATTGTTTTAGGTAAACAGTGGAGGAACACTTTGATTTCCAAGTGCTAAAAACTGAACACCGATCAAATATATGCTAAAGCATGTCTGTTTTTACATGAGAATAAGGATTGCAAGTTGCTACTCAAAAATTGTCTTTTGCCCATGGTGTAATTTGCATTCTTAATACAGGTCATATGTGTCCTGTAAGTTTGTCAGTATTCTCATGGGTGCACATTGTAACAAGTATGGATACAAATGAAGGAAAAAAATCCCTCTCTATGCCTAGTTCTTCAGTGTAACTAGGAACATGAGTCTAGTAAATGAAGTTACAAGAGGAACAAAAAACTTTTAGGCTTTCCAAAACCAAGTTCCTATGAACACCCATTCTTCTTCACAAGTAAGAAAGATTAGAAGTCACAAGCAAACAAAATCCAGTGATTAGAAAGAAGGAAACCAATTATTAGTAGTAGCTTTTGGGGAAAGGTGTACAGCATCTTGTACAGATATTGTATTGTGGAATGATGCCAGGGAAAGTAATGTTAATTTCTATTAAGTTCTGTATTTAAAAGCTGTGGTCTAATGCTTGCCAGTAATCCATACATTTTATGTCTCATGGTCCTGTATGAATTTAAACCCTGGGAACTTAACTTCCTTGGTTCATATTGTTATAAAATTTAAAAGAGATACCAAGGGTGGTACACACTGCATACTTGCCCAGGATTTTAAGCAATGGTCTTGCTTAAGCAAGATAATTATCATACGATCACAGAGTGATTTGGTTTGAAGGGGACCTTGAAAAGGTCACCTTGTTCCAACCCCCTATCATGGGCAGAAACCCCTTCCTCTAGACCAGGTTTGTTCAGAGCATCCACAGCTTCTCTGGGAAACTTGTTTCAGTGCCTCACCACCCTCACAGTCAAGATTTTCTTCCCTAATGCCTAATCTAAACCCACTGTCTCTCAGTTTGAAGCCATGTCCCCTTGTCCTATTACTACACACCCTTATAAAAGGCCCCTTTCCAGATTTCTCATAAGCCTCCTTCAGGTACTGGAAGGCTGCTCTAAGAGCTTTCTCTCCTCCAGATTGAATGTCCCAGCTCTCAGCCTGATTTCATAGGAGAGGTGGTCCAGCCCTCTGATCATCTTGGTGTCTCTCCACTGGCCTCACTCCAGCAGGTTCTTGTCCTCCTCATGGTGGAGGCCCCAGAGCTGGATGCAGCACTACAGGTGGAGTCTCTCCAGAGCAGAGCAGAGGGGCAGAATCACATCCCTCAGCTTGTTAGTCGCAGTTCTTTTGATGCAGCTGAGGACACATTTGGCTTTTTGGGCTGTGAGTGCACATTGCTGGGTCATGTTGAGCTTCTAGTCAGCCACCAATCCAAGTCTCTTTCCTCAGGGCTTCTTTCAATCCAGTCTTAATTCCCATAATTATATGGGAAACAATTTAGCCTAATACCCTTCTAAGACTATTCATAATAGATTAATTGAAAATGCTGTTTAAGAGAGTCTGCTTTGAGATTTGCCAAAAGTGAATTTTAATCTAAAATATGTGGGTGTTACTTTTCTTTGTTTAAATCCCCCATCACATGCCACTGCATAGCATTATTACCGCTTCTTGCTTTCCAGTAGCAACTTGATGCCATCCAATTCTCCGAGAGAGTTTTAAATATTTAGAATACTGTCCAAGTATGAACTCATCTGGAACACCAAGAACTACAATTAAAGTAATTAAACTCTTGCAATCTGGCATTTCAAATTATTGCAAATAGGTAGAAATCTTTAGCTGAATGACAAAGTCTGTAACACACTGCATTCCCTTTTGTTAATTGCAGTTTATATTGTCAAGATTTTAATGAGCTGATAAACTTGTTCTCCAGCACTATTCAGCAAATTATGTTGTGTTTATAAGTCCATAAATTAGTATATTGAGTAAGAAAAAAGCCATTAAATTCATTGCATGTTTTTCTTCTACACGTATTGCACGCAAATAAGACCAGCTAGAGGAGAATCTGTTGAACAGTCATATCTAATGGGGTAATTTTTTTTTTTTTTTTTACTTCCACATCTTCCTAAAGTCATAGATGTAGGAAAAGTATCGAGACTCTAGTTTGCTATTTAGGAATTGAATAAACAGGAGATAATTTTCTAATGGTTAGAAAGTAAAAGAATGCAAGAAATGGACAAGTCAAAATCAAAGACAATACCAGCCATACATAGCAGCAATACATGATCAGACCCTTTCTCTTTTACTTATTTTACTTTCTCTTTTACTTTTACTCTCAGCTTTATACTCTGTGTCAAAGTCAACCAATATTTATTTCTATATCTGTTAATTTTTTATACTTTAAAATTGTTGTTAATACTATCTCACTTTCACCCAATATATATTCACATCTCATAGCTGAACAAGCTATTGCTATCGGTTTCTGAGTACTTTGAAAGTGTGAACGGTTTAGCAAGACATTAGTGGTGTGCCAAGAGCCTGAAGCATGAGCTCTGAAAGCACAGGCTGCTTCACTGATTGCCTGCAGAGCCCCAGATGCTGCGTCTCTGTTACTCTGTAGAGCAGCCCTCAGGGTAGCCTCCAGGCCAGAAGAGCTTGCCATCTACCTTGATTGCTTGTTCAGCCATCCCAAAGGCGAGCTCTGGGGCAAACCTGCTGATGCTCCTGGATGGCACTGGGAAATGGTGATGTACCCCATCCATCAGTAACAATATCTGCATGTATCCTTTAGCTATTCTATTTGCCATTTCATTGACATCAAGTAGGGAAAAAAAGAAAATAATCTGGGGATTATTCCTTGAAGATGCCTCAGGTTCTTCTCAAAAGGACTCAAAATGTTTGCCGTCATAAGGGCCACAGGGATTTTAGGAAACTTTAGTTTATACCGCAGATAAAAGATATAACAGATGCAAAATGTGTACCTCTTCTTTACAGGTAATCTGAAGCCTTCACATTAGATACAGCATGGAGTTATGCACATAACAGATTAGTCTAAAATAATGACATTATTCCATACAATTTAAAAAAGTTATCTTTCTGAAAAGCATGGTGCCATGATTCAGACAGTTATTCCCAACCCATTGATGATGCATGTATTTCTGGCCTGATAAAGCGCAATTCATAATTTAATGTCAACCTTTAGCTAGTGGTGAAACATGGTGAGGGTACTCTAAACTCACACATTTTATTTCACATGCAGAATAAGATAGGGGCAGTCATGGATGACTACTGTAGCTCATGCAGTTCACTTAAGTGTAGCAGCATCCTTTTATTGCCTGCTCAGGTGTGAATTTACCAGAGCAAGGAACCTGCAGCAGCTGGGCACTGCCCTTTTGGTTTTGCCTCTCTGTGCCCTGAAGTGATACCCTTGTAGCTTCTTTTCTTGCTGTCTGCCCCTGTATCTTCTTTCACAGGAGAAAAGCAACAGGATTAGAGTACATAGTTTCCTCTGGAATCAGATGAAGTCAGAAATGGACATGAGCTTGAAACAAAAAAGAAAAGGGAGCTGGAAGTGCAGGCTGTGTAGTTATACCATGAAAGGCAATAACAAATTCAAAAAGACAATTCATGAAGCTGATCACCACACTGGTTTGATCTCCTCCGTTGTCCTACCCTGTGATAAGTAAGCATCATGGTAGAAAAGGGTTCTGGATTCAAACTAAGCATAAATGTATGAGACAGTCTTTAGGCTAGACCTTTTGGAAAAAAAAAATTCCAGATCTCAAACCCAGTAATTTATAAACAGAATAAGAAGAAACCATATTCTTTAATGCAAAGATGATTTTTGAGAACCAATCATCACCAAGGAGAATGTTCTGTGGTTAATTTGCAGTACAAGACAATAACATGCTGCTTTCTTTTTTTTTTTCCTTTTACTAAATGCTTTTATTCTGGTCCATAATATTTTGTCATCTCTAGGATATCTGACCTAACACAAAATGGCACATGATTTAAACTTGTGATATTTGAAATTAACTCTTTTTTTTTGATATTTGAAATTTGATATTTGATATTTGAAAATAACTCTTTGTAAGTACTTCTAGTTAAGTGTCCTCTACTATATTTAATAAATCTTTTTTATAAATAATCTAGGCAATGCTACTGAAATCATTGGGGTTAAACCTTCAGATAACAGACTGCAGGTTCAATGGATAATGAGGATCTCCACAGCTACAAAAGGGGTTGAAGCTCTTGAAGACATGGTTACGTAATTTCTGTTAGAAAGTGCCCTGTTACATTGTATCTGGTAGCATATTAAAGGGTCTATATTTACAAAACTGAATGTTTAGACTTGAAAAGGAGTGAGTTGAAGTATTTGATGATTATGCTAGATGATTGTCTCATGGACTTTTAGTGTAACACTTGGTGAAATTTACCACAGAAAATCTTACAAAAGTTGAATTATCTTGCTCCAAGGTTTCAGTAAGTCTTGTGGTGGAATACTATTTATTCTTACGATATCTGCCATTCAACAAATCATTAATAAATATTCGAATTAGTACTAAAATGATCCAGTGAGAAAGACTGACTGTACAGCTTAATAAACGAATACATCAATCTATGAGAAAAGAGATTGAAGAAGTTAACTGGATCAAAGACTGTGGGTGTTAAATATGGAAACAAATGTTTAGATAGAAAGAGAAAGGCTTTCAACATTACTACGAAAGGAAAAAAAGTCAATACTCAATACTTCAGAAGGGATTTTAGAAAATTCAACTCCTAATAGATCAATTTCTTTAAATTTTAATGGTGCAGTTTATTAGTGAAGATTGTATGTTCAATTATCCATGGAATCTCTAAAGCAAAACTTGCGACTCTCTTTGTCACTAGTTTGAAAGGCATACTTCAGCCCACAAAGCAGAAGCAGTGCTCTTTTTAGCTCTAAAGGGCTGTAAATATGACCATTGCTTCTCATTCTCCCTCTTCTTCAGTTTACATTCTGAATGACTTCTCCAAGTACATTTAATTGTTTCATCTCCATTTGTAAGGCAAATCACTTTAATCAAATTTCTTGCTTTATGCTTGTTCTGGTTGTGTATTTTGGCTTCTGATTTTATGAGGGTTTTTATTTGGGTGAATTTTAATATCATTGAAGGTGTCCTGATTGTAAATGACCAGCAAAGCCTCTATTTGGCTCATTTAATTGCCTCTTTTTTGGCCTCACTAATCAGATCTGACTACTTTTACAAGTAGTGTTGGTGTCCAAGAAGCAACCAATACTATTTAGTGTACTTGTGCATAATTTTTTTTGTCATCATCACATCACTGAAATCACATCTCCCCAGTTGGTATTAGCTGGATCTGTTCTGGTCACTTTTCTGTCTTGTTTTTCTCTGAACCCAGACACCAGTTAATGACCTGAGAATCTCATGTCCCTTTCTCTGGCAAAAGGTGTTCTATTCCCATTGTTTTGTACTGCCAGAATCTTGACACAGATATTCAGATTTAAAATCCTATTTTCTCTGAGCTCAAGGACAACAATTTTTTCCTCAATTTGCCTCATGCAAGTAAAATTCAGAAATATTCTACTAAGACGTATAGCTAGAAGACATGCATCACATAAGCATAAACACATTAGATGTTCAGACATTTTAACTAGACATGTTTGCAGCTGCACTTGCATTTGCATACGTTCTGACACTTTGCTTGTAGTTACCACTCACAGTTTCCCTCAAGGTTTGGAGACAACCAGGACTGACTTTCAAACAAAATTGTATGCCTAGCCCTGAAACACATATAGTATTAATAAAGGGATTATTTTGCTCTGAAAGAAATTTATACAGTAGGCAAAGTCTTTAAGCCAGTCCTTAGCTTACTATGTCATTAATATATAATGTGACAGTACCAGTATCAAATATAAACAAATTATTTATGCATGCAGATGAACTTTTAATTTAGTTACCCTGGCTTACAGCAAGGGTAACAGAATTACAATGAAGCTATTACAACTGAAATGAATATAAGATGCATTTTCATGTTGCTGGTTTAGAGGTCTGGCTTAAGCAGTATTCAAATACCGCTCCAACTTGATTTATACACAGAAAACTAGTTCAATGTAACACCACAAAATGTGTTTGCACTCTCTCTGGGCTTCATACAGGTACTTTATGGTTTAATAACAAACATTTTTATTGTCCAGGTGTGTAATAAATATGACAGACCACATCCTGAGGCCTGCAAGGTATGAGGATGAAGAGGCTTTGTATGAACTGAGGAGATGAGGTAGCCTGGGTAAGACTAGGACAACGGGGCCCATTTGTCTTCCTGTATAGCTTGTCTCTCTCTCTGACAATCAATAGATAAATTTGCCCCAGGGGCAAATATTAATTTATGAACGATAGCCAAGCTTTTATCAGAGGATTCATCTCACCTGATTAATTTCTTCTCTCATGCTAACAGAATTCTATTACTTCAGTAAAATCAGATACATTTGTGGACTACATTATGTCAAAAGCTGAAATATTCTTCCTACAAGGATATTAGAGGAAGATGTAGGTAAGGATAAATATATGAGCCATACTGTAAAAATTATTATTTTCTTAGCTGGGATGTTGAAGATCCTTAATATAAGGCAGACCCCCATTTCTACATGGGAATTTAAACAAACAGAGCATATTGCGTTTGCGTGACAAATTCTTGGTTGCATGGGTGGCTTCTGTGAGAAGACACCAGAAGCTGTCCCTGTGTTAGAAGAAGCCAATTCCAATAGGCTCCAAGACAAACCTGTCACTGGCCAAAACCGAGCCCATCAGCAATGGTGGTAGTGCCCCTCTGATAACTTAGGGTAAGTTATACTATCAATCACTATCATAATTGCAGCCCATGGAGGACATCACATCAGAGCCTGAAGGTGGATGCTTGAAGGAGATTGTGACCCTTAGCAAAACCTGCCCTGGAGCAGGCTCCTGGCAGGACCTGTGGTCCCATGGAGAGAGGAGCCCACACTGAAGAGGTTTTCTGGACTTGTGACACTGTGGGTGACTCACACTTGAGCAATTTGTTCCTGAAGGACTGCACTATGCAGAAGGGACCCACACTGGAGCAGTTCATGAAAAGCTAACGTTGGAGCAGTTCACAAAGGAGTATCCCATGAGAGAGATACTTGCTTCCCTGGAGCAAGGGAATGGCATAGGGAGGAAGGAGAAAAGAGATAAAGTTATCAACTGATGACACTCCCCATTCTCTGTCCCTCTGTGTTGCCCAGGTAGAGGAGACAGAAGAGTAAGAATGAAGCTGAGCCCAGGAAGAAAGGAGGGATGGGAGAAAGAATTTTTAAATTTAATTATTATTTCTTATCCTACTCTGTTTACCAATGACTGGCAATAAATTGAATTCATCTCCCCAAGTCAAATTTGTTTTGCCTGTGACAATAATGGATGTTACAACTCACTAGCTTATCAATGCATTTTCTCTCTCTGTCTTGATGGAAGAGGACTGGGAGATTCACTTGGTGGGTACTTGATATCCAGTCAGGAACACTCTACCACAGAAAGAAGAGGTCTCTCACTCTCCTTTAGAAATCTCTCATCCCTTCATTACTGATTATATATACATCCAGAGAGTGAGGCAGACTTGGTTGTAATGCCCTTCTTACCATTAGGAAAGTTCAGTTCATCTTCATAGAAGAACATGTTATGTACAACCATACAAAAAAAAAAGATTTCCAAATTTCCAGTTATATGACTTTCCTCTGACATCGGGATCCCAGAACAGAATTTGGAATTCACTGAGTAAGAGACAAATAAAAAAAATAAGAACAGAACCCAATAAATGAGGAACTTAATTGGCTTCTATCTACTCCATCTTATTTAAAGACATTTGGAGATTAGAAGTCAGAATCCTTTTTGCAAGGTGAAGGTTATATTCATTGAAATGTTTCATAAAACTCTATGTTGAGGTCCCTAGACATATTTTATCTTTTCTACAGGAAATTCTGGGGCTTTAGAATCCATTCCAAAATACGAGACTGACATTCAACAAACCAGTAAAGCAGAGCTTAAGAGCTAGTTCAAGACTGATTAGAGAAAATACCAGCTAACCTACCATGTAGTCTGAAATACTTTGGATGCTTGAAATAGGATTTGTTTACCTGTCTATTTGTATTTAGTGCCAATTTAGATATGTTAAAGTGTCCCATTTGGTTTCTGTTTGCCTTTCTAAAACTGTGTTGAACCACTGTAGCTGATACCATGTATCATATTTGCCAGCCCTAAGGGAACAACTTGTACAACTGGACAGCTGAAAATGGGAGATGAATATTTGTTCAGGAAACTGAATCCTACTTTTGGGACCCAAGAGAGAAATTTCTCTCTTAGTTGTGTTTGCAGGATCCTAAACTTACATCCATATCTTTGGTAAGTGGTGGTTCATTTGGTTTACAATTATCCAAGGATCTAAGCCCAAAGAAACAGACTTACTTAAATCATACCTATTTTACTAATACTTAAATTAAGAAGAGTGCAAATTTTCAGCAGGTCCCTGCTAAATCAGTAAATGTTTCACATATTAGAAAGTCTGCCTTTAATAATCACCTTCAGCCAGTTTATAGATGAAAATAAGTCTCTCAAGGA
This sequence comes from Cisticola juncidis, assembly GCA_013400215.1. Lineage (NCBI taxonomy): Eukaryota > Metazoa > Chordata > Aves > Passeriformes > Cisticolidae > Cisticola > Cisticola juncidis. Next base: position 436,088 of record VXBR01010914.1, read on the forward strand.
GAGAGTCAAATACTAAATGGTTGGACTGCCAGTCAGAGTAATCTTAACCAGCTGAAGAAAGGGGCCAGGATGAACCCTGTGAAGCTAGTGAAAGAGAAGTTTTAAGTCCTATATGTGAAGAGGAATAAATCCACACACCAGTAAACAGAGGAGGTTGATTTTCTGCAAAGCAGCTTTGCAAAAAAGAATCTAGTGCTCCTGGTAGACGGCAAATTGACCATGAATCACAAGTGTCCCATGAGTGAATGGGCTCCTAAAAAGGAAAAGCATTTCTAGCAGATAGAAAGAGGAGATCCTTCTCCTCTGCTCAGTACTATTGAGTATGTCCAGCTCTGGGCTCTCTGGCAGAGGAGTCGTGTACATACTGGAGACAATCTAGTGCAGGATTGCAAAGGTGTTTATGGGACTGGAGCACCTTTCATGCAAGGGGAGCTGAGACATGTGGGACAGTTCCCTTTGCTGTTTGGAGGCCCAGCAAGGGGCTCGTGCTGGTCTTGCCAGTGTTTATAAATATTTGACAGGAGTGAATGAAGAAGTGGGAGCCAGATCGTCCTCAGTGGTGCCCACTGATACTAGGAAAGGCAAGAGCTAGAAAAGGCAGTAAAATTTCATATTATCATAAGAACAAACAAGTCCAATGCTGAAAGAGGCTGTCCAGAGAGGCTGTGCAGTTTGGATCTCTCAAGATATTCAAAACCTGGGAAGACAGAGACCTGGGCACGCTGGTGTAGTTGATAGTGCTCTGTGCAAGGCTGTTGGACTCCATGGTGTCCAAAGGCCCATTACGGCCTCGATGATTCTGTGATTCTACTAATCAGATACTTTACAGTGGGCTATTTGAACCAAGCCAAATGAAGCCTTAATGGAAAATGTACATTCTCTTATTACCAGCTGAACTACACTAGATTAGGGAATGTACCCTGCTGTTTGATCAGTCATCTGTGTTTTAAAACTGTTTCTGTGGCAATCAAAGCAATATTTCAAGAACTTTCATCATATAAATTGCACAGAAAAAAAATACTGTAGAGAACAATCTTTCATTGTCAGATGTTGGACTTTGTAACTTATGAAATAACTTTGAAGCCTAATTTATTGTATCAATAATAAAAAAAAAAAAACTTGCTTTAGTAATTTGTTATGCCATGGAGTGAGTCTCTTTAATATTGAAAGACTGTATAAGTAATGACATCTTGTATTAATATTACATCTGCATTTATAGTATAATTGCTGTTACTGCTGTTATATTTTTATATTATAGTTGTCTGTGAAAGTTGGGAGATATTAATCAACTGAACAATGCTGCTTTAGCAGACATGAGATAATAAAAGGACAGGTTGATAACAATCATTACTTTAGAACTAATAAAATCTGTTGTGTGTAATTTACCTATAAAAGTTAAGGCTCACTCTAATTGGTCTGTCATTTTTTATTACTGCAAAATATGCCCCTGTTCTCATTATAAGAGTTGTTGCAAGGCAGTTTGTAGGTGCCATAGTTTGCCTCAGTTTGACTTCTCAGAAAATTCATAGATGTCATCGCTAGGAGAAGAAAACCAGAATCGGCCGAATGTGCTCCTTGTGCAATGTTTTTGGGAGGCACACATTATTAATAGAGAGGATATCAGCCCAAAGTTTCCTAGCTGTGAAAAAGGTTTGGGCAATTTCATTGCATATCATTAAAGACTAAGTTGAATTGTTAATACATGAAAGTTTTAAAGCTAGTTCTTGAGGAACATATGACAGATGGTTATGGTAAGATGAGGGTAATGATGTGAAGTACGCCCTTGGACAAGTCTTCCATTGTCTTTCATGGCTGAGAGATATTACCATTATGTCCTTGTCCTTTCCTTTTTTCTCACCTCTGTCTGCAATTTTTGGAAACCACTTCCTTTACTTAAGTGCTGTGCTAGGTAAAAGAAGTCAGAAGAAGCTTCCAGGAGGATGAAGCGAAGGTCAATTCTGTGCTGAAGAGAGCGACACCATAACTAACAAAATAAACAAGGTCTACTGTTAATAAAATATCTGAGGTCAAGACTCACAGCTGAATTGGATTACCAATTCATCACACTCTGGTCAGTTTAAGAGGTAGTTATGTAATAAGAAAATAATTGTTGCAGTAAAATGAAAATACAAGGAAAGAAGTAAAAGAAATTGCCTTTTGATTCAGAAAAGCTATTAAAAATAGGAAAACAAAATACTACTTTTATAATTGTTGCAATTTTTTTTTTCTATCTCGGGGTTATTGAACTCCAGCACTGACTTCTTCTGACAGTTCACTTATCATCTGAACAGTGACAAAAAAATGATAAAAATATTAAAACATTCCTGTTTTCCTGAAAAAAAGTGGCTCATAGACCAAGAAAATAATAGAATATAATTAGCTGCATGGATCAGATCCTAGATCTCTTATTTTATGACTCAGCAAACTAAGCAATTATCTAATGTTTGTGCTTATATTCCAGTCAGAACATGATATGTAAGTTTTGAAAACAAAGTAGGCATATTTCATATGACTATTATTATTGTCACAGAGAATTGATTCTAGAATCCTAGAATCATTTCTGTTGGAAAAGGCATTTAAAATTATTGAGTCAAACTGCTACCTAATACTGCCATGTCCACCACTAAACCATGTATGTAAGTACTGCATTTCCACATCTTTTAAATACCTCCAGAAATGGGGACTCAACAAGTTCCCTGTGCAAAAGGTTTAAATTGCAGAAAAATAATTGCTTTCTCACAACTCAGATTTTAACTGTGGAATTTCTTCACACAGAAACAACAACAACAAAAAAGCTAGAACAAATTTATAAAATTTAAAAGAATTGAGGCAAATTAGTGTCATTAATTTACATTTGGAGGGTTTTTTTTCCACATATGACTTCAAAGCAATTCCTAGTGGTGGCTGACAAAAACTAGAAAGTAAAATTTGTTTATGCATGACCTTTCCTTCATGCTTCTACTCCTGGCATCCAAGTATGTTGAGAAGAAAAATACCAGAGGAAGCATTTTGAAGAAAAGTACTAGAGGAAGCAGAGGTTCATTTTGGTCCAGCAAAGTCTTTGCTAATTGTAATGTAATGTGTAATGGTCTGGGAATGTAGGAATTTTATTCTTGCCTTAAGATTATTAACTATTTTATTCTATTTTTTACTATAGTTTTTGAATTAGATATAACTTGCATTTTAACTTTTATATTTATTTGTAGAATGCTAAATATTTACTAATTATTTAATAGAATTTTTGACTTGTTTGAGTTTTTACTTTTCAATACAATCTCAAGACGTAAATATGAAATTTTCTTATGCTATTTTCTTCCATCACTCTTGTTCCTCCTCAATTTTAGTTCAATTTCATGTTACACATTTCAGCTGTACTTCAAGTATTGATACCTAATAGTCTATTTCAGTTTCCATTCTTGTGAGGCTTTATAAGCGAGTATGTAACTGTCTGCTCAAAGCTGAAATAGAATTACCTCATTATTGTTTATTGAACATATTATATTGAAAACAGCAAATAAAATTTTCATTTCTGTGAACTCTGTAAGTGGATGTTAAAGACCCAAGGGCCTAATAAAACTCTTAGATGAATCAAAGACCTGAGGTTACTTTGAAGAAAAAGGTCTTTTCCTAAATAGTTCTATCATTCATTGATTTACAATAACACCAAACAGATTTTCTGCCTTCTTATCTGCTCTCAGAAATCTTTTACCCTTCTTAAACTACACCAAATAACATCAAATATTTCTACATCAGTTGCAGTGAAATGGAATTTTTTTATTATGTGTGTAAAGTTAGGACCAGTGGCCTTTTCCCATCCTTTCCACTCTGTCCAGGTACAGATTTTCAGTTTTGGATTTGGTCTCATTTCTGAAGGGTACCTTGATGGAAGACATTATAAAACCCCTGTAAATACATGCACATTCTAACAATTAGATCTTAATTATTCTCAAAGTTCAAGGATGTACTAATACCAATATATTTAATGTGCGTACAACTGTTCTCTGACACTTGAGCTCAGAAAAGGGCACGGTTTTCATTTCATGTTCTCCAAAATATGTGGTTCCATTTTGAGAATGCTCCTTGGGGATTGTGTTAGCTTTTAAATTGTAAACAGGACAGTGATAGGTGGCATGAGTCGCTGGCCTTCTGTAGAGTATTCTAACATTTTTTGGTAAATAGAATCAAGCTCCACTGCCTAGGAATGTTCCCACTGAATATTTAAGAGTATTGTATTGATTGTAGATGGAAATAGATTCTATAGAATCCCCACTGATTCTTTTCCCTTTTCCATCTCCCTCTCTGTGTCTCTGTCTCTCTTCTTCCCCCCCACTCTGCCGCCAGTCTTAGGGTTCCAATCTTTACAGTTTGCCTGAAGTTAAATCAGATTTGTCAGTTCATTTTCCTAGTTCTCTCCTGAAGTCTTTTAAAATTGATGAGCTATTTGATACTTTCCATCCTTCTGATTTTAACTGGGAGTTAGCAGTTTCATATTTGATTACCTTGAGTGTTCCTGGCTGAATGTCATCTCTTCATGTCAATGTCTTATTAATCTTTTTATTGTTTTATCTTAATAGTCATTTACTGACGCTTTAATTTCAGATAGTTCCTAAAGTGTTCCCTGATAAAAAAAAAAATAGAAATCCACTATGAAGACATAGTAGAAGAACAAATACACTACATTTTTAGCTGTTCTGCTACACACATTTCTTCCTTAAGTGTCTCTTTAGCACTTTTATCATCTTTTGAACCTCATTAAATCTTTGACCATCTTCCTGACTTCCTGTGCTTAAAAATCCTGTAATAGAAGTTTTAATGATGTTAGTAAGTCACTCCTAAACACTTCTTCAAAATGGCAACATTTAGCTCACCATCATGTGTTCTCTTTTCTCCTAGTTTCTTCATTCAGACCCAAACTTTATCTTTCAAATAACTGCTGTGTGTATTTCTTTGCTTGTTGACAGGTTTTTGTGTATTTTTTTTCATTATTATTGTTTTGGGGTGGGTGTTATTTTTTTTTATTTGTAACAGTCCCCTACATTTAGCTGTTTACTAGCACCTTTTAGCCTTTTAAATCAGTATTCATAGAGTTTCTCTCATGTAAGCTTTTTATTTTTCTATACTGACTGTCTGAGAGAATTCAGATATTGACTCAATTCACTTTCTTTCTGACTTTCGTTGTAACACTTTTATTTCCATATGTAGCTTTTCTTTCTGAAGTGGAAAATTATAGTGGCAGCTTTCTGTTCCATTTTTGTCATGCAAAGCTGTTTAACTGTAATATTTTCCAAAAGTGATCTTTTGGTGCTTTGCTGGACACTTTGCACTAGGCAAAGTGTAAGGCACTGTAACACCTCAGTCTGAGAACCCAGTAAGGACATTATTACTCAGGAGTTCAGACTCACAATTCAATGCCTGACTTCTTTTACAACAGATTGAGAACTCAGCATCTCAGAAAATGAATGCTAAAGCTCCCATGATCAGAAAATTTAATTAAAAATTCCAAACAAACCAAACTAAAGAAAAAGGCTTAGTATGGTTGTCTGGCTTAACTTCCCATTTTCTCATTGCCTGCAGCAGGAATGTGAAGATCTATCAGCCTATTAAGGTTCCTCTACATTATGTCCTAAATCCAGGGAAAGACTAATATTCTTGGATAGACTATCAGCACCAACCAACCCTTTGGGCTTAAAACAGAGATAAAGGAAATGGTATTGTCTGTTATTTGTACAGGAGGCATCCAAGCAGCCTTCAGCTCTTGTGCTTCTTTATCCTGTGGGATTTCAAACAAGCATAGAGTCAGTTGCATATCTTCATCATAAAGTTAACATGGTACATTCTACTCTATGTCTCAGAAAGGAGCACGTAAAAAAGTATTAGGGCTAGAGAAGCAAGAAAAATATGTGTATCTGTAGAGAAGAGAGGCCACTGTGAGTCAGGAGTTTTGCTTCTTGTTCTATTTATACATTTAGGTGCTGCAAGAGTTAGACCCATGTAAGGGATTCTTTCTATAGCTAAAAGTTTTCCCTGCTTCTGACCTACTGCAGGGATTTCTGATGTCTGAAATACGGAGATGGGTAACAACAGTAGCTGTTAACTCCCTTTGAAGCAGCAGCATTTGAAAAGGAGGCTCTTTGAAACAGACTGTTGACAGTAAAAGAAAAAATATTTAAAGACATAATAGTGAGCCCATTCCTCTTTTTTTCTGTCCTCTGCACCCCCACTCCAAGCACAGTTCTTTTTGACCTACCAGCTGAGTGACTGTCCCAGTTCCTACTTTCATGTTCATCCTTCCAGAGGAACCTGGTTCTTTGCACAGGTTAATTACAAGACAGTCTTCTATTTCACACCATCTGGTTCAGTTTCAAAGGGTACACTAAACTAGTATAATAATTTCATGATCCATATTCATGGCCCAACCTTTGAGAAGCCCTTGTGAAAATAGTGCTTCTTTATAAGTGTAATTAAAACATTTTTAAAGGCAAAACTTAAAAAAAGGCTTTCTTCTATTTCAGGGAATTTGACTTTGTCAGTTGCTAGTTTTCTCAAGAGGGAAGCAATGTAAAATGGTTACTCTTGGCTTTTCTTGCTTAAACTTCAAGTTTATTATGGATTATGAGCTAATATGTAAGTAAATAACTAAGCATGTCTTTCATTTTAGAAACAGCTATTTACTTTGGTAGGTGTCAAATGTAGACATAGTCATCATCCCAATGTTTCAAGAAGTTTTGGGGTTATGTCAAAAACTCCATGCTAGATCAGTTTGTTACTAAACCAGTTCAAGACACCCAGCTGTGGAACAAAACCAAACATTGAGACTGAGCAAAGAAATTGCTGATTTGCTTCAAACCTCTTGTTTTACTATAAAATTTATAAAAACTGAACTTAACATGCTACCATGAAACATGATTCAAAACTCTTTACTAGGTGAAGGTTGAGGGAAGCCTGGAGCCTTAGTATATCAATTAGTGGAATAATAATGAGTTTTTTATATATGAACAATTTTTATGAGTCTTGAGAAACATGAAGTTTGACTTGAAGTACACTAAGCATCTCTAAAAATAAAGAGAAAATACACAGCAATGGAGTGATCAGTGTGCTAAGTAATAATTTCATGATGCAATTCTGAAACACAAATTGTTGTGGTTTTTTTGTTGCTTCCAAATGCTATTAGGACGAGTACTTTTTATGGATGTTTATGAATAGTAACTGACATTTCAAACTGAACCTTAACTCTGCAGATTGTTCTTTGTTAGATTTGTATATGACTGAAGGCACACAAAAATGTCCTGTAATGAAAGTATTTTACAGTGGCTGAATATCAATGTGCAGTATGCAAAGTTCATTGTAATGCTGAGCATACTAGGAAATGTGTCAATTTCTAATGCTCATGGCTGATAATGTCATCAGGATGAGTTCTGATTTATTGCCACATACACAGCAAGAGGAACATGACCCAAATAAAATTAGTGCTTTCATATTTCTTTTTACAGGTTTTGTACATAGCAAAAACAAACACTTGAGAAGGTTGGATTAAAATTTAGTGCAATAACCATGAAAATATTGTCATTCACAGCATACCTGTAATGTAATACATACTGTGCAGTATAACTCTCTGGAGAATTTCACCTTATCTTCTTTTGTTCACTCACTTATATTTCAGACTGCACTCTATTCCAATATCTTTATTTAGAACAGCTACCAACTCCAGCTGTGTTTTGAGAATGACTCAGAGAACTTTAGGATCTTAGATGTTCAAAACAGATATCCCTACTGAGCATCTATCCAGAAAAGCATTAGGCAATTTGACAACATGTTGGAGTGCAAGAAGTTATTATAATTGATATGTGGGAAAGGAGAGAAGGAACAACTCTAACAACAGGCGAAGAGACTCAGCTGCTAAAAGAAAATGCCAAAATCACAGGTCAGTGCTACTTTGCTTTGTGCCAGATAGACAAAACTTGTTTCTTTTCCAGACAGGAAAGGAATGCCTCTGTTGCCCTTTACTCAAATCAAACTTCAAGAAAGTCGAAGGTACTTCTATGCATTTTTGATAACAGAAAAGAACCTACAACTTTTACAGTTTAAGAGCTTTCCCATTACTGTCATAACCAAGTTGCATTTTCAAAACTAGCTTCAGTAGTTCTGAAATATTTTCTTTATGTACTATAGCAAAGTTAAAAACATGATCTATATTTTGAGGCTGTGTATAGATAATCACATTCACCATCCTAAAGCTGTAATTCCTGTGCTTTCCTCCCTGTTTTCAGGTAACAAAACACAAGAATGATTTTTTGAAAATAATTGGGATATGCTTCTGCATCACAAAAAATCTTTACTGATAAAAATAGCAAAGTCTGACATCATGAAAACAGCATTATCTTTAATGAATAATGTAAAGAGGACATCCTAAAGACCATACTCAAACTACCAGCTTAGATTTGAGTTCCATGTTAAGGTTTCTGACTGTCATTATCCATTTCAGCTTAGTTTATCCTTTCAGGGTGTCATGGGTTAGCACTGGCCAGATGTTAATGCACCCATATGTTTTTTCCCTAACAATTACTGTGGGATGTGATCAGGAACAGAGCAGAGCAGGCCCAAAACTTGAAAACAGAAAACAAAACTTTATTACATTACATAAGAACAGAGATAGAAAAGAAAACTCTAAACACACACAAAAACAGTAATGAAATCTTCCCAGAACATTTCTTCTCCTCCTCCAGTTTCCACCCTTTACACATTACCCTCCATGGACCAAACCCTTGGGTTTTAAATCAAATAATCACCACTCAAAAAACAAATCTTCAATTCAGCAAGGTAGAGAGGAGTCTCTCTTG
>VXBR01010916.1:8598-69214 GCA_013400215.1 Cisticola juncidis
TTTTTTTTGCATGGGGAGCAATTCAGGAGCAGGTCTTCTGCTTCTGAGTTACAGCATGCTTTGGAGGGAAATTGGTACTTTCTGACCAAAAAAAGCAGTAATTTTAGACAAATCAGGATGTAGAAGTCAAACTAAATGTCATCAAGAAATATCCTATTAAATCTTAGTGATCTTCCACAATAACTGCTTCAAACTGTCTAAATACTACACAATTGTATTAGTAAGGACAACTGCAAGTTCCCACTCTGTATAATGAAGGGGAAGCATCATCTTTAATTTTTTTTCCTTCTTCATCTAATCATGTCAGAGATATTGGCTACATCTTTTTTTTTTTCTCATTCTTCTCTGTCCAAATGTCTGTGCCTTGAGTAAAGTGATACAATGATAGTACAGTCCTGGAGGAATTTTCCTAAACACACTGCAAGAACAAAGTTTGGTCCTCCAGTTAAAGCAGATTTAGACTAATGGACTTTTCACCACATCTCTCAGTGCTAAATGCTGGCATTTGCAATGCAGTGGATGAGTTTCTGTAAAGGCAACCCCCAACCAGAAACAACTCATTAAAAATCCCATTATCCCCATAACTCGCTTATTATTAGTTTAAATGACTGCCTTATGATTTGTAAGAGGGAAAACAAATCCTAAAACAAATTATACTTATAATCACTGAGCCTGGTGGGCAATGGATTTTATTTGCCACACATTTTTAGTTGGATGTTAAAGAGGTTTTTTAGTTTACAATAATTGCTGTCTCTCTATGTGGTCCATTGAAGGATAGCTTTGTTTTCTCACATTAAACTTTGTGAGTCACTAGTTACTGTGCTTTGCCTATTTCTTAATAACAACTTTACACCTTCATGGGTCTTTTCCACCCTGCAATTCTATAGTTTTTTTACTAGGAAGCCAAGAGGAGCTGGTGAAAGGGAGAGGTGTTCCCTGAGTGACTGACATGGCTGCAGGATCAGAACCTGCAGGCATTCTGCTGAGCTCTGAGTCACGTCCAACAGGATATTTCCCTGTGTCAGAGACAGAGAGTTCATTCCCATAGTGTCTGTCTGTGGGTGTGCTGCACTGGGAATTTTCCTGTGCTCATCAATCCCTGGGGGTGATGGTGCAGGCAGTGAAACCCCACAGCAGCTGGCAAGTTTGGAGGTTTTAAACCCAGGCCAATGCTGCCTACAGGAAACATCTCAGAAGCTGAAAGTGTCTCCTTTGGCTCTCTAGGGAGTGACCTGCAGCAGCAGAAGGACCCTAAGGGAAAAAGGGATTATTTATTTCTGCTCTGGGCTGAGACAGCCAGTGCTGAGATCCCATCAGCTGCAGGCTCTGCTGCAAGCGATCCAAAGCTGTGCAGACACAGAACAGTGTGAGGTGTGCAAGAAACTTGTGGCAGAAGGGCTCCCAGAGAGGACTGCCACCATTTTTACTGTTTTCTGCTGCACTGTGATAATTCTTTAATCTGTTTTCCAACGTGCACCCTTTGCTGTTTGTCGCACAACTTCAAAAGTCAATACAGTTTTTGATCCAACAGGGACTTACAGATCCCATGCTTTAAGGAAGTGCTATATGTGCAACCTGACTGGCCAAGTTCTCACCTGGAATAAACTGTTGGAGAGGGACCTTCAGCTGTGTCTGCCCTGCTGCTCCCAGTACAGGCTCAGGGCAGCGCATCTCCCAGGGCTCAGGGCTCACTGCAGATGGAAACAGCCCGGCCCCTTTCCTGGGGTTATTAATGCCTTTTTTTGTCCAAATGCTGGTTTCCAGAGACATCTTGTGGCTCTCACCAGCTATCACAGCTGAGCTGCTCCAAATGCCAGCACGCTGCTCTTCCTGCAAGGTTGGACAGCTGAAAGCTGCTTCCCAGGCTGCTTGCTGTTTGCACCCTGGGTGAGAGTTTTTTCTTTTTTTTTTTTTTGTTTTAGCCCTCGATATGTATTTTCAAGATTGTGTGACTGCCTCTGACCTAGAGCTCAGGTTAGGTTAAGGGTGTAAGCACCAGAAATGCAGGAGAGATGATCTTTGCAGAGGCACCACTGGTGTGAGAGCCCTCCTGGACTGGTGTTGCCACAGGAGATCAGTGTTTGCTTCCAGGGCAGCACCCAGAACTGGTACCTCAGCAGCTAATGACTCCCAGTGTTGTTTGGTTACTGGGTTTTTTTGTTCTGTGTTCTTTTTCACAATTTCATTTGATGACAATGCTACAAAGAGAAATATAAAGGAAAAGCTCTTTTGTGAGAAGCAGGGGAAGGACAGAGTTGGCACATGGCAGAAGCTGGGGGATGGTTTGATCCCTGTGTACTGCAGGCAGGAGGGCCCTCTCCAGCCCTTGCAGCAAAGATTTCCAGGAGCAGTTTCTCAGCTGAAGTAGGAGAGATGAACCCCACTGGGGTGTGAAAGATGATTTTTTTCAGAAAAGGGATGGTAGGAAGCAAATATGAGGATTGTATCCTATGACTGTGTAGATCCTATCCCTCCACATGCTGACTGCACAGACAGTGATGTGAAAGCACAGTCCTCCCAGACTGCAGTGAACAAGATCTGTTGGGCTTTTAAAAAGATTCAAAAGTAGTGAATTAGCAGTAATTGTTCAGAAGATAAAGGTCATTTAAACCACCCAGAGTCAGCAGATTTCTTCTTGTAAACCTCTTGTTTAGACAACAAGCCCATCACTTTGTCTACCAGGGTGGCTTGTTCCAGCAAGCATGGGCAGCCCTGCAGCCCTGAGCTCAGGCAGTGCTGCCAGCCAACTCCTCCCGTGGCCACAGAGCACAGCAGGGAGCAGCCAGGTTCAGGCAGGGAGGTGAAGGCCGTTCCTCATGCCTCAGGCACACAGGAATTGTTGTGGTGCTGTGCTACACAGGATCTGTCTGTCCAACACTCAGCTAATCCTCCTCCCTTTCTGTGGGGAGATAGCAGCTACAGCTATGGTGTCTGAGCCAGCAGATTGCTTGTCTCTGTCTAGCCAGGGATTCCCTTCCTACTGCACACAAAAAGCTCCATAGATGAGGGTGATTTCAAATGTGTATCCCATAGTCACACTGACTCTATCTGGGTCCAAGCCATCTATGCAATCTATACTTTCCCACTGGTGTATAGTTTTCTTGGCACTTCCCTTGCAACAGGTGGACTGCAAAATAAGGAAACATAATGTGACTGCTTCACTCTTGACTAAGAAGAAAGATTTACTGCAGAAGACACATTGCTTACAGTTTTATGGAGATTTCTTATCTAAAGCCATGTAACACCCTATGGCGGGGGTCCACAGTGTTGAGAAAGTCTCAGAACAACCAAACAAATGTTTTCAAGCACAAAAGGAGCCAAGTTACCACGTCTGTGCACAACATCAGGACGCTGGGCTGGGAATTGGAGCTGAGATCACATGGTGCCCTAACCCCACTTGGCCTGTCTGGGTCCAAGGAACCTTGTGTAACTCATTCAGCTCTGGAGGAGACACGATACCACAGATGAAAAATTACTTCCCAAGTGCCCAGGACAGTGTGTCAATGTGCTGTGCTGACTCAGACAGCTTGCTGTGCTCTGTCTTGAGCTAATCACCAGTGTCTCCATCCAAGAGGTAGCCAAGCCCATAACACAGCCTCTCACACCCACGAGAGGTCAGGACACAGATCCCTTCACCCATGGCTGTGAGCAGGTCCACACCCAATGTGACAATGTCTCCTGGTCTCTTAGAGATGTAAGGCACCCCATGAAGAGGGCAGAGGGAGCTGCTGTCTCTGCCTTGCTGCCTCAGGTGGTTTTCCTGTGTGTTTTGTAGTTTGGTGCAATGTCCCCAGCAAGAACCAGCCCCTCCATCACAGACACTGCTAAGCACCAAGCACATCATGAGTTACAACTACTAAACAGCAAGGCAACACTAATAAATCTTAATCTGAAGGCTGATAAACTGTAAAACACAACATAAAATATGATGCATGGGTTGGTGTTGAGAGTCCAAGCCTCTGATCTCTTCCCACGGGTGCAAATTCTGGCTGATTTTCACAGATGGAGCTCAAAGTGGGCCAGCTGCTGTCACCCAGGCTAAAGCCAGCCTCATGACTCTTATCTATGTAATTCCTGGTTATTAATAACTTTTATAGCTGATACGTGGGACTGAATGGCGTGTGCTGTTTCAGTGAGGATAAACCATTCAATCACGTAAAGCATCGCCTAAGACATTGCTAGATGAATCATTTAGGTTGATTGAGGCCTGTGTAAGTGATATATTAAAGATGTGCCAAGCAACATTCCTTGATGGGGAAAATTATGTGTTTTCTGGCAGATTCATAAGCTAAGGAATTAATCTGTGGGTTGTTAAGGAGATTATTGTCTGGTATGTGTGTATATACATGGGAGCAGGAATACCAGTCAGTCCATTTTAATAGATATCCAAAATAATCTTGGTTTGCTGAAATGAAACTGTCAGCCCAGTCTGATGCTGGGTAAACTTTTGACTCATCAAATCAAAGTGATTCTTTCTGTAATTCTTATGCCAAGGAAGAATTTGGTCCATGGGTTTCAGAGACATCATCTGTGTGGGACGTGACCAGCAGAGTGGACTCAGTGAATGTAGTTCTCTTTTATTCTCAACAGAATTGCTTGCTAGGACCACTGAAAGGAGGGCTAAATATTTCTGTAACTCTAGCAAAATTTAGGATTATGTGAAAAGTGCAATAGTGATCAAAACCAGTTCAATTCCTCTTATTTTGATCCATACATAAAAAAAAATCCTAGCCACAACCCTCTTCCATTTAAGGTGATTCGTGCTGCGACTTAAAACTGACTTAACTAGGGGGAAAGAATTATTTTAACCCCACAAGAAACTTTTGGTGCCTAGGATGCCATCCCAGGGCAAATCATAATGCCTCCAGTTCTACAACCACTCTTTCAGGGATTTGTCCATCTGGGTTGGCAGGGCTGGGCACAGGGTCTGGCAGGGGGCAATGTCCAACCCTACACTGCCACCAGAACAGCATCTTCCCTGAACTGGTGGCTGCTTGCCATCCACCAACTCTCACGTCAAGGAGAAATGAAAAAAAAAATGATCAAAGAATATATTTTGCACTATCTACATGTTTGAAACATTGCTTTTCTTTTCACTTTGCTGAAAATCAAGTGTGTGTCCCTGACCCTTGAACTCCCACATTTTCAGCTGGAGTTCAGTATAGTCTTAGTTTGGATTGCCATTCAGTTCTTCAGGCTATCTTTTACAAGTTTGCTTCAGTTTATGTAGTTTATGCAAGCTATGTCTCTGAATCTGAATTTCATGTTAGAAACATGAAGACAGCACTGCAAATGGCAGTGTGCTGTACAATCTGAACTGCATCATCACTTTCAAAGCAGAGTTGTTTATTGTCTCATGATCTGTTTTGTAGCATTTCCAAGTTTGTAGTTGGTACTTTTTCACAACTTCATTACATACTGTCATTTTATCATTCTCCAGTGAAGGATTTAAATCACTGTTTAGTTTCTGTCCTGTATCCTCCATCCATGGGCACACAGCTCTTTTCTGCAAGCCTCCTCCTACCAGTTGAAAAAGTATGGGAAATCCCATTTTGGCATATTTCTCCCTAATATTTCTCTTCCCTGCTTTATTCTGCTCCTGCCCAGTGTGCAGCCAGTGATGGAAGGGGCTCTCCTCTGCTCTGACTCAGAGAACACTGCTCTCCACGGAGAGGAGAGAGACAATAATTAATAATATTAACTGTATGTCACGGACAAAACTAGCTCATGAAGAGCCCAGAGAGCTTGCAGATGGGGAACTTATGGTCACATCAATCAGCTGAGCAAGCAAATGAGAGAGGCAGGCCCTTAAGCCCATTTACTCAGCAGCTTGGTGCTCCACAGAGCTCGAGTACTTTGGCTGTTTCTCCCTGTGCTTTATAAGGTTATTGCGACCATTTATATATCTCACCTTCACATTACCCATAAAGGCTTTGAGAGATGTTTAAAGTGAACTTCAAAGAAAGCTTAGAGTTGCTGAAAGCTGTCGAGGGAACTTTAATATCCAGTAGCTTAGGCAAGGTTTAATCCATAGGGAAGAGGTTTAGGGTACAACTCCCAGAGTGGGCTGCAGACCCTTTGCCTTGGCCTGCAAGGGTGGGCATGCTCTGATGGGAAAACCAATCCTGGTATAGATGTAGCCTTGGCCACTGAAGGAATATTTTTCTGGCTTTTATTATCAAGAGGCTGCAAGGTGCAAGTAACATTAGGTGAGCCTGGGCAGAGGCTCTGCCAGCTGCAGGTGGACTTAGGTGGTGGCTATTTCTTTATGGTAGTGTAAGTATAAACATGCTGATTAAAGGCTGCATGTTTGAAAAGCTATGACTACCTGAATAGCTTCCCAAGCAATACTTGGTGCTTTTCCACCATTATGAGGGTGATGATGCTGACACCCTCTCCCCAGACCTCTCTTCTCAGAAGAATACAGACCAAAGAACACTCAAGTCCAATTAAACATATCAACTGTCCAGTAAAGAAATTAGTTGTACACTCTCAGTCAGTCTCCAAGGAGCCTGAGCTCCTCAGCTGGCTGAACCAGATAATATCTTTCAGCTACTTGTTGGGAGCACACATTCCTTGGGAAAGCTATGATAAACCCGGCACTTAACAAGGCTCACAAACCAACTAAACAGCTGTGGGAGACATTTGGTGCACTCGACAGTAAAGACAGGAATGCTTTGAAGAGCGGGCTCGTAAGGCAGAGCTCTGTCAAGCAGCTCCGGAGCAGCCCGGCGAGCGGCTGGGGCGGATGGAGCGGGCTCAGCCTTTATGACTCCGCAGCCCGGCGAGCGCCCTCCCGGCCGGCGTGGCCGTGATTTATCCGCCCCGCACCCCCGGGCTGCTCTGCTCTTCTCGCTCCCTGCATTTTCCAGGGCTCTGTTTCACATTAACTCATCAGCAGGTTGCAAAGTTAGCGAGCCTGGAGAAAAGCTTTTTAAAGAGAGATCCTGCAGGTCGTCTTCTCTTTGCCGCAGAAGGGAGCTGGAAGGGAGGAGGAGGTGGCCTCCTGCTCCTTCCAGCCATCGGCTCCTCCGTTCAGCAGATGTGAATCGTCTTCACTCCCTGGCACACGAGGAAGAAGTGCAGGAGTAAAAGAGACTCTGAGCTAGTCAAAGACACCCATGGCTTTATACTTTTATAAGTTGCTCCTCTTTCTTGGAGAGTGCTGGAGAGCACTGTGAAAGGGGTACCAGGCATCTGCCTGGATCTGTTATAGTCAGTGTGTCCAGAAATATGTTTTGGGGTTTTTTTTACAAGATACAATATTGTGTCACCTTTCCTGAAAGAAAAAGGGACTGAAGTTGCTGCATCATAAAACACCACAGGAAGATGCTGTGTTCCCACTCATGTTTCCACTTGCCCAGTTTCCCCTTCTGCCAGGAGGTGCTGAGCATTTTCTGTCCCCTTGGTCATGGGGCACGTGCCAGAGGGGTCACAGCATTGGACCTGGGAATGGAGTGGTCAGGTTTAAGTTATCCTCATATAGATGCTCTCAGAGACTGAAGAATACCTGGATCTTTGACAAAAACATCGAGTTTACTCTGAGTTGTTACCCCTAAAAGGAGATCATAGAATCACAGAACTATTTGAGTTGGAGAGGACCTTTTAAAGGTTATCTAGTCCAACCCCCCTGCAATAAGCAGGGACATCTTCAGCTAGATCAAGTTGCTCAGAGCCCAATCCAACTTGAGCTTTAATGTTTCTAGGCATGGGACATCCACCAGCTCTCTAGGAACACTCTCACCTTACTACAGATGTTGGATTATTTCACAGAGCCAATTGGTGATTTAGAAATATCTGGGTTTTCCCTGAAGACCAGTATCTATTAACAGCCCTAACTGAAGATTCACAAACAGCTACATTTCTTTTCCTTGCCAAATATGCTCTCATGAAGCTCACATCACCTCTGAGACCCTTCCTTGCACAAGCAGCAAAGAAGAAGGCACTGGCTAGCTGTGTAACCCCTCTGTGAATTCTATAGTGATACTCTGAATTTTCGTGGTACATATTTAGGTATCCGAACCAAGACTTTTACCACACCTTTTAGCGCCTATCTAGAGGGAGAGGCAGAGCACAGGCTCGTGTATCTCGTGCAATGAACGCTCAGCCAGGGCTCGGGGGGAGCTCACGCTGCGGCCGGGTGTCCCCGCAGCCCGGGGAGAGGCTCCGGCGCGCACCACAAGGTGGGGATGCTGCAATGCCAAACGGCAGCGGCTCGGAGCGGGCTAAGCACATCCATCTCTGTCTAAGATGAAGTTTCTAACAGCCAAAAGCCAATATTAGGTAAGGTAAGGTATACTGAGCAAGGTATACTTAGCCCTGCAGAGTTTGCCTCACATCCCAGCAAGTTACCCCACAGTGTATCTCCTACATAATCCTGCATTAAATGTTCTAGAAAACACTGGTGCAAATGCAGTTTGGTTATGGGGTCCCCAGAGTCTTTTCTATAGCCTGGAGAGCCAGCACTGAGGCTGGGGTGAGCCTGCAAGACACAGCAATGCTGTGGAGAGAGGGGAAATCTGATGAGCCTCTTTTTTTTTTTTTCCTGCTAGAGCAAGGTGACACCACCGTCAAAGAACTGTGATGGATTTCAAGTAATTAAGGGAGCCTCTTCCTCTAGAGACTCAGCTGGGCTGGAAAACTCAGTGCTCTGTGCTTCCACACAGAATTACTTGTTTTCCAAAGGCTGATGCCACCGTGAGAGCAATCCCTGCACAGAGGCAGAGGATGATGGCTCCTTAAAAACTTTAAAAGACAATTTTTAGAGCCCAGCCTTGCAGAGCAGTGGCCAACACAGAGGCATTTCCCTCCTGCACATTGACCACCTCTTCCTGTTCCAAAACTCCCACTGCCAGGGTTTTCAGCAAAAGTGTGGCAGGCTGAGGGCTGTGCCTGTGAGTTCTGCTGACAGCATCTTCCATCCTGCTCTGCCTGCACCCCACAGGCTCCTGAACATTTCAGGCTTGGTGAGAGTGATCCTTCCCACCAGCTGGGAATGGGGCATCTGGCATAATGAATATGGGCAAACAATATCTGTGGTACTTCTTGGAGTTAACAAAGCATTTGACTGACTAGAAAAGAGAACTGGGATCTTGATTATAGTCTTCAAATATGCAAGAGGTTATTATGAAGAGGGCAGCAGTCAATTGCTCTCCATAGCTACCAAGGGGAAGACAAAAAGGAATGAGCTGGACATTTAGCAACAGAGATTCTTAGTAGGCATTTGGGAGAGAAATATATCCTTTCTGACTACAAAGGTAATTACACATTAGGACAGGTTATCCATGGAGGGCTTGGAGTCTCTGAGTTTTAAGAGCACAGCATAAACATACATCAGGAATACTCTTAAGACCCTTCCAGACCAATACTTTTTGCCTTTGTGTTTTCAACATTTCTCCTGCGGATCTTGCTTTCACATGCCCAGGGTGAAGCTTGGCAGAGAGATTCTCTGTGTCTGGAGAGAGTTTTCCCCAGTCATCACCCACCTAGATGTGGTTCTTGGAGATTTTCTGACACCATTAGAGGTCTCTCAGCCTCTTCATTCAATTCTATTGGCTCCTACATTGCCCTAACCCTTTCCCATTTTGATTCCCAGGAGCCCCCTCTGCTCCGAGCATCCCAGCTCTTTGTCCCTCTGCCTGCAGGAGCAGTCTCAGGTTTTGTCTGAAGTGTTTTATCTTTTATCTACAGAGCTGCTTCTTGCTGGACTAGGAGTGGGTAGGGAAAAGCCTTAAGTCTTGCTCATGTCTTAGTGAGGCTAGCAGAGACTTTGCACAACATGTGGTGTGGCCTTTTCTAAAGCCTCAGTTCAGCAGCAACCTTGGACACCTCAGAAAAGATGTGTGGGTAAACATGAACCCACAGCTCTGCTTAACCAACTGATTTAATTTCAGCATTGAAACAGGATCAGGAACACTGAAAACAGCCCCTCAAATCAAGCTCCATGGAGCAGCTGGGCACCCCAGAGTCATGGGGACAGCAGCACCCTGGGACTGCTTGGCCAGAGGAAGTTGATGGCAAATTCCAGCATGAGTTCATGGAAAAAAAGAAATATACCATCAGCAAATACCTGGAAGTAACATCCAGTCATTTCCAGGAATCCCTGAGCTGAGAATGAGTGTAGGTGTAGAAAATGGTTGGTAAACATCATAAATATGTTCTTTTGTCTCCTTTTCCTGCACTTTTCTGGCAAACCTCAAGCAGGGCAGTGGGTTAAGTAGGGCTTTAGACGGTTTGAGCCAAAGTGTTCACTCACATATTGCAGTCGAAGAGGGGTTAATCAGATTGAATAGGGCTTAGAAAATTGCAGGATTTGTTCTTCTAAATAAGTAGATTTTGTTCCCACAGCTCCTGGTGAGAGGTAGATGTTTCAACCTTCTGACCACTCACTATCTTTGTTTAGTTGTCTATCAGGGACTCTAGGACATGGTCCAGAGATTCACAGGCTGAAGCCTGCAGGAAAAGAAAGTGGGGGATTTCTGCAATAATTTGCTACTGTCCTTGGCCATTTTTAACCCAAATGAAGAGCTGGCAGCTGATATTTGACAGAAGAGGAAGGCAGTGCTCTGCTTAGAGGAAGCAAGTAGAGTTACAGCTTGGCCACAGCAAGTACAAGTGAATTGGATGAACAAGGAAAGGTCATTAATAGTTTCCCAGGGACAAAATGTCCATAGTTTGGGGGGGTTTATTTTGGGGATATAACAGAAAAGTTACACTCAAACAGCAAGGAATAAATTCAGTTCTACATGCAATTTTATCTCCACATAGCTGAGAATATGAAGGTGCTCATCTGTGGCTCCTTTATCTTTGGGGCTGTCCATCCCCAGATGAAGCATCATGTGCAGCAGCTTTTTCTTTGTCTCTATTCTTTCTCTCACTTGTGTGGTGTGAAACAGTCAAGGATGGAATTAATATCCTTGGCAGGAACTGGAATTTCTTTGCTATGCTGCTGTAAAGATATCCCAGGAAATTCATACACATTAAAAAAATCAAAGGTGCTTTTTCAGCTGAAATTTCTGCTCAGGAGGGGATCCCATGAGCTCATCCAAAGAAAGGACACCCTCAATCCTGCTCAGGTTGTGGAGCACTGGCAGACCCAGCTCCTCCTGCCTGAAAGGATCCCCATTCTGGGAAGTCTTGTCCTTCCCAAGGCCAGGTATTGCCATGAGTGGTCACAGTGCTGCAGCTTACCACTCCCAGAGACTTGGGGCTTGTACAGACCCAAACACTTCTTATTTCCCACCAGCCCTGGGGCTATCCCACTGTGAGCAAATCTCTGGGGAAACCTGATAGGAGAGGTAGGGCTCTGCTTCTGGTTTAATCAGATGGTGAGGGCAGAACAAACCTGCCTGTGTAATGGCTGCTGCAGGGATCTTGTCATTATTGCAGAAGCTCAGTTATTGCTCCCTTGCTCAGAGCTGCCATGTGGATGTTTTACTGTCAGATGCACAGAAAATCAATAATGGAAATGTATGAGCACTGCCCACTGGCACAAAGCAGAGTATGAATTCGTGGAACTTCCTTTTAGCTGGGCTGGCCAAAAAAAACAGAGGGCACATGGTGGGTTTCCTGAGCTTCCTCGTTGTGTCCAGGCAGCACCAGCAGGTGGGTGAGTGTAAGCACCAGCCCTGCAGCAAAAACACTGCCCAAATAATTGTCATTTTCTCTAAAATGTACACCATACCTCTGTGTATAACACAGTCAGGTCCACCTTGGCTTTGTGGCTTAAAGCAGAGAAAATCCAAGCCCCTGGATGTTTCCATCTGCTGTGTTCAGCTGTCCCACCCTGGGCTGGAGGTGCATCAGGAAAAAGTCACAGCTTCAAGCCACAAACTCAGAGCAAATTGCAGCATGGCTGCTGTGTGTACAGGAGCAGGCTGAGCATTTCACAGAGAAAAACATAAACAGCTGGTGAAAAACTATGGCAAGTTCAGCTCTCCTTCAGCTCAGACAGAGAGGGACAGAGTTAAGCCACAGTTAGAGACTGCTCTGGCCAGTGCTTTGAAAGATGTCTGGGTTTAACATGTGCCTGAGTTTGACTGAAAGGATACCAAATGGCAAGTCTGAAGACTTTGCATCAAGGCAAATATTTGAGACAAGCCCAAGTTGTCACCCATGGCCAAGAGCTGTCTCTGGTGTTTGGACAGAGTAACCCTTAGGGGAGGAGTTATGCAATGAATTCACCTGGTTTTAGTTTGTGTTTATGAGACAGCTTCAAGAAGACAAAAAACAATTGTTCAACAATCCTACTACTTTATTTTAATTTCTTATCATCACAGCACTGCAAATTTGTAGCAAGGAGGTCTTCATGCACCCCCAGATTTGGAAACACGTATGATGGACTTCCCCAGGGAAACACCATTCCAGAGCAGCTGCTGCTCTGGGAGCATGGCAGAGGTGTCCTGTGCTCCCAGCTCAGCCCTCAGATACCACCAAAACTTCTCAAAACTTTCATCTCCAGCACTGATGGATGAGAAGGAGCAAAGGAGCACAGAAGGAACACAAGGTTTATTTGCTCCCAGCAGCAAAGTGCTGCCAAGCAGCTCAGAGCCACTTATCCAGAGGCAGCAGAGCCAGGTGCCACACCCACCCCACACTTCAGAAAGAGAACTGACACTGGGAAAAGAAACTGTGGTTTTTGGATTTTTCTTCTTCTTCTTACTTCTCAGAATCGTTTTTCTGACAGATCGCAACGTGCTAGCAAAGGCCACACCAATGACCTCTGCTCATCTCAGCCCTTTTTCTTCCTCACTTGGGGCTCAGGGGCTCAGGACAGTGATCACAGAGGCTTTTGTCCTCTATCAAAACTTTTAGCTAATAAACAAGGAGAAAGCTAGGAATATAAACAAAATGGATTTTTTTACTGATTTGTTTTCATCCTAAATCCTTGTCCTTTCTGAAGCCCTAGTAGAAACATTTTTCTCCTGTTGCTTTATTGGTTATCCATGGAGGACAGAGGGATACCCAAACCTGAGCCCCACTTACCTGGTCAGAATCTGACACTTGGCATCCAATGATGGGCAGAAATTCCCATGAGACAGATATTGGTGTTAGAAATCCAATAAAACTTGCATTTTCATTGGAGAAAATTGGGTTACAAGCTCTGTCCCTTCACAGCCAGAATTTTTAAGATGGCCTGTAAAGGTGCATTTTCATTCATGGGTTTCTGTGCCCTTTGCACTGAACTAAAATGTATTTCAAGGTTTTCAATTCTCATGTTATTTTGAGGCAAGAAGCATCTTGGCAATGCAGGCAGTAGAAAAAATAAGTGTATTAATGAAGAGTGGGAGGGAAGGTCATTTGCCTGCTATTTGTAGCACAATACCTGATAAGAGGTCATTAGTCATTCAAAACCACTGAATGACTTTAATTAAAATTTGATCTTTGAGAGCTGGGAACAATCTGCTGAACAGACTTGCAGGGCAAAAAGACAGAGAGAGGGAGGGAAGGGGAGTGGGAGTTGACCAAAATGACAATAAGTTTAATCAAAGCCAGGAGGATTATTGGCAAACTCTCATTTCTGAGCTCCCCAGTTGGCTTTTTATCCAGGTGTTCCAGACCTGCATCTTTCCTGGGTCTCCCTGGCTCAGCCATGGCTCTGGGTACCACAGCCTTGGGAGGCACATTCCTGGGCTCTTCCCTGCAGCACGGGGTGATTCAGCAGTCTGTACAAAACCCTTCTTTTTCTCCCCCAAATACTCTGTGTTTTATAAAAATAAATGTTTTTTTTAAAAAATATTATTTTGCATTTTAAAATTTTCTGCTCTGTCCTCAGCCCAGGACAGAGATGGGAGGTATAATTGAGCCTTTCACTGGGAAAAATAAATGCTGGAGAACAGGACTGTGTGCCTGGGATGCACAAGACCAGATTTCTCAGAGGTGTTGACGTTTTCCAGCATTTTTCCCCTCACTGTCCACAGAGTCCTGCTGCTGGTAATACAGCAGCTGATCCTCCCTGCACTGCTACAGGGAGGAGCTGGAGTGAGAAAAAAGGGCAGCTGGTGCTTTTAGGGGAAACACCTTACAAAGAACTATAAAAAACCTTGTATTTTGAAAGAAGGAAATCAGCCTCTGAGAGAAAGAAGACAATTTTGCACTGTTAAGGGTAAAATTAGGTCTTCCCCATTGCAGCTTCTCTCTCCAGGGTTGCATGTCCAGCACCTCTGCTTGCACTGGGATGCTGAGACATGTTGATATATGTGCTCTGAACAGCTGCAAGGCAGACACAGCCATGCCAGACTGTGAGAATAAAGGAGGGGGCTTGTGCCCTGCTACTTGGTATATGCAACATATCATAATTAAGTAATGTGAGCTTGCTGCCAGCCTGAGGAACTGCCACAGGCCAGGGATGTTTTTATTTCTTTGGACAGAAGATATCTCTACATTGGCCTTCTAAAATATTTCTCCTTTTTTTTTGTTGGTTTTTTTTTGTTTTTAGTGGTTTTTTTTGTTTGGTTGGTTGGTTTTTTTTTGTTGTTGTTGTTGTTTTGTTTTGTTTTGTTTTGATTTTGTTTTTGTTTTTTGTTTGGTTGGTTGAGGCTTTTTGGTTTTGTTTCTGTTTTTCTGTGTGACAAGTGAATCTCAAAGGCTCTTACTGGTATTGAGGACTTGAACTTTGGGTGGAGCCTACACAATACAACACTGACCATGAGCTGCTGATTGTTGTCTCCTTCCCTTGATGGAGGGTCACTCTTAGAGAGCTTTCCAGGGATATTATTCACATGCCAAAAACCATTAGAACTTGTCCTTGCTGAGGGCTTTATCTATGACAAACCAGACAGAAGACCCCATCTCTTGCCCTACTGCCTGTCCTGGTACCAGGGCTCAGAGCTGAGAGACAAGGACAGTGTGGGTTTCCCCTCCTCCTGCCTCCAGCTGCTCAGGCTGACTCCCAGCTAGAGGGTCCCCATGCAGACCACCAAGGAAGAGCTTGTTAGCCTGATAAATCACCTCCTGGTAAGGCCATGCTGCTGCAGACATGGCACCAGGCCTTGGCATGCACCAGTTGATGGTATTCTTGCCAGCAGAAGGATTGCTCTCTACCAACAGCGTTGCTAGGCTGACAAAACACTATCTAAAACAAAAGTTTTCTTGGCTCAGCTTTCCATGAGGAGATACAATGATTTTCCCTCCCCAGCCAGCTTGCCTCAACCAGAAACATGCTGCACAATAGACCAAGCCTTTGCTATTGCAAAAGGCAGCCAACTTAGACCAGTGCCTAAGTTTCCATCTGCTTGTCATTAGTCTGGATCTACCACGTGCTCAAGCTGGAGAATGAAATCTATGACCTTGATCCACTCTCTTTTAATTTTGCTTTAGGACTTTGCTAGTATTCCTTTTGGTCTGGGGAAATGTTTAGGGACAAATCCTCAAAGGCCACTTCTGATCCCGAGCTTCAGGTAACCTATGGAGGGAAAGCAGTGGACAGTTAAAGAAAAATGTGCACCCCAGAGTCTCTGCAGTTTTGAGATCCCCTCTGGATCTTATTCATCAAATATCCAGGCCTTGACTGCTTGAGGGAATGAACTCTGAAGGTGAGGCAACAGTTGGAAATTTGAGCTCATTTTTGCTTTGATCATTTTTTTTCTTTAACGATGTGAGCTACCAGACTGTCTCTCTCCCTAAAATAACACCTTTCTTTAGCTTGTTCTGATGGACTAACATATAATACATTTAATTCTGGCACACACATTTATTGGCATGTTGACATCTTTTTTAATCTTCCCACCTCAGACCTCTCCATCAATCCACACTCCTTAAGCAGAGACTTTTCAGTGCACCACAGAAGAGAAGTCAGGTTATTTTCTTTTTCATTATCTAAAGCAGGGCCATCTCTCCCAGGTTTCCTTAGCCATGTACAAAGGCTCATGCCAAGTCAATCTGAATTCCCTTTTAAAACTCAAACTGCACTTAATGGGAAAGGTATGATTTCATAAGGAGATCTGTGCAAGACTGATGTTGTGCAGACAAAACCCCATAATGATTAACATGTGGCACCTTGGTCCAATTCACTCAGATATGCACTTACAGTGCAGGCACAGCTGCTTAGCAGCTTGCTAGCTTGGTGCATCTTGATTAAAGAAATTAGGAAAACCAGAAACCCACTGCAATTGTCACATAGTTTATTGACACCCATAGCTCTAATTTCTTACCATGCCTTTCTAATATTTTTGGCAAGGACAGAGTATTGAAGCCTCAATCACAAGGTCTCTGCAAAAGCCTTTCAGATGTGGCTGGGAGAGGAGCAGGAGCCAGGGAGCCTGGCTTAGCATCCCCCTGGTTGGGCTGACCTCCTTTTCCACCTTTGCCCAGTCCAGTGTGGCAAACACAGAAAGCCCCAGGCACACTCATCACCCCTGGATTTCAACCCCAGAACGTGGTGGGGGAGTCAGCCAGAGCTTCTGCTGGAGCCTCCCTGGGAGTGAAAGGGTCTCTGAGGCACCAGTCCTGTCCTTCTGTGGCCCCAACATTACTGAGGAGGTGGCTTTGAGAGAGGCTTTGGGGACCATCACAGCTCCAGGGTTAGCCAATGTTCTCCAGCTCCCCTGCCCCGCTGAGAAACAGCAGACACAGAAATTCTCTGCTCCATCACCATGACTGAGGGTCCTCTCACAACTTTTCCTGGTCCTGCCTGACCTGAAGCCAGATGACATCCCAGAAGCACCTGGTTAAAACCAACACCTTCTGAGTGAGGCCCTAAATCTGCACCTTGGGAAGGTTAATCAGCCTACAATGTGGACATTTTCACCAGCTCAGCTCATTTGAACACAACAGTGAATGTAAATCAGTGCCTTCCACACAGAATTTCTCAATGCCACCAAGAATGTTGTATTGAACTAAAGATATCCAACTCATTAATAAATTCAAATAACAGCAAGCCAATATTACTATTTTATTGAGCTAGAGTTAAATATTTAACCAATAATGAAAGCCTGTTTTTAAATGATTTCTCCTTTCCTCCCCTGTTTCTTTTAAAGTACATATACACGCATGGTTTCAACGTTTGGTTTACCTTAAGTTGTGCCTTCTGCCAGATTCCCTGGTGGTTAAAACAGAGAGAATTTATTAAGAACCATGCTTTTTTTTCAGTGATTACCATCTCTGTATTCAACCAGCCTTCAGTGGCACTTGGTTATGCCTTGCTCCAGCACTGCCACCTCCCACCATTGCCACATGGAGCTATATTCCCAGGCTACATGCAGGGGACATGCAGGGGCTGCGGGATGCAAACCCCTTTCCACAGAGTCACACCAGCCTCCTGGCACAAGCAGGCTCATTCATCCCAGAGCACATGGCACAGGATTGCATCCAGATGGTTCTGGAATATCTCCAGTGAGGGAGATTCCACACCCTGTCCAAAAAACCTGTTCCACTGCTCCATCACCTGCACAGTTAAGTTCTTCCTCATCCTCAGGTGAAACTTTCTGTGCACCAGTTTCTGCCCATTGTCTCTTGTCCCATTGCTTGGCACCACTG
This sequence comes from Cisticola juncidis, assembly GCA_013400215.1. NCBI lineage: Eukaryota > Metazoa > Chordata > Aves > Passeriformes > Cisticolidae > Cisticola > Cisticola juncidis. Next base: position 26,074 of record VXBR01010916.1, read on the forward strand.
AGAAGAGCCTGATTTCTGTCAGGTTTCTGTCAAAACTCTGCTCAAACACTCACAGGCATGTGAGAATAGCAGTGCTCCTGAATTAATGGTGTTGAAGGCTCCAGCCTTACTCAAAGGTGAGAATCCTAGAGGCTCACTGCTTCCAGTTATTTTGGTGAAGAGAAAAAAGAAAAGAAAATAAAAGCATTTCAATGGAAGAGGTTGGAATTAGGCAAGTCAAGGCTGTGGGGCAAATTCTAGTTTTAGTCATCAAAGTGATCAAAGCAATTCAGCTGTGCTTGATCTGTCATTGCCAGTGTAGCAGGAGCAAGGGAATTCCCAGCTAGCTCCCAAAACAAGGTGTGTATTGATTATGGAAAGAGGCAGAGAGCCCAAAGGTCAGGACAAAATTACTTATTTTCCCTGGAAAAACATGCCCACACCTCAGGTAAGTTAGCCACTGGCAAGATCTGAGCATCGTGTATTTCTCCAGGTATTTGGACACTCGCACTTTCTTAAATAAAACATCTGAAAGCATGAAAACAAAAAGTAAATTTTATTTTTTTCCCTTTTTATAACATCTTAAGTCACTCCTGCTACTAGCACTAGCCCACCTTGGGAGAGTCTCCCAGGAGAGCACTGGACCTGGGCTTTGCTTTTGTTTCTGCACGGGAAAGAAGCAGCAGTGACACTTGCCCTTCAAGCACAATAGAAAACAGGAGCTATGAGCACCACTCACCTGCCCCTGGCAGGTGAGAAGGTGAGTCCAAAGGTTTTACACACACTGCAGCCCTAACTCGTGGGTGGTGCATTGGGACTGGCCAGGATCAAGCCTTACCCTTGGCCCCAGAGACACAGACCTGTTCCCAGCGCTGTGGGACTGACACACTCAGCCAGCAGCACCCTCTGCACTGTCCTGTCCCAGCCCTCACTGCTCTGAGGAGGGTCTCTGCTCCACCCTGAGGGGTGCTCCAACCCACTTCTGCCATCCTTCACAGTCTTTTGTTCCTTTTCTCTGAGGCACCTCCTGAGACTAACACCATCATGCTGAGAAATAGTAGAGAATCAAAAGAATTAATTAAGAATTAGTTATCATTGCTAAAGAGCATGATGGAGAAGCAGCAATCAGTTATTGGCTCCAATTAAGGGGAAACAGCCCACACTGGTCTAAAGGTGAGATCTGTGGGGAGCAGTGCAGTGATTGCAAACTGGCTGTGGTTTCTGGTGGGTGCTGTGCTTTGGAGGATGGCAGTGAAACTCCCGATAAAGGCACCTTTCTCTTTTCTGTCACTCTCCCCACCATGTGCTGACACTGGGAGTTTCACACCTGAGCTTATCACTTCCCAGCAGGAGATGGAGCAAGCTCAGGCACACGTGGCTGTCACAGGCAAGCAGGAGAGTCACTGAAAGGGTTTTATTGCAGAGCTGCACTGAGCAGACAGGACAGCAGACAGGAGCTACGCTGTAGTGTCAGCATCCAGAGAAGGTGTACAAGAGGACAGCAAAGGGACGTCAGAACAGAGGGCAGGAGATGAAGGAAGGAAATTCAAAGGGAAAAGTCATGACTTGGGGACTCTGAAGCCCCCAGTGTCACCACAGCAATTACAGGAGGTGATCGGAACAGCAGGGCTGGCTGTTGCTCTGCAGGAAAACTGAGAGGCAGGGAAGTCTGGAGCATTTTCAGGGACTGAGCTTTAATGCCTAGCACTGCACACATGTTTTACAGGACAGTTGCTTTGAGTTAATTCTGTATGGGCTGCTGTCAGGGATGGTTTCAAGTCTATGTATAAAACTGCTCACACACATGTTTGTTCTCTCCATTCATTGAATAGGGGGCATGGGGTGGTTACAGGTTAATGGATTTTCAAGCTGAAGTGTTTGCCAGTAGCATTCAGGACATGGGAATTTGTGCCACAAACCTTATCAGAGACAAACCATCCCATGGTGTCCTTCAGTGGAAGCCCAAGTATTAGCTCCTTAATATGTTTACCCTGAGATAAATACACAGTAACACACTGATGTGCAGGCAATTAATTGGGATGTGCCCCAGTGCAAGGACAATACTCAATAATAAACCTCTTTAAGATTGTCCTTCTGAACAATGTGCTGACTACCTGACTGGTTTAATATCTAAAAATACAATTACTCTGAGCCTCACATAATCCCAGAGACTTTGCTGAAAAAACATCAGGGCAAGTTAAGGATCTTCTTGCCTGGTTGGGTTGGTTGTGGGGCAGAAAGGACCACAACAGCACCTGCAGCATCATTTGATATAGTTAATAACTGCTTAGCAAATTAAAAACGACCCTTGAATTTTAAAAGCCCAGGAGATGGAGGAAAGTGGGAAAGTGGCTACACTGAGAGCTGTGCTTAGAGAAATCTTTTTGGCCTTGTGGAAAGCATGTGATGAACCAAAGCATTCCAGAAAAGAATGCTTAGGGAGAGCTTAAGAAACCTTAGGGAGAGCCTCCCTTCAGCTGTAATTGTGCTGTTTGTATCAGACCATTAACAAATCTAACCCACCTTCCATGTGGCTGTTTTTTTGATGTCTCATTATCCCACCTCTTTCTTAGCCTGTCTCATTCAGTCCTTGGGATCAGCTCTTACCTGAATAAGGGACAACTGCCTTCGAGGTGAGGAGGAGGATGTTCTATGAAGACCTTGAAAACAAACTTGCCTGTCAGGCACATCGGCCTCGCAGAACATATTTTTCAGCTTTGAGGGTGGCCTGCTTAGGCAAGCCTGGCTATTTCACTGTGCTGCAGAGGGTGTCCTGGTATTAATTCACCTCAAAGAGCAGGTTGAAGTCATTAAAATATTTTGCAGGTGGTTCCTTGAATTCATGGTGCAGCTGGATCCAGCCTAAAGGGAAAAAAAAAGGAAAGGAGGAGAAGAGGCAAGTTCTGATGAAACACAAATTAACATAACTCATAGAAGGGAAAGAAAATCTGTTTTCAATCTCTACAACAAAGCCAAGCAACACATCAAGCTAGAAAGGAGAAATGTCAGCCAGGCAGTGCTAGGGGTTTTATTGCTTTAGCACAAGTGCTTCTTCACGGTCCCAGAAGTGGCCAGGTGCTACTGCAGCAGCCAGACCCCCTGAGCACAGGTCTGGGTATGCAGGGATGTGGGGGCTCCACAACAAGGCCTCTGCTCCCATATGGGTCCAGACTCAAGGTTTGTTTTAATGCCCTGCCATTAGAACTTGTGTGTTGGCCTCAGTCTCTCTTCTCCATGAAAAATCTCAGTTTAATGTACCATTTCTTGCCCTTGCAACTGGATACATTTTTTTAGGGGATGCTGACCAGGGTTGAGCTGGGCAGTCCATGGGACACTCAAAAGGGACATCCCAGATCTGGTACCTCCATGACCTACTGGTGGGCAGATCACCCACAAGCTGCCTTGGCATCCCCAGGATTCAGCAGTGCCTCCTGATGTCCATGGGCACCAAAGCCCTTGCTCCTTCCTCAGGGAGAACAAGGCATTTTAGCATCAACACTGTCACACTGGGGAGCTGCAGTGGGTCTGACAGAGATGGAGGTACCACTCTCCACAGCAGCTTAGCACAGGATCGTGGTGTGCCTTGGATTTGGAGCTAAGCCAGCATTGTTAACATGGATGTTTTGGCTATTGGTGAGCAGAGCTTGTACAGAACAGAGCCCAGGACCAGGCTGGGGTTGAGCAAGAGATCAGGAAGGGACACAGCAGTGGTCGTGACCCAAACCGACCCCAGAGAAGTTCTGCACTCTATGATGTCAAATTCAGATATTAGAAGTTCGAGGGAGGAAGGAGGAAGGGGAGATGTTTGTGGTTTGTGTATTTGTCAGCCCAAAAAGCCATCACGCATGCTGAGGCCCTGATTCCCAAAAGCAGTTGCCTATCTGCCTGCTGATGGGAAGTAGAGGATGAGTTCCTCTTTCTGCTTTGCTTGCAAGTGCATCTTTTTCTTTCCTTATTAAACTGTCATTATACCAACTTATATATGAGATGAGAGTCTTCTCATCTTCCATTTTCTCCCCAACACTTGCAAAAGAGGACTGAGACAACATTTGTGAGGCTGTTTGGCTGCTGGCTGGAGTAAATCTACCACAAGAACTGGTATGTCAAAATTCACCAAACTTGTTCATAGCAAAAAGACAAAAGACTGAAAATCAGGTAAAATAGGGGGAAAAAACCCAAGCTAGCCTACTAGCAAGGCTATACTGAGGCAATTGTACAGCTGTGGTCATTGCTGGCTTCGTGGTGGACATGTATGGGATATCTCACAGTTCAAAACACAGCTACTTGCTTTTTTTCTGTGGGAGAGCAGTGGTCTGTGGCAGGATTAGGTTTTGGTGTCTTGAAGCCCATCTGCAGAAAGATGGGGGCAGGTATTAGGATAAAGGATAGACTGTCACCTTTCCTGGCCACATCCTTCGCTTCACTCTAGAGGCAACAGCAGAAGTGGTGAAAGTTCCTGCACCAACCTACCCAGTATGGGGCCTGTTCATGTCATACTTCCATGGAGAGGAATGAAAACCTCCCAAATGTTGCACATTTATGCCTAAGGCAGTCTGCAGGCAAAGAGATGAGCTTGGAAAAATTACCATCTTGTGGATAAATTATGAAACACCTCTGAGCTAGGATATCTCCTCACCTGGGAAAAAAAAGGAAATTCTTTAAAGAACAGCAATTTCAGTTCTTCCAGGATAAATAGTTATCCTGAGAAGGCTGATGTGTGTCCAAGCTCCCTGGCAGAATCACTGCTGGGAGGCTGTTGATGTGTTTAGCTATTGCCAGGCTGGAGGTTGGTGTTGCATTCTTTTGCTTTGCCATGAGCTCTTGGTGGTGGCAAATGCCTGCAGAGGACAAGAGTGATGGCAGATGAGAAAGGTGGTGGGTATGGCCAGGGACTTTTTGATCCAGCAGCCACTTCCAGGCCACTTCCTTTTCCCTCCCCCAGCAGTTCCCCCAGGCCCGTGACTTTGAGGTAGCTGTGGTCAGTTTATAAAACTTGGCTGAAATGTTGGTGCACACTTAGGGTGAGAACATGAGGAGCATCTTCTGTGTGAATGTAGGAAGGAAAGGGATGAGCTGAGGGCTACAAGCTCTTCCTTGACTGTTAGCAGAACATGTCAGGGGAAGCAGGATGAGCAGCAAGAGGAGAGAGACCAGGGCTTTCTCACAGGCAGCCCGAAGGATAAGGCTGATGGCCCAGCAGACATGTCCCATAATGAGCTGGAATCTGTTATCCTATAAATAACCCCATTGCTTCAGCAAAACATCAACCTAGCGAGACTGCACTGAATCAGCAGTTTCTTTTCTTTTTTTCTTTCCTGATTGCAAAATCAGAGTCGACCTATTGCTGCAGTGGGTGATGGCACAGCGAGAAATGAAAGACAGCAGAGAGCAGGACAGCAGCGCACACAAAGGCTGAGCTAGCATGTTGGGACAAGATCAGTGGCACCAGGGCGTGGCCCAGATCCTGGGCTCCATGTGCACTGAGAAATCTGCTGCCTGTTTGCAGGGCTGACATCCAGATAGAAATGCCCCACGGGCTCCCAGGCAGCCAGATGCTCAACTGAGCAGTGAGAATTTGGCAGTGCCAGAGCTGCATGGGGCTGCATCAAATGGAAATCAAGGTTTGACTGGCTGGGTAGGCCACTGCAGTCAGAGAGAGCATGACTTTCTCTCCAGTAATGGAGAACTGGACTTCAAAACCTGAACCACTGCAGTTCAGGGCTGTCAAAACAATGGAGTCTACCCCTGTTTTTACACGCATGCCAGCTGAGAGTGGCCATGAGCATGGCCATGAACCATGTGAAAACTTATCCCTGAGCTTCTTTCTCAGGGAAGGAGGGCACAAAGATCTCATTGCACCTTTTGTCTTTAGACAGACTTTTGGGAACTATGTCTGCCATCTTATTTTTAATACTTTGAAATAAAATGGATTTGACTAGAAGTATTATTAAAAGCCTCTCTGGTATAAACCTGCTCTCTGCATGCACCTGAATCACATCCATGCCTATAAACATCCACTTGGCAGAACAAGCACAGTCATTCCCAGCTCATCACCAAGCAAGAGTAGATGGCTCCAGGCTTATGAAGAGTGGTCAGCTGAACCACCAGAACCATCAGAAATGGGCTGGATATGAGCCCTTACCCCTGTGAGGAGGTGATGCTGTGGTGGGAGAGGATGCACAGGCATTTACTGTGGCTCAGCTGATCAGTGGTAACCTCTCAAGCCTCCCTAATTCAAGAGGATATCTGAGACCTTCACAAGGCAGCAAATTATCCCAATTCTTACACAGAGTGTAGCAAAATGTTTAAAAATGGAGGATTCCTCTTCCTCCCTGCTGGGGACAATGCAGGTCACAGCTGCACAGGCACATTTGAAAGGAGAACACAGAAGTGAATTCAAAAATCCCCACGTATTTGTGGTTTAAGGCTCTCAGAGATTTGTACATCAGGTGCAGAACAGAGGGCTTCACTCTGCAGTGTCAGTGTGTGCATCTCCAGCTCACCCTACCTGAAGATTTGCCACACTTCATTCCATGGCCAAGCAAAGCAGCGAGGATCCTGCAGCCCCAGGGATGAGCACAGACCCAGAGCCCAGGACCAAACCGTGTGACAGTGACTGCCTTGCACCTCAGAGAGGGCAGGACCTGGTGGTGGCAGCGTGGATGAGGAGGGCCTTGCCCAGCTCCTACCGACGGCTCCTGCCTGCGGGCTCGGGTGAGTCGCAAAAGCAAAATCAAATCCAACACAAATGGAGATGCCAAAATGACAAATGCCAGGGGGGAACTTGGCAGGATGAGGGCAAAGAAATGGTGGAGAGGTAGGAATTGTGTCCATGGGTGTGAAAAACTTGTCAGGGAGGAAGCAGGAGCTTGAGACCTTGTCAAGGAGGATGCAAGCATCTCTTCTCCATGTCATCCCAAACCCATTTGGGTTTGAGCATCCTCCATCCCACCATCATTCACTTATCTTTCCAACTCCTCCTGATTCTTTGCCTCCTTGCACATGGGTCACACACAGTCATTGAGGTGCCACCTTGGTGCACATTACTGTGTGTTTCACTATGGCAAAGTCCTCAGCCTCCCCTGCCAGGAGAGGGGTTGCCAAGCTAACATTGAACATGGAATCTTCTTGGCTACCTGAGGAGGTTTATCGTGTTAGAAACAAAATGTCCATCTCATTCCTAACGCCTCCACAATGCAGAGATGCTGAATAACTCCAGGTTGCAGTTCCTTCAGAATCCTGCCCAAGGCTCCCTGGACTCCAAGTGAGCACATGAGAGCAGCTCATCTTAGCTGTGGGATTTTTTGAGGAACTGTTCAAATTACCACATCAGAGTTCTCAGTAGTCTATAAAAGCTGAGCAGATAGGAAATGCATATCAGAAAGCACACCAAATCAAGAGGCAAAGAGGAAGTACCTCCAGCTCTTGATTGTACATAGTCTGACAAGGTTAGCCACAAGAAATTTGTCATGAAAATTAAAGACAAATACGAGGAAGAAGGAAATTCGAGTGATATGAACACTTTCAGTGTTTCAGAAAAGATTGGGTTTGCCTCACCTGCTATCACAACCTTTCACATAAATGGTAAGATTTCTTTTCATTCAGTAGATTTATATGGATTTTATCTTGTCTAAAACAACACATAAAAATGAAATATTGCATATTAAATGCTTTTTGCAGTGATTTTGCTAGTAAATTAACTGCCATTTAAAAGTAGAAGTATGACAAACTACCTTTTCTAGCCAAAAGCTGATGCTGAGCATCAGAAAAAAATTAATTTTCCTGTCTTAGAAAATGTCTAATTTTCTTGAGTAAGACTTTCATGTGTAATAGTTAAGAAATTAAAATAACCAGACTCAATAAAATATGTAAGTTTATGAATTCTTAGCTGAATATAAAAGCTTCATTGCTGACTAAGCCATTCTATTGTAAAACCAATTAAAATACTGTATTTTTTTAAAACTAAGACTTTAAACTCCTGATTACATTAATTTGAAAAAAAGAAAAGCCTCAATTGAGGGTTACTTATAGAATGTCTGATGTAGTTACCAATGCTTCTGAAATACTTTTTTTCTCCCTGAAGGCCAAAATTCAACAAAGCCATTTATTTCTTTTACACTTGCTGGTACTGATTGATTTTACATCTTATGACTTGTTTCAGTTTGTCCTGCAGTTCAGTTTATCATTGATTTTTCATTTATTTTGATGCATGCATGCATCACTGTTGGAATCACACGTGTGCAGTGCTGTGGATGGAGAGGGAATTGCTTTGAGCAACCCTCGGAATGGCAGCCTGGGACAACTGACAGAGATGGAAACAGGGAGTTTATTGATGTAGAAAGGGAGGAATCACCACATTCACACTGTTACAGGCTGGATTAGGTCCTGATGGAGCTGAGCTGGTTAAATTAGCCAAGGAAAAGGTGGCCAGGCAGATTGCAGTGCAAAGCCTGGAGCATAGGAAGGCAGCCTGCCTTGCTGGCAGGGTCGAGCACTCTCACAGAGGGACCTCACTGCTCCACCCCGCTGGAGAGCACTGTGGCCAAGCCTGGAAAAGCTGGAAGTGAGCAGAGCCTGTAGGGGAGAGATGTGGGAGAGTGCCTACCCTTCTTCTCTTGGTTTTTAGAGCCTCGGAGCCAGAAAAAGGCATCCCCATGCTGCGTTCGGACAGCCCTCAGCATCTACCTGCTGCTGCTGACGGCCGGCCAGGGGCTGCTGACGTACAAAGGTAACGCTACAACCTCGTCATGGGCTTGGTGTCAAAAGAGAGCATTGCTGGGGGCTGCTGGGAGCATGGGCAAGCAGGAATGAGCACAGATCTGAACCCTCTGAGGGGGCACAGAGGCTCCTCCGCAGGGAACAATTCCCCCACCCTGTGTGTGAGCTCTGCATTCCCAAAAGCGCTCCCAGCTGCACTCCTGGCTGCAGCGAGGACTGGCACATGAAAATCACCTCCCAGGGAAAGACAGGGAGGTCTTTATGCCCTGTTGTCCTCCCCAGGTGCTGAGGAACTGCTTTGCCAAGCAACCATTTCCCAGCCAGAGCGGGCAGCGAATATTCATTGCATGGGCTTTTTGTTTCCTCAGTGTTTAAGATGCGGAAAGAGATACTGAAACTTCAAGAGCAAAATGCCTCCTATACAGAAGAGATTCTGGAGAGATCCTTTGCCAACAATCTGGCCTTGTCTAGAAGCTCTCCTGAGAAGAGCTTTCTCATGAGACAAGAGGAAAACTGGAGGAGAAGCTTAGAAGAGGAAATCAACATAATTAGAAGCAGCAATGCAAACCTGATGATGAGGATGAACAACATCACCCTGGTTGCAGGTATGGCTCTCCATGCTGGCTCTGCAGTGGGGAGACCTGGTTCCTCTGCATCACTAGCAGGGCTGAAAACCCAGTTTAGATGGCCCAATAACTGGGGCAAGATTTAATCTTCCTGTCAGTTAGTGATGCCCCCATGCCCAGGACTGGAGTCAATTCCAGACCAGGGAGCACCTACAGGAGCTGCAGCACTGCCCTGTGCTCACCCCCAGATCCCCCTGCATCTGCACATGTGGCTCTGGGCCCCTCTTCCCTCCTGTGACTTGTAGATTTGGACCCTAGGTGACCTCCAAAAGGGTGATGTCTCCAGTCCACATCTCAGCCCTGTCAATCCCACACTGCTGTCTTCCTCACTGACTGCTGACTACAGAAAAATAACTATTAATTATTTATTTCAGGGCCTCCTGGACGCAAAGGAGATCCTGGTCTACCAGGTAGGTTGATGATGAGCCACAACTTCTCCTCTTTTCCTCTTCTTCTTTATTTCATCTAAGAGACCCTATGTGAGGATTTGGGATTCCAGTCCCCAGACCCTACCCAGTGTGCACCCAATGCCCTGGTCATGAGGAGACCTGCTGCACCTTTTCACTGATCCTCCAGGAGCCTTGGCTAGCTCAAGTGCTCACACAGAGGTCAATGCCCACCCTGTCCCTAGGAAAACATTGGCACAGGCTCAGGAATGAGCTAGATGCAAGTTCTGCCCTCCACAGCCTTGCACAAACTGCTGCCCTTGGTACCTGGGGATTTGGGTAGAACCCAAGGTAAATATATAAATATACAAATATATAAGAGGTAAATGTCTTCAGACTGTGAGGATACAGCAAGTCCTGATCTAATGCTGGCTCCACTTTGAGCAAAGGTTGGACCAGACCACAGTTTCTATGATCCTGTGATGATGATCTAAGATGTTAAGTCAGGTCTGTAACTCATCCATCCCTACTTCTTGGCTACACTGATGAGATTCTCTAAAGGAAAAAAAAATTAAAAATTGTGTTTTCATATCTTCCTGGCTGCACTTACAGCGCTGAAGCAGCACCTCCTGCCAAGCAGTGTTATTACACATCAGAGCCCAGTCGTTCAGTGCATTTTCGTGAAAGATCTCCCCAATGGTCCCCATGAGCTGGGCTTGGCAAAAGGACAAGCTGGCCCCTGCCCAGCTGAGCACTCAGCTGGGCTCCAAGGACTTTGCTCAAGTGGTTGTGCTGGTCCCTGCCAGCTGAAGATTGGCCTTACTGGTGACCAAAATTGTGTGAGCAAAGGATGATTAAAAAACTTATCTCCTCTTCTTGGCCATTACTGTGAATAGATGATGTGTGTCAGCTGATATATGTATTTTACATCCCAGGGTCACGGGGACCACCAGGGACAAAGGGAGACCAAGGTAAGGCTTTTCTGACACCTGAATTACTTCTGTGGATGAACATAAAGTGGCTTTATGGATGATTTTATGAGCAATCTTGTCCTCAGCCAAGGTGTGAGTAAGAATGTCATTGGAGTTGAAGGGAATAAGCCTGTATAAAGCTAATGTGAGCAAAAGCAAAACTTAGCTGGAAAAAAAAATCTTATTTGAAAAGTCAGTGTGCAACAGTCACAGAGGGCCCATTTCCCACTGTCACCAGCACCACTCTCCAGTGCACAGAGTGGAGTCTGGCTGGTGCTCACAGCTGTGGTGGGTGTCCTGCTGCTGGCAGTCACCAGACAGGACACCCCATGAAGCAGCAGATAAATGGAGTTGTCCTTGCAGGCGAACATGGACCCCAGGGTGAGAAGGGAAGCAGAGGAACTCCTGGTCCTGCTGGCCCAAGCGGTGTTCCAGGAGTGAAAGGAGAAAAAGGAGAAATGGGGCTTGCAGGTAAGACCTCTTCACTATCTCAACATTTTTAATGATCTCACACATATTTCTTTTTAAACTCATTCTACATAAAACACCAGAAGAAGTCATCATGGGTCAGTATTCATAAAAATCCATGCAGCCCTGAGCGTGGTTTGCCAGCCAGTGAGGGCGCTGGATAAGCAGGACACTTGACCTGATCTGATGGCATTTAATTTCATGTCATGCTTCAGCTAATCTCCCAAAGGAGGGCTGGGGGAAGGGGCCATGCAAAATGTTGACTCTGCACCATGGAAGTCTCTTTGCAGAGTGACCTTTGTCTAATGAAAGCCACAGATATTCAATTATCAGCCTACGTTAGATTAAAGCAGTGATATTTGCAGTAGGATTTCCATGCTATAAAATAATACAATATAATTTATATGCACAGGCATGTGGATTTTAGTGCTTGTTTTAGTGGAGCCTCTTTCTGAGAGCTTTATATCTTACATAAGCCTGGCTTTATACTTATCCTGAAGGAGAAGAGTTATGCAATGTTTCTCCCACTTAACATGTATTAGGGATAGCTGTTACTCAGTGGTCTCACATGGGCTGAAAGCAGGAGAGGAAAAGAAAGAAGGTGATGTGCATGGTGCAGGGAGGGCAGTTGGACAGGCTGATAAGAGCTTCCTCAGATCTTCCATCAGATCCTGAATGCCCCAATACTTTCATTAGCACAGGTGCTAATTAGAAGAGAAGAGTGACTGTAGGAAGAATACCAAAAGGCAAGGATTTTGGGATAATTTGGAGCAGAAAGATGCAGTCTTCAAATGAGGACCTTTCAAGTAATTCTGCTGATTTGGAGCATGCTGATCACCTGTTCAGAGAAGAGAAGGTTAAGGGGAGATGACAGAATTCTCTAGAAGCACAGGAGTGGAATGTGCTGCCCTGTATCTCCACTCTGTCTAGCAGAAGGGAAACATTTAAACTGCAGTAAGGAATATTTAACTAGGGGAGAAAACATTCCAGTAGCAGGGATAGTTTGGAGAGGTGTCATGGCACCACTGCAAGCCTTCAACATCAGGCCAGACCAACATGTGGCCAGAGAGGCTGACAGAGCCAGAGGTGGATCAGACAGCCCAGCTCTGTCCTCCCACAGTTTGTGGTGACAATGTCACCTAAGGGTAAATGCAGGTGTGAGGCCAAACCTTTCTGCTGGTGTGGCCAGACAGAGGTGCTCCACAGGCTGCAGAGACAACAAATCTGGTTCTCTGAATTTATACATGTGTGCTATGCTGTCTGATAGGTCCCCAAGGACAGAAAGGTGACACGGGCAAGAAGGGAGACCCCGGGCCCCCAGGACCTGTGGGTCCTCAGGGACAGCAAGGACTCCCAGGACCTTCAGGTTACCAAGGTAAGTGCAGAGGACACAGTGTGACAGGGTGCAGGGCTGCCCCAGTGAGGGGCTGGGCCAAGCCTCATCAGCACTGATGCCAGGATGTTGTTACAGGTAGCCCGGGGCAACCTGGATTTCCTGGGCAGAAAGGAGAGGCAGGTAAGCAGTACAGAAGGTGCAGTCTCTTGTAGAGGCATAAGAGGGATCTCTTTTATGTGGTGTTTCTTGACAAGGAAAACTGCAGCCAGTCTAGAACCCAGCACAGGTAAGAGAAGATGGTGATTAGATGGAAAAACCACATCAACATTTCAGTGTTGTCCAAACTCATCCAGCAGCCTTGGCTGTCTCGTCTGGGCCCCACTCATTGTACAGGAGCCTGAGGGGGAGAGAAGAATGCCCTCCTTCCTGGCATGTGTGCACACACAAGGGCAGAAATTGTCTGCTGTTTTAGGAAAGAACTTGTGCATTTCAAGGCTGGCAGTCAGCCAGAACCTGGTCCCATGCAGCCTTTCACTCCAGAGCATCCCTCACTGCATTGCCAAGATTAGCACTGCCAGGATTGCAATTTGGAGACTCCCAGTGTTAGTTTTGCCTTCATAGGCTCAACTCAGTGTGCAAGGGCTGGTGATAGAGCTGCCTGTATTTTTGTGTCCTTCATGTGTTGTGTACACTTCATTTGTGCTGCTTTCATTCAACCTCAAGGTGCAACTGGAGAACGTGGACCTGCTGGCAGTCCTGGCCTTGATGGCAGACCTGGTCAGAAAGGGGAGAAAGGGGACCAGGGCCCCAAAGGTAGCCCAGGTACAGCCCTGCTCAAACCTATAACTCACTGACCTTCGACTCTGGCCTCACTTTGTGTGGCTCACCTTACTGATTTCTTTTTGATTTTAGGAGCACAAGGCATTGCTGGACTCAAAGGTGAACAGGGAGAACGAGGAATAGCAGGTAACAGAGAATAAAGCAGGTTTTGGGTCAACAACAAAGTCATGCAGACACTAGAAAAGGAACTACACCACCACGAGATCTCCTGGGTCTTCTTCTTGAACCCCCAATGCATCCCAGGATGCCATGGCACTCCTGGGGCTCTGCCAGGCTACTGTGGGCTGACTACTCACCAGAGGGTGGGTTCTGCCATCTGTAATGTGTGTGAGGGGGTGATGGTGCCCAAATTTTTGTATAAATTGAAAGTCCACAAACAAAAAAGCAGTTTAAGATGAACTTCAGGAGAAGATGTTTCTCCTCTGCCTGTATTTTTTTTTGACATGGTGTGCACTGAGTATGATGTGAAATGAGACACCTGATTCAGAAATAGATTCTTATAGCGTAGACACCAAAACCAGATGAGTTAAAATAATTTGTAAATACTAATTTGCATAAGCTTTTATAAATGTATAAACATCATCTTGTAAACGTATATTTGTTTGTTTATTTGTTTTGATAATCTTAGGTCCTCCAGGGCAAAAGGGAGCAAAGGGAGACTGGGGCATGCCAGGTAAATTCTTCTAGCATGATTTATTCTGATGATGTAAAGGACTTTAGGTGCCACATTCCACTGTTCTGCATCAATGTGAAATGTTTGTCATGTCCTTTCCCTGGAAAAGGACAAAGGCAATGACTTTTTTGCTTTCCACCCAGGAATCCCAGGTCAAAAAGGAGACAAGGGGGATTATGGCACTAAGGGTCTGAAAGGAGAACCAGGACTAAAAGGAGCCAAGGGAGAGACTGGATTTTCTGGTAAGGCTCATTGCCGCAGGGGCTGTGGAGCTGATGACACATTTGGGTTTGGGACTGTAGGTCACAGACCAACCTAAGCTGCTCTGGGGTGTGTTTGCAGAGCTGATTTGCAGGAACCCAACAGACAGATCCGCCTTCCCAGCAGAGGGATGTGCAGGGTGTCAATTGTATACCCCAGGAAGTGTGCTAAAAAACATGGAATACACAGATACATTAGGTTTTCTCAAATCGCTGATTTCACAGGAAACTGAAACAACCCATGTTCCTCTTTGCTTTGTTCAGAGACCTCAGAGACACCCTGTCCCTGGGATAAATTCCATGTAAACATGGCACTCAGGAACATGGAATAGTGAAGCTATTGGAAACACCTCACAGTGATGCTATTTAACTACACTTTGCCAACTGTAGGACACAAAAGTTGTTCAAAAGGGCCAACACCACAGCTACTCTCCATTCCTAACCCCACTCCCTTCCAATCACAGAGTGTTTCCAAAAACCAAAGATCTGCAGCAAAAAAAACTCAATTGTTACAACAGTGCTCCAGATGCTTTGGGAATATTTTGCTATATGTTATCCTATTTTTCCTGCTATATTACTTTTACATTGTCTTTGTCACTTCAGGGTGTTCATTTTCTACAAGGGGAGGAGCCTGCACATCTGTCACACAAGTATTCAGAACTAAATAATAACCAGATTTTTCTACAAGCAACTGTCAAATGTTTGTTTTTCTAATTTGGAACAGGTTCCCCAGGAGTGAAAGGGAGCAAAGGTGAAAAAGGAGAAGGTACTGGACTCTTACTTCTCTCACTTGTCTGCTGGTATCAGAGCTACCTGAACTCAGGACAAAAATACCCTCTGCTCATGCTGGTTAACTCACAGCACAGCTAACAGAGCCAAGGAGTCTGTGCTCTGAGCTGCAGCCTGGTGTTTCCAAATGCTGGGGGGGGGGCTCTTGAATTGTTTGGATATGAGCTACCAGTAACCTCTGGTGCCACCCTGGAGGTGGGAACATCCCTCTGGTTTGGGTGGTCACTGCTTCTGTCTGCCAGTGTCTACTTTCTTATGCCTCTATGACCCATGGAGTTATTTCCCTCTCCTCTGAACTCTCAGTTGGCCTCGGCAACTTTGTACGACTCGTGGGAGGAGACAGGAGGGGCCGTGTGGAAATCTTCCACAAAGGGTCCTGGGGGACAATCTGTGACGACGGCTGGACCACCCGCGAGGCCGGCGTGGTCTGCCGCATGCTGGGCTTCAACCGCGCCGTCTCCTCCTTCACAGCCCCGCCAGGTGAGTCCACAGCAGCTGCACACCCCTGCAGGCAGGGCACAGGTGGTCACACACACCCAGAAAGTGCCACAGCAAGGCCACCTACACGAGCAGCCAGTGTTCTCCTCAACAGTGCAGCTTGTTCCTCTTGGGTTGAGGCAGCTCCATCTCACATGCTGCTTGAACTCTGCCCAAACGCTTGATTTCCAACAAGCCAACCAACACACACCAGCTATCCACAGGGCTCTCCTTAGGAAAAAAAAAAAAAAAAAGGAAAAAAAAAAAAGAAAAAAAAGAAAAAAGAAAAAAAGCATGTTCCTCTTTCTCCCATCCAACAGTTTTTTGTTTGTTTGTTTAATCTTCCAAAGGTACCGGTCAAATTTGGCTTGACGACGTAAATTGCAAGGGGAGTGAAATTACAATTACGGACTGTAGCAAGCGTGACTGGGGCGCACACAACTGCGCCCACAGCGAGGATGCTGGGGTGGAGTGTGCTTGATGGGACACCAAGTCTGTCCTGGGAGCTGCTGCTGCCTCTGCTCTCCACGGAGCTTTTCTTCATGATGCCATCCCAATTTCATCAGGCTGTGCTTTTGTGCCTCTTTACCAGGTCACAGAAACATTGACAAAGAAAGTTGAATTTTTCACAAATCAATAACAGTTGCAGGACCCACAGGTAACCTGAAACATCCCAGCTGTCATGAAACAACTGGAGCTCAGGCATGTGAGCCAGGTCACAGCTTTTCCAGCTACCTGACATCAGCTCATCTGCAGGAGCTCACATGTGTGTGACCTCTAAGTCCGCAGGGGAGGGGATGGTCCATGTTAGCTTAGTGCAGCAAGAGAACAGGATCAGTGTGCCGAAACCTGCATCTACTGCAGCTGAGCTGGCTGGTCCATCTTCATCATGGCACAGTTGTGAACCTGAGCCTAAAACCCCCAGGGAAGTGCATACACCCAAGAGAGCAGGTGCTCAGAAATCATCAGATGATCTCTCTGCCATGCAAATATAAATATTCTTCAGAAACTATGCTGATCACATATTAAAGTGCAAAAATAAGTGTCTGGGACCTAGGTTTCATACCGCCCTGGTTTGGCACAGCACTTGTTTTCGACATTAGCTAAGTCCCATGCCTTCTGTGCCAGCGATTCCTAAGCCGTCTCCAGGAGCAATACCCCCTACTTATCCGGTGTATAAAGCTAAGCTATTCTTACCTTTCGAAATTAGATGTTCCAATAAAGCAAGATGATGAAAAATAATAATAATAAAAAAATTATATATATAGCAAAGCATAAATAAGCTAATGATTTGTGTTAAAAATAAATAAATAAATAAATGAGTAAATAAATAAATACATTCATGAACAAAGCAAATGATCGAATAGGTAAAGAAATAAAATTATGTACACACACCTGTAGATATTGGGGAGAAAACATTGAACTGGTCTTTCCTGGATGCTGTGCGATCTGTGCAATTGGCGTTCAGTGGGTGAAGGAAGGTCTCCCTGCAAGGACCGGCGCCGGACACATCCTGGCAGGATGCCACAGCTCCGGGACCCGTCCGCCGCCGCCCGCATCCCTCCCGTGTCCCTGCCGCAGGGCCTTCTCGTCTCAGATGCTCCTTCCCGGCGCTAAGGGGAGCTCAAGGGCCGCCGCCGCTCCGCGAAGCCGCTGCGGGAGCCCCGCGGCACCGGCCCGGGTCGGGGGCTGTCCCCGCCCCTCGTCCCCGCTGCCTTCCCCGCGGAGAGCCGGGATCCGGAGCATCCCTCTGTGCTCCGCTCTGTGAGAGCCCGCCCGGGGCAGGAGGGACACCGACCTGCTGGAGCCAGGGCTCAGGGGGCTGCCAAGATGCCAAGAGGGGTAGAACACCTCTCCTAGGAAGACAGGCTGAGAGAACCGGGGCTGTTCAGTCTGGAGGAGAGAGAGCTCTTCGAGCACCTTCCAAATCACTGCAAGGGAGCTGGAGAGAGATTTTTGTCAAGGGTACACAGTGATAGGACAAGGGAGAACAGACTTCAACTAAAAGAGAGTAGGTGTAGATAATAAATCAGGGAGAAATTCTTTACTGTGAGGGTGGTGAGGCACTGGCACGGGTTGCCCAGAGCAGCTGTGGATGTCCCATTCCTGCAAGTGTTCAAGGCCACGTTGGATGGGGCTTTGAACAACCTGGTCTAGTAAAAGACATACCTGCCCAGGGATTTGAAACCAGATCACCTTTTGGGTCCTTTCCACTCAAATCACTCCATGATTCTATGATCCCAGGCATGGGGGGCAGAAGTGGCCACAAAGCTCTGATGATGCATCCAGAGGGTGCCTGTGATGTCCCACCTGTGTTGTGGGAAAAGATTAAAATGTGTTTTATCCTGTTGAACAGCTGACAGCACACAGAGTGAGACCAAAACCTGAGAGTGGGGAGCTTAGTTTGAGGGAATGAGGCAGGCTGTGGTGGTTTCAGTCCTTGGTAACTGCAGCAGGGGCCGACCAGTCATCCAAGAAAGGGATTTTGCAAAATAAGAGAGGATGGGTTTAGGTCTTTGTGATGCAGCCTCTTGTGCCTGATGGTTTGTGAGCCACTGCTGGGGAGCTGTGACACTTGCACAGGTCTTGCTCCCTACTCTTTAATAGCTAGAAACACAGTTTTTAAGGCAAACCCTCAGATTTTGCCAGCATGCCAGAGGTGTCCCCTTGAAGGGACAGAGAAGGGACAGCTGCCCCCACCACTGTGGGGGCAGGACACAAGTCCCAGCAGTGGCATTTGGGATTTGCTCAGCACTGGGATCCCTGTGCAGCAGGTTTGGAGGGCACTTATGCCCCACACATTCACTTCTCCAGTCTAAGAATGCTCCTCTGGGGCAGGAAGAGTGCCACAAGTCACTACGGGATGGTTGGTGAGCAACAAAAAAAACCTTTTGCATCCTTTGCATCCTTTTGAAAGGGGTAGCCTTGAGATTTGTAGGTTGGTTTGCAGGGCCACACCCCCTCCCTCCCAAATACCCAGCTCCAGCTATTCCTCCCCAGCTTCAAACTCTCCCAACCACCCTGCAGTGCCCTGAAAAAGCTGCCTGTGACAGCTAACAAGGAGTGCTACAGCTTTGCTTATCATTCATGCCCAGCACCAATTAAAAAGCCTTAGTTAAGCAAAATGCAATTACACTGTCATGGATAAAAGGGATACAATTAATTAAAATGGAGCACTTTCCCTTAGGAATGATGTTATTTCCAGATGCTCCCATCCCTGTTCCTTACCATTCCTCGTGATCTGAGGAGATTTGGGATGAATCGGGGTCTTTTGGGGAGTTTTGTCCCATCTTGCTGGCTCACATGTATTTATTAGCAAAGACCCTTGAGGACACAAATCTTTTCTGGAGCCCTCAAACAGCATTTGCAGCGTATCTGACACCACCTTTCCAGGTAGATGAACATTTCATAGAGGCTATCTTGTCCCAAGCTGAGAGTTTTCTCGTTTTGAGGAGAAAACTGAACCTTCTGTCATCTCAGAAGGAATGACACTGTAGGATATGTGTATGGCTGGAAGGATTTTCCAAAATTCACAGCGAAGCAACTGAAGTGAGGTCTCCCATTTCAAGCCCCTCAGAAAAGGAGAGAAGCTGAAGAGTAAAATGTTTACCAGCTAAAAGCCAGTCCTCCAGGTTTCCAAAGCCTGAAGTTTATGCTGAATGCATCATAACACACCTCCTTAGCAAAATTATTGATGATTCCAGCTGCAAAGGTAAAAAAGGCAATTAATGCATTTAAGATGTATTAAAATATGCAGTAAAGGAATTCGTTTTCTGTATTACATTCATATGACAGACAGGTAACAATTTTAACACACATGCAGGCTGCATCTAAAGCTTAAACTCATCACATCATGTGTAGGTCAGTAATTGTATTTTTATCCCTCTCTTCTGATGTTTCAGATCACATCACCACAAATCTGCCAGCACATTTCCTCATTTTTTTCTGTTAAACATCACAGTGGAGGGCAGCATCTGGCCTCAAAACTCTAAGACTTTTTTTCTGTCTCACTTGGAGTCAGAACTGGTCAGGTTTTGCTTGGTTAACTCTTCCCACCAGCATGGTCCAGCAAAAGCCCAACCAAGCACCCAGTGCATTTGACAATCCCGAGCTGAAAGAGTTTCTGATCCTGCAAAGGGGCCAGTTTGGCTCTCACAGGCACTGGCACGAAGCTGGACCATGCACTGATGCAGGCAGTTGCTCTGCTGTGACACCGAGCTGATTTTAACCCAAAGTGATTAAACAAACTGTTAATGGTAGCTCCAAGTGATTATCCATTTATTTCAGTATTTGTCTTTTTCAAATGTGACCTAAAATCTATAAGTAATTAGTTATTGTACAGGCTACGGTGTTGCAAAATGCTTCCCTTCATTTTTTATTCCAACTCTGAACTATAACTCCAAAATAATTCTAGTCACAGCAGCCTTCAAAGGTCTAAATGGGGAGGAGGGGGGGCTAACTCCTTAGTATCCTTGAGATTTACAAGAATATTTGAGGATTTTTTGGAGATTCAGAGTGAGATGAAAAAAAAAAAAAGAGTTTTGCAGGCAAATGGAGAAACTTATGCAAGAGGCACATCCAAACAGAGAATGATTTAAATGCTAAAATGCTAAATAAACATTGCTATTCAACGGCGGTCTTTGTCTTTTGAGCCCTAGGTTAAAACTACTTCACAGGGACTATAAACGCTCCTTACTCTCCTTTGTTGGAGCTAAACGAATTTTAACCGCAAAAGTTCCAGAGAGAAGAAGAATTTGCCCCCTAAAACTCCTCCTAAGCCACCAAGGTACTGCAGAAAAGGATTTTAGGAGCTGTTAAATAAGGTGAGTAAGAAAATAGTATACAAATTGCATTTGTTCTGTGTCTGCTTGTGATGTTTTGTATAAATGCTAACAAATAAGTGGCACTGTGAAGGTGCTGGTTCCACACCATCAGGGTACCAGCAGCAAAAGGAAGCACAATTCTGCAATGACCTTGCCTTAGGAAATCCCAGTGGAGTCAAGGGATTCAGAGGGCTTTCAGGCTCAGGCCATAAATCACTCAAGATATGAATTACTGCCTTATTAGAGCAGATTCATAACTGTAATTCTAGATAAATACACAATTAGTCTGATCTCCTCTGATAACATGCCAACAGGAAAAAAAATAAGGCACCTCCTACTAAGCAGAGTAACTATTCAAAGGAGCTGCAGCAAACTTTCACAGATGTTGAGGCCAGCAGGACCACTGTAATAATCCCATCTGATCTTCTGCATGGTGCAGGGCACAAAAACTCCCCCAGGGATTTCTACACCATTTTGAAAACACAGCTTGTTTTCTAGGAAGGCGCCTTACCTAGGCTGAAAGTTTTCTGAAAGCAAAGAAATAATTGTATTCCTTTAAAAAACCACCACATTCTTGCCTTATTAATTAATGTTCCAGGTCTCTCCCAGTGACTCCCTCCTGACCTGTGCTGGGACACCAGGAGCCAGCTGAGGTCTCTGCTTAGACAAGGCTTAAGAGATGAAATAAGTTTTCCTTAACACAGTTAACTTCACCTGGCAGGGACAAGCCCACAACCAGGTTTTGGAAGAGCTATTCACTGTTCCAGGCAAGCAGCACACCTCTGAAGGGATGCTAATGCCCTTGCCAAAGTTTAGAGAAACGAGGAATGCGCAGCACATGCCAAGATCAAACCAGAGGTGACCTTGATAGTTTTACTTCTGCTCAGCATCTGAAAGGGCATTTCTGGAAGGCTTTTGCCATAATAGCTGGGGCTCACATCAACACTGGGACTCTGGTTTTGCAGTCTCTCTGATTTTAAAGGAGATGTTTGACTTTACAGAGTGGTGAGAGAAGGAGCTCATTGGGAGTATATTTCTGAGGCCCTCAGACTCTTTTCTGGGTGGAAATGAGATCAGACTAAACTAAAGTGGCAATGTTTGCATGAGTAACAGCTAATCCCAATTACCCAGGGCTGAGAGATTAGGATCCCGGGGCTAAAAGAACAAGGGTGTTTTTTTCCACACATGGGTGAAGACTGTTGACTCAACTTGCAGGGCTATAAAATTTCTCCAGTAACAAGCAGGGACAGACTCCTACAGCAATGCTTCAGGGAAGGGAAATACCCCGTCTCTGAAAATCCACTTATTTCAACCAGACTGAAAGAGCTGCACAAGACTGTAAATGGATCTGGCTGTGGTTAAGGGGTAGATGACAGAAGGAAGAACACTCTTTTGCTTCTCCCGTGTTTTCACTTTAAAACTGTAAGATTAAGGAAGTCCTCTGCTTCCAGTTTATTTGCTTTAGAAGCCTTTTTGAATCCCCCAGTGCAAGCTGGCATGAAGAGGGGCAGAGGCAGCTCTTTTCTGGTCACAGTGTTCTGACATGCTCTGACTTCACACATCATAAACAGGGAAATGTGAAAAAAAGTCACTTTTTCAACATTTTCTCTTTGTTGCCCCCGGATGCACAGTGCCACTTCTCATTACAGGCCAGCATGTCAGCTGTGACCTGCTCGGGAGAGACGAGCTGTGACCCCGTGGGACAGGCTCAGCACTCTGAGGATGTGAGGGTAAAATGCACAGTCCTTGGTGAACATGTGGGGCCCAGCTCAGCGAGGGGTCCTGAGCCATGAGACTTCAGCAAAAAAGCCTCCAAGCATCACCCAGCACGGGAGATGAGGCAGAGAGTTCTGACCTAGGTCACATCTGCAGCTGGTATAAATCAACATCGCTCTGTTGATAACTGGGGAAGTACATGGATTTGTTTCTGCTGAAAATTCAGCTCTATTTTGATAAATTTTTTTTCTCCCCAGCTCTCTAAAACACTGCTTAGCTCCTGGTGAGTTTACTCTTGGGCTTGATGGTGGGTTGTGTGTGCTGCCCAGCAGCCTGGGAGAAAGGTGAGAGTCCCAGCAGGAATAGTGAGTCCTTCTTCAAATGTCTGGCAACCAGGAAAAACATGCCTAAGGCTTGGAATCCTGAAGTTTTCTAGTGCAGAAAATAGTAGGGACTCTTTCCAAAATGGTTATTTAAAAAAGTCAATTTTAAATTGAGCTGCACTAATTATTAGAAAGCACAGTAATTTTCAATCACATGCCACAAAGGTGTTATAAAACTGCCGACAACAGCATTTCATCAACACCTCTGGTTCCAAATTTCTCCCACCTCGACACTTCTGCAGTTTAACCCTAATTATTGCTGCTTGCCCCATTATGATGGATGTAGTCCCAAGCTATCCCTCATCTCTGTGCTATCAAGCTCTCAAGGATCCTGATTCCTGCACTTAATGTGAAGTGATGAAATGGGTTCTGGCAACAGAGACATAAAGTTGGAAAGCTAAAATTATGTTGAAGTAAGAATAGAAGTGAGTTGTATAGAGATTTCATTGAAATTACTTTAAAGAGATGTATTTCATAGAATCATGGAATATCCTGAGTTAGAAGAGACCCACAGAGCTCATGGAAGTCCAGCTGCTGGTCCTGCACAGGACCACCCCAAGGATCACACCATGTGCCTCAGAGCATTATCCATGTGCTTCTTGAGCTCTGGCAGGCTCAGTGCTTTCAGAACCTCAGCACCTTCTGGGAGAAGAGCCTTTTCCTAATATCCAACCTGAGCCCCTCTGACACAGTTCCATGTCATTCCCTCAGGTCCTGTCACTGGCCACCACAGAGCAGAGATCAGTGTCTGCCCCTCCTCTTTCCCTCCCAGTGCTCTCTTGTGCACTGTGACGAGATCTCCCCTCAGTCTCCTCCTCTCCAGGCTGAACAGACCAAGTGACCTCAGCTGCTCCTCATATGGTTTCCCCTCAAGGCCCTTCACCATCTTTGTTGCCCTCCTTTGGACACTCTCCAACAGTTTAATATCTTTCTAATATCGTAGTGCCCACATTTGGAGAGGAGAAACTCCTCCTCCAGTGTAGAAGGGCTTGTTCCCCAGCTAACATCAAGTACCACAGCTAATGAAGTATCTGTGGATACCTTCCCTACCTAATGAAGTATTTGTGAGTCCCTTCCCTTATCTTTAGAGGATAGTTTTAGCTTTTCCCTTCTATTCAGTTGTACATCTTCTGCTCTTTAGCTCTAACTGTTCCAAGATGTTCATCTGATATGAATTTACAAAGCAGATGATAGCCATCATTTTCACATTAATAGGAAAACTCATGTACTGTTTCAAAGGCTTTAACTCTTAATCTGTTTTCAGACCTGTATGTACTGCCTGCTTTGTTCATATTTCTGCCATTTAGTTTCCAAATACTCAATCTTTTTCAAACAAGACCGTGGTAGCTGGCATTATTTGAAAACACTGATACTGCTGATCAGCAGAAGTCTTGCTGAATTGAAAGAAACACAAACTCGTCTGTCTTGCATGACAAACAACTAATGCAGTGTTAGCCCAGCTGACACACTGAGGTAGGGAGCAGAGAGCAGACCTCTAAGGCCTTTAGGGTTGGTTAAGACAGAAAATATTTTAATCACAGCTGGGAAAGGAAGAGATCACTGTCAGGTTTGGATAGGCTCAGTCAGGTGCTCAGCTGCTGTAAATAAACTCAACTCTGTTGAGGTCAAAACCATTTACACCCACAGTTATTTTTCCTGTATGAGGTGGATGTGTAAAATCCCTTACCGAGTAATTTTCAGCAAGCTTGAACTCTACAATTCTCTCTAAAATCAGGAGGAATGAGCAGTCTGAGAGAGGACCACACAAGTTATTGCAGGCTATCAGTAGCTGTCAAGGGAAAAATGGTTGCAAATCAAAGAATACAAAGTTCTTCTCCATTAAAAGCACAAATTAAGTGCATGTAGCTGAAAGGAGCTCAAAAACTTTTCCACCTATGTGTGCTTAATGCAGCAGGAGAGTGTTTGTCCTGGCAGCAGCATTTCAGGTAAACTGGAATAAGTCAAATATGTAAATTCTGGATCTGAGCCAACCCATCTGCCTTTTGAGGGTTGGTGACAGAGCTACCTGGCAGGTGATATGATTAGTATCTAGATGGAAAGGAGAAAAGTTCAAAGATGAGGAGAACATCCAGATTTCAGAATGGTCAGAGGAAAAGAAAGTCTAAACTGACTCCATAGGAAAGAGCAGAAATGCAGGGAGCCTCCAACAGAACATCAAAATCCCACATTATTATGAAAACAAAGGAATATTTTTCAGGGAGTTAGGGATTAGAAATTAGAGTCTGGGCTTCAGAAGAATTTGTAACCACAATCAAGTCACATTTGAGGAAAAAAGACGCTCATATTGTCACCAAAACTGTGGGAAAAACAAAAACTCCCCAACATTTTTAGTGTTAGAGAATCAAGGCATTACTTTATTCTGGCCAGGATGTTAACAGAAATCATTTCACCTACAAATAGCTAGAGCTGTGCAGAGAAAACCATTCCATGACACATGAATTTCACTGGATTTTTCAGCTACTTATAGAGTCCAAACCCACAGAAATTCATTGGTTCAATGTTCACTGGTCCCTACACAGTTCTCAGTATTTGGTTTCGTGCTGGTCATTGATCTCTTTGCCTTCAGTGTTAATTAGGTTCTCATTCTTGGTTCTCTTACCTCTCTTCTCCCAGACCAGGTGTCTCTGACCATGCCAGGGGTGATGTTTGGAGCTGATGGTGTTGATGGTCCTTACCTTTTGTGTATCTTCTGTGCTACTCCCAATCTGTTGAGATGTTAAGGTCATCACACCTTGAGTGAAGAAACAGTCCTTTGAAAAGAAACTTAAAATTCCTTTTGTCCTCTGGCAAGGGAGAGCAAACCCCTTGAATAAAATTACATAAAAAAATTTTCAACTTGGTATCTTTTCCAACAATATCAGGTCTAAAACATCTTGGCACAGCAGATATGAGAGCTGGAGCAGTAAGAAATTTTTGTGAGCTTAAAAAAAAACAAAAACTTGAGATCGAGCCAAGAAGCTTTTTTTTTTTTTTTTCTGTATTCTTACCAAAACTAAAAGAAAAATATTACCATTTCTAGGGAAAGTGAGTGTTAAAGATTTTACCAAGTTTGCATATGATCAATCCACAATGTTTTAGAGGTAGTTCCAACTGTGAGGAAAGCAGCCTTATCTATCCCATGCAGAAGTGGCAAAAAAAAAGTTCAGCCCACTAGTTCTGCATTGGTGCCACACTAAAACCAATTTAATCCTAATGTTCCTGTACCTACCCTGCCAATAAGCACTTCTGAGCATCCCAGCTAATTTCTAGAAACTTTGTCAATGGTGACCATCTGTCATTGGGAAAACACGAAAAGGGGGATTAGTAACAGACTGTCAGGGAATACTGGAATGCTAGCAACATATTTTACTAAGTACAGATGTAAACACAATTAGGATATTGTTTTGAAATTAAAGGAAGAGCAGGAAATTTTGCAGTGTTCTCCTGAGTTGGCTTGTTGGGGAATTTTTTTTTACCCTTGCTACATCAGTGTGAAAAAAAGGCTGGCAAGTGAAAAGACTAATAACAGGGCATAAATGTACCATTTTGGGGAGCTTCCCTGGGGTCCCCTCCCCCTCCCTTACTGCTCAGTTGCCACTATTACTGCACGTGAGGTGCATGTTTATGCTGCTGCTGAATGAATGCACAGATGCATCTCTGTTATCCTTAGACGTATAAACTGCTTTTTCTAACAGATACATCGCCCAGTACAAACACACCAAACGAGCTCCTTCTGCCTTGTTTGTTGGAATACAGCACCTTCTGCTGAGACTTAGATAAAACAGAAAGGACAGAAACCTCCTAGAAAAGCTAAACAGGGGGACTTAATTGCCTCAGCAGTTTTGCTTTTAAAATTACAGGGGAAAATGTTTTACAGATGAGAAGATTTTAAAGTGCGCCAATCGCAATGAGAGAGATTTCTGTTTGAAATGCTGATGGTCGAGACATCTCCAATGCCATGTTCATCACAGAGGGGGAAAATATTCAGAGAACTGCCAAAAGTGTCATCCAGGGAGGGAACCTCTCCCCAGATCTTGTCTGTGCTAATAAGAATTTGCTGGCACTTCTGAAGGCATCTTCTGCTGAAAAAAGTCTTTCCCATTCCTTCAGTGAAGGAAGACATGCTCTCTGGCTGGTGTGAGTCCATACACTGCTGCTCCTGCTAGCATCAAAACGTCATTAAAACTCACAGCCTGAGAGGCATTACTGTGGCAGGAGAAGCTTCTGGCCAGGGGCAGCCTTTGGCTGCAGGCTGTGGCTTGGGAAGGGGTCTGGAACTGACTGTAACTTGCTGAACAGGGGCCAGCGAGTCCCCCAGAGAGGGGCAAAAACCATGAAAGCAAATCTGCAATTAGCAGGGCAGTGTTGGGCAGTGAATGTGATCCACAGGAGTGGAGGCTGGCTGGGATTGCTCCCACATCTCCCCCCTCCCTTCTTCCATCAGTACTCTTGGGATCAGCCTGGAGCTAACCAAAGGGGTGGAAATACTTCACCGACTTTGACAGACTTTGGATCCAGCTTTTCATGACATTTTATCTTCTCACACTATTCCAAAAGGTCCTACACGACAACCGTGGGGCTGAGATTTTCAGGTCTGCTCCCATCACTTTCAACAGAGACTTTTCTTCCACCTGCCGAGACAACCCTGAGCCACACACGTTAATAATTAAATAACAGCCAAGCACCAGGGGTGGGGAAGTGACAAAGCTGCCAAAATCCTTCCGAGATATTTTGACAATCCACAGCCTGAAAAGATTTTAAATGAGGGCCTGGTCCCTTGTTACTCTCCCACTTTCTCCTGAGTGTCTTTAAGCATCACACAGATTACGCATCATCCATCCCAGAGATGCATATTGATGTCATAACAATATTTCCCACGCCGGACTACACAACACCGAGCTGCAGACACAGTGATTAACAACTGCTTTTGCCCCTGTACCTTCTGGACTCCCATCAAAGTAGAATTTGTCCCAATTAATCAAACCCAAGTGTTCTTTGCTGCCAGGCTTGTCTGCACGGAGCAGATCCCGAGCGTTCATCGCGGATGCTGTGCGCGGCTCTAACCTTTCACTGGAGTCTGCCGGGAGCTGCTGCTCATTTATATACAAAGCACAGCAGGTAAAAGGGCAACTAAACATAATTTACCTGGAAGTGAGGTTAAAAGTGGTTTACCAGCTTGATGGTGTTTGGCTTGAGAAACAAGACGTTAATTAACACCTACCCATTGATTAATATTGACCAGGTTTTTGCCTTGTGCAAGTTTTAAGCAGGTGATGCTTAAATTTATTTTTACTTAAGTTTTACCTGTACCAAGAGTATTTTGGCAGAACTTTGACCAAACATGAGCTTCCTTCTGTCCTGACATCCTGACATAGAGAAGACTTGCACCTCCACTGATGACTGCAAGCCCTGCTGCTCTGGGAGGTATTCCTGCCCTCAGTGGGAGAGTGCCCCAGGACACCCTGATCCAGTACCACTGACATTAATGAGCCTTGTCACTGCTTCCTAACTCTCAGAGCCAGTTCCTGCTGCCAGCAAGGCCAGGGCTTTATGACATGCTCTCCTTGCCTTGGGACCCATGACCAATTTCACTGCAGGCGTGTTAGAAAAACCCAGCATAAAGGCACAAATCCTCTGTTTCTTTGGAAGGTGTCATATTTATTTAGCAGTGGCATCCTCCCAATGCCATTGCAGCAATTGCAATGCAGTGTGGGGTATTCACATGATCTCAGCACCCCAAGTTCCCTGCTGATCCCACAGACAGAAGCTGGGCTAATTTCACCCCAGATAAGAGAGGAGACCTGCCCCATGCTTTGTGACTGCCCTTGGATGACTGTGACATGATTAAAATATCCTTATTGCCAGGGTGGTCCTCGTGGTACAGGAATATGGTCCTGATTCATCCTCTGAAAATTCTGGGTTTATCACTTCTCACCCATCCATGGCACATTTAATTTGTCAATGTGAGATACAAAATTAAAGCCAGCTATTCACCCATCTGAGGCAGGAGGAAGCCTGGGTTCCTGCAGTTAACAGGCACTGAAAGAGGGGAAAATGGCTTTGCTGTGAATCTTTCCCCATAGAAGGCAGCATGAGGCCCAAAATTCACCCACAGGTGGGACCTCCCAGGTTCCAGGACACCCCATTTAAAGGAGGGAGGATTCTGGAGCCATGGTGAGAATACAAGCACCTAAGCCTGATCTTCCTCCACAAATTGTCTTTTGGGCTGGCCAAAGCTCATTGAAGAAGCTTCTGCAAAAAGCAGAAGAGCCTTCAGGAAGCAAAGATAAAGCCTTGAAGCTGCATCTGCCATGGCAAGCCTTGAAATGCTGCCCTTGCTTTGTACTGTTTTGGTTTGTTTGTTTGTTTGGGGGGTTTTGTGGCTCTTTAACTGGTGTTTATTAAAAAGAGACCACTTTTGAAACTTGAAAGATCTTTTTCCAAATTGCCAAAATTTCTCTCATCCTTCAACTCAAAAATTTGAGTTTTCACTTGACTTGAATTTTCCATAAAAACACTCTGCAATTTTGAAAAGTTTTAATAAAAACCTTTGAGGCACCTTACTGTCCTCACCTAGAGAGGAGAATAATCCTTTCCTTGTTAGCAGGGTGGAAAATGCTAATATTAATGGCACTCCAGGAAAAAATAATTTTTGGGCGATTAAATTTTTTTGTCTTGGCAATTCAAAAAATTTGTACATAGGTGTTTATACCCTCAACTATAGAAATATTAAAGTGAGTGTTTGTTTAAATTTAAGCTATTTAAAGATTCCAATGTACTCAATAATTAATCTGATAAATTTTTGTTCTCACCTCTCCTTTCAAAATGGGATGACTTTGCACTCTGGAGTCATGCTGTTCACTTGAAGATTGGCCTGACTGTTATAGGACAGGTGGAACAATCCCAGCTGCAGTGGGATTTTAACCAAACCAAACATTCTGAAAACAACAAAAATACACCAATCACTTTTCTCTGATGCAAAACTGGTACAGCACACCTTGAGCCCACCAGTGAAACTGCTGGTGTAGCCACTGCTGGTGGGCATCACTTTGCAATCTTGGTTTTGTTTGCTTCTTTGGTTGTTGGATTGGTTTTAAGGATAGATCAAAATGACATATCTTGCCCATCACAGATCAATAACCCAGCCTATTCTTGGCCTGTGGCCTGTCCTCCTACATCCTAATCACTGAACTAGAACAAGCATTAAAGGACTCTGAAATCAGTCCTGGCCCAAGAAAGATACAGTAGACAGAGATCTCACTCTGGGCCACGTTGTAGAAGCACATTTTGTTCTCTATGCTCCACAGCTCCCAAGAAAGCATCCTGAAAACCATTCTTCAAATGTTCTGCAGCTTAGCCTTGAATGCTGAACACAAATAGGGAAAACTCAGCCTTCAGGAGCTGCTTCATGGCTCAGGCTGTTTCAGCATTCCCATTTTCTGCTAAGGGCTTGGGGTTTGCTCACATTTTATGACTGTGCAACAGGGACAGCTGGTCTAGTGACCAGGTAAGAGATGAAGAGTGTTCCTAATACAGAGAGGTAAATAGAAGGATGGAAATTATTTAGATCTGTGCTTTAACAGGAAAAAGTTATTTCCTGCAATTGAAGCCTGATCTCTTCAAAACAAAGGGAAGGCTGAATTTGCTTCATCCTTTTACAGGCAGATCAGTGCACCAGGCTGCAGCCACTACTTAACTGACAGAGATTTTGGAATGAGTCATGTCCCTGTAGGAGTCTCCCTCAGCCCCAGCACGGGCACAGGACAGCCAGCCTCTCCTCTGGGTGGATGTACAGTCATACTCAACATTTGAATAAACTGTAGCTCTCCAAGGTCCATAACTCAGCCAAATCAGCCCCAGTTTTCATGGGAGAACCCAGCTACACTCATCAAGGAGACCCATTCCCCTGCCAGGATTCATTTGCCTGCCCCAAGCTGCTTTGACTGTGCAGACACTAAAAATAAAGTTGCAATGACAGTTTGCTAGAGGACATAAAGAGTTTTTGTACTCTCATGTTGCAGAGTGAGCAGGCCAGGTCAGCTCACAATCCCCAACACACAGATTAAAAAAAAATACATGAAAAGCAATAGATCTGCTAATGCTGTTGTCCAAAGAGAGGCCAAGGTTTGGAATCAATGCTCTGGCAGGCAAATACAGAAATCCTCTTTAATCACCAAGAGAAATGGACACCTCTTTCATTATCTGTGCTGATCACCCCATCAGCCTGGCCTTGTCTGAGTGCTCACCCAGGGCTGTGGGAGGCAAACATCCTGCTGAACCCCAGTCCCACACGCCCTTGGAGGTCACCTGCCAAGACTGAGCAGCTGCAGCCCCTGCCAAAAAACTTACTTTTCTGACACTTATTTTTTATGAACTTCTACAAGCTGCCAAAAAAGAGATTTTCTTACAGGGAGAGTTGACTGAAGCAGCGGGAAGACATGAAAAATGCCCATTCTCTCCCCACTTTCTCATTCATCAGTAAATTAATGAGAAGCATTTGTAAAGGACACAGGACTTGCAGCCCACGCTGCACCCTGGGCTTCCCCCTCCCACGTAACCTCACAGGTAAACAGCATCCCCAAGGTCTGGCTTTGTGACAAAAGGCACCCACCATGGCCAAAGCCAGGTCTTTAAGAACCACTCTTTGATTAAATTAAAAACATTTCTTGCAATAGGGTAATTCAGAGTCTAGGCTTAATGGTGGATTTTGAATGCCAAATAATCCATTAATTAAAAGTTTTAAAACTCACCCTTAGTTTATTACCTGCTATTCTGAGGTGAGAGACTTACACCCAACCTCTGCAGAAAGCAGCTATATTGACTACAAACAGGATTACTCACAGGAGCTTTTCATTTGTAAGTTTTCTGTGGAGCTTGAAGGTCACACATTAACAAGGGCTACAACCTCCTTGGAAAAACAGCATGGGAGAATGCATTACCTCTGCTGCTGCTGCTGCTTATGCAAGGAAACAATAAATGCCTTTCTTAAATGGCATAAATTGAGCTGTGCTGATGTTTCACAAAGGCACAGATTGATTACCTTATTTAAATATCAGGTTGTTTGCTCCTGGATGAGATCTGAGCTGCTGCACCATGACAGACAAGATTAACTCCACATCTCTGGGGTGGGAAGGGCCAGCTCAGAGAGGCCAGCACAGCTCATGGGGCTGGTTAAAGCACATCTGCAGGGATAAATCACTCTGTCCCACACATGCAGTACTTTGCCACTCATATCCCAATGATTTGAGTCTCCAGAGGCTGACATTTGACATGACCAAGCCAGAAGGGCCTTCAGCATCCTCAGTGATCCTCCTCGAGACAATGGAGTTTGGAGGAGCTGCTGTGTGCCTGCTGTGCCCCAGCAAAGGAAGGCAAATGGGCAGCCACGAGTTCCTGCCCACACCAGATCCCCCAAACCATGCTTGGGGCCTGCAGGCGGCGTCACAGAGGTGACACAGATGTCACCTATCTACCTTGTTTCTGCTGGCAACAACTCCAAACCCCTCAAAGGTGTGGTAGTGCTACAAAGTCAAGGTGAGGTTGTTTCCAACCTCTCTTCCCAGCCCTGGGCAGCACCAATGATGTGCAGCACATGCCTGAGGACTCCCTGTTCTCATCAGGGACACAGTGGAGCAAAATGAACTCCCCTTGGTCTCACCTCTGGTCTGTGCAGTAATTAGCTGTGCCCCAGAGGACCCCTGGGCCAAAAATCATACATCTGAAGAATTCCTTTTATTTTGAATTAATTTTCAGACATTTTAATTGTCTCCTTCAGCACACTTCAATGACATCTATCTTTTCAAAAAGTCTTAATTGAAAGCCAGGCTTTCAGAACTTCAAAGGATAGCAGTGGAAGTGTCACAGGGCAGATGCACAGACTCTTACCCCAACAGACACCAAGGGGGTTGATGATTTAAGAAAAGGAGTTGATCTGTCTGGTCCACAAAATGTCTGTCTGGGACCAGAGAAGCCACCTGAGAGCAACTCCATGAGGTTCATTAGTAAGCACCAACACACACCAGGTCAGGAGCTTCTTTTCCAAAACAAGCACCCATATCATGTACTGCTCCCTGACCACAAATCCTCTCCTGCTGGGGTGAGAGCCACACTCCACATGGCACCAGCAGGTTTTATAAGCCTGGACTGGTGACTAGGGCCATCTGCAATCCAGTTTTACCTACCTGAAGAACATGCTAGTGTTACAACTATCGACCCTGTAATATGTGCAGCAGCCACCCAGCTTGTGTCTCCTGGCTTGCATCAAAAAGGATGCAGAGTAAATTTTTCTGAGTATTAGGTGCAACTTATGCACCTTCTGTGATTCTTTTTTTCTCACTGCTTCTAACACTTTGGTGTGTTAGCTTAGTTCTGCACTATTTCAACTCCTCTCAACTGTGGGAAAGAAGGCTGGGTGGGTGTAAATTCTTCCTGCAAGATCACAGACAAAACATTAAGAATGGTAATGGTGGCAGCAGCACAGCAAGGCTCTGTTCTTAGATGTTGGGTTGCTTGTCCAGCCAGTACCAAAGAGAAGTCCAAAATTGGTTTTGGGACAAGGACATACAGCCCGTGGTAGTGCTACATGTGTATTGAAGATCTCAGATTTGTGACCTGGTATAGGCAGGAGCCATCCTCCTGGACTCAACCTCTAGGAAAACACCTCACATGAGGACAAAACTTAATCCCAGCTGTCCAAGCCAAACCTTGTTAGTAACAGTAAGGCTGCAGGCTTCCTGGGAACTCCCCAAACTCAGCATCTGTGTGGTCCCACAGAGCGGGCTGCAGGGCAAGGGTCAGCTTTGCTTCTGAGCATCTTCATCAGTGCCACATAATGACACAGATTCTGAATGCTAAATAAATCATGTCTTTCATAAGCATTTATTGCTCATTAGTTTGGACACCGAGCTAATGAATGACTCATTTGTCTTCTAAATCCCTAATGACCATTAATTAAAGAATTAACCCTGCTTGCTGAGAAACAGAAGAAATCATCTGACAATTATTTACAGATATACACAAAAATTCGCTGCTATTTTTAAGATTCTAGGATGCTTTATCAGGGAATTGCAATCACTCACCAAAGTGCTGTTCTTTAATTTTCGGTTGGAAAGCTTCAGAGCATTTCTCCTGGCGACTGCTAAGTGGCTGAATGATTGCTCCCCATTGACAAACGAGGGGCTGGCAGGTCGCAGGTGGTTACGTGCATTCTTATAAAGCAGCACAGTGCCAGTCAGTGCTGCTTAGCTGTGTGTGTCACCTTTTCATAACAACAAAGAAAAATACCTCCAAAGGTTTCGAGTGCTTTGCTTATTAAGCAATTGACGGATTGCTCCAGACTGGCAAGTGACACTGTGAAAGGTATCAGGTGCTAGAGCTGCCCACCTTCCTTTTGGACCAGCAGATTAGTGAGGGGCACAGTCAGAAGATGAAGATTTTGGTGGCTTAAATATTTTAAGTACCCGTTATGCAACGTGTTCTTGTCGACCCAAGACCTCTCCTGTTACAGAGCAGCTCCTTCTATTCACTCTGAGAACAACAGGAAAAAGACTTGACTGACCACTTGAGACACAAAAGTTTCCATGGAGGCAGACTGGGGGCTCAGTGTAATTGGGTATCAGGTGAGGAAGCACTAGGAAGCCTTTTTTTGTATTTCCTTTGACCCTGCTGCTCACCAGTGAATACTTGTGTTCAAAAACACGGTGAATAATCCCTGGTCACTCCATCCATCATCTTCAAGATATCACAGCTTCTAGCTCATCTCCCTCAGAGTCATTTATTTTCCAAGAGGAAAAGTCCCAGTCTGTTTAGTGTTTGTCATATGGAAACTCTTGCATGCCCTTGGTCATCCCTTACCCTTCTCTTTATCTCTCCTGGTGGATAAATGGAGCTGTTGGCTTCACTGGGATCAGTAGAGGCATGGAGTTGGGATTGCAGTTAAAAGTCTGTTGGTTTCACATGTGGGCTTTAATTTTTTCAAGCCACATGTACTCTCATCATTTCAGTGATACTGAGCTGGATTAGAAGAGTGCTGGTTGAATCACTACAGGCTACAAAAACACAGATTAGCATGGACTCAGTTATCTGGATCACTCGGGAGCTTGCAAGATCTCAGTATTAGATGATGCAATAGCCAATACATGCCCTTGAACTTCACAATACTCATTTAATTTATACCGTATAATTTACATATTCATATTGGCTGCTGATGGGTGGAAATGAGACCTCATATTGCCAAAACAAAGCATTCCAAAATCAGGTTAGATGCCATCCTGCCTCCAGAAAACACGTAGAGGGAGACAGATTTTTAATCTGTGATTTCTGAACCCGTGCGGTCTGCTGAGCTCACATTTCCAGGCTTTTTGGATTAGCTGCTCTCTTTGCCAGTGTCTCAGCACCTCATGGTGACTCAACCTATGATGAGGGTTTTACTGCAGAGTCCTCTCTGCAGCCACTCCCCCAGTGTCTGCCTCTGCCTTGCCCATGGTGTCCTTTGGCAGACATGGGCAGACATCACGGTTCTGGGCATTTTGTGGTGTTTCAGGTGGGGCTGCCAACATAAAATACTTTAAAAAACACCCCAAAAATGTAAATTAAACCAAATTTGTAACCTCCTCTGTTTAAGCCAGTGCTGGAAGAGGCAGTGTTTAAGATCTCAGTATGTTTGATGGACTGGAAAAGACATTTCCCAACCAGCCCTGCCAAGTTATAGCCTCATTAATGAGAGAATCGACTGAGCCATTGGCAAAACCAGGCTGCCACAAAGAAAAAACTGGGAAAGGCCTTGGATTTCATGACCTGTGGCACTTCCAGGCTGGAACACCCATGGCAGGTCTCATGAATGACCCATCCAGACATCAGGAGTGTGTGTAGTCAAATATGCCTGAGTGTGTATTCCTGATTTTCCACACATGGTAATTGGCAGTGGGTGATGTCACCCCCAGCTGTCCCCCAGCCAGTGCTCATCCCAAGGCTCAGCAGGCACCCCTGCCCTGCACAGGCACACCTCCAGTCCTGCAGCAGGGCACCTTGGTGGGATGTCCCACATGATGGGACAAAAAAAAATCACCATGAAGCCGGATAAAAAACCAGAACCATGGGATTTCGGAATGACATAATGGACTAGCAAACACCTTGGACTCTGAGTGTGCAGCTCCTGGGTGAGAGGTGAAAAATGAAGGTGGAAATCACCAGTTGGGGTGAATACAACATACACACATGATTAAAAGCAGGCTGGGCTCTCCCAGGACCCAAACAACTCCATGCTTCAGTGGACACTGCACCTAGAAGCCATCTCTTTTTTCCTTTTTTTTTTTTAATAAACTGGTGCATAAGCAGAAGGAAAGGCCAGGTGCATGAAATAATTTTTAATTGATTAATTGACTTAATTAATTGTCTTTCATTATTTTTTTCCTCCTGGCCATCTCCCACCCTCGCAGGCACACACCAGTGCAACCCAGACTGCTGGCAGAAGCAGGATGAGAGCAGACACAAGTGCTGAAGGTGGGTGTTTGGCAGCAGAGCTGGGCGCCTGCTCCGTGTTCATCACTGCTGGGAGGACAGTGAGGAGCCAGAAAGTTTCATCATGTCCAAAAGAAAAGAGCAGAGTGATGAAAGACTGCTCAGATGGTGCTGCGGGGTGCCGAGGGTAATAAATCAACCCCAAAGAGAGTCAAAACAAACAGCAGCAAAAACCTGTTTTTGTGCTGAATTTTGAGCTTGCTTTGTTTAAGTTTGGAAGTGTTTGGTGAGGGCAAGTCTTCGCTTTTATATAAAGCATTTGCAGTAAAATTCCAGTTTCTCTCCAGGCTCTTTTGTTTAAATCAGAATGATTTTATTTTTTTTTAAATCAAGAATGATCCTTCCACACAGGGTTTTGTAAATGGTACATCTATAGAAATAATATTTTAAATAGGATTACTTTTTTTTCCCAAATTGCTTTTTAAAATAAAATTTCATGTTTATTTAAATGTGCAATTTGAAAAAACACTGACTGAAATCCTCTTAGCAGAAACCTCGGCCACAGTGTAATGAAGGGGATTTTTGTTCTTGATTACAGTGAGGACCAAGATTAGTCACAAAGTGATTTTGAGAAACAGCTGGATTTTTGGCTAGAGGGGAGGGAGTTTAAAAATAAAGTTGGCATAAAGATGAAAAAAAGACTCAGCATTATGTTTAGCCAATTAGCTAATTATCCTGTCCTAGGACTCTGCACAAAATGAAAATACTCTTAAAGGAGCATCAAATTCCTGCAAATTTTCAAAACATGTTTTGGAAACTGTTTTGCCCTCTGATTCCTCCCCTGAATTCCTCTTCTCTCCTCAGCCCAGCCAGTGATGGATTAAATCCCCTCTGTTCTCTCCGAGGGGAGAGGTGCAGGCATGGACCTGCCCTGGTGGAGCTTCCCAAGCCTGAGAGCAAACCTGGCAGCTGTCAGGAGGGACATCCTGGAGCTCAGCAGCTCCTGTCTGCACTCACACACCCCAAATTGCGCAAATAAGGACTGTTTTACGCCCCTTTCACCTGCTGGGAAACACGCAGACCAACCCTTTGCTCTTGGGGCAGAGGAGGGGTGTTTTTACATTTGTAATCAAAGCTGTTATTTGATGTTTTAGTTTTAGGTCAGAAATGAGGAGCTTTCCACACCAGACTCTTAGCAAGCATTGACTAAAAAGAGATTTCCAGCCCAAGACCAGAGACAGCTACAGACAACAAGAGTGAGAGCAAGGGCTGAAGCACCCATCACTCAGTAATGGCAGTGTGAGGTTAATGGTTGGATTTGGTGATTTAGAGGTCTTTTCCAAGGTTGAGTCACTGATTCCATGACCTTGGGTCACCATCAAGTGGTTATTTAGGAGTGGGACCATCTGAAGAAGGAGGTAGTGAAGAACATGAAGGAACAGGGAGATTTACTGAGGGGAAGAGATGGCCACTGACAATGGGAAAAGGAAACTCCGTGGTGGCTCATCAAGCTGCATTTGTCTGGTGAGCAGGAGAGGTGGGTGCAGGGGAGGCTGGAGGAAAGATGTAACACTGGAGGGTGATGGAGAGGTGGCAACCAGACATCCACTGGGATATGTCAAAAAGACAGGCTGTGACTGTGATTTGGGAGAGCAACACTGGACAACACAGCCAAAAACACTCTCTGAACTGAAGTTTGCAGATGAGCAAAGATGAAGAGAAGTAGAGGGAGAAGAAAAGGGGTACAAGGGTAAAGCTGTGTGGAGCTCTGATGTAAATATGGAGTGACAGCAAGGATGGTCCAGAAGGGATGGCACCACCCCTTTCCCACTGGTCCTTGGGAGCACTGTCCTTCCCCAAAGAATTGTGAGGAGCAATTGTGTGGATCTGCCCTGCCAGCAGGACTCAGCAGGGAGAGGAGCCAGGGTTCTTGAACACTGGACATTCAGCCCTCTACAAGGCTCAGCACAGCTCTGCTGAACTGCTTGGACCTTAGCTCACCCACTGCAATATTTCAGAGAAAGGGAAAGAATCTCAGGGCAAGTTGTAAAAAGATTAAATCTTAGAGTTAGTCCAATAAACTCGGACACACTACTACAGCTGAGGCCATCATGATCCCCTCAGAGATGTGCTACCACCTCCTGGGATTTTACACATCCAGAGCATCGTTTTAAGCCCAGTTGCTTCATCAATAGGGGTGCTCACGGGCTTTGTTCACTGCACTCTTTAGGAAAAGGCAGCCAGTCCCACATCAGCTTGGACATGAATCTGGGGAAACCAAACCATTCTCCCTCCAAAGCCCTCTGACCCTCAGCAACCTCCAAGCAAAAGCAAGGCAGCAAACAACACCCTGAGAGCAGCAATTGAATCTGTTCCACTGGATTTGTTTCGATATTGCTGGCAGCTGTGGCACTGTGGTGCCCCAGCAGCAGGGCACGGTGCTCAGCGGTGGGTGCCAGGACATGCACAGAGCTGCCACAGAGACCAGGGATCCCCTGAGACAGCAGGACCAAGAAGGGATGAGAAGGTGCAGCATGGACCCTCCAGACAGCCCTTGTCCAGCCAGGTCCTTGCAGAAGGCACAATAATGTGAGTTTTTCCTGGCATCAGGAAGCACTGGTTGTTCCTAACAGATGTCTGTCCTCACCCAACTAGACAAAGAAATGCTGAGACATCCTGTTTCTTCCACCACCAACATGGAAAACATCCCAAAGGAGGGTGGAAGCTCCTTGGTCTGAAGACACTTTATCTTTGTCTTTCAGCTGTAAGTCCTGACCAACTCCCCCCATCATCCTCCACCAGGACAGATATTTTTGCTGCAGTTGTACAAAATGTCAGTAGGTATCACCACGTACTTCTTGCATACAATTTGGGGATTTCAGAGCTTGCAGCCTTCCTTGGCAAGAACTGTGTCATTTTGAAAATGCTCTCCCCAAACTCCTGCACTAAGAGTCTCCTGGATTAGTGTGGGGTGTCAAAATTAATATATCAGGCTAACGCCTCCAACCCACGCCTATTACATCAAGTCTGGCCTGCCTAGTAAAAGAGAGTTTGTTGGGCATGGTGCCTTGGTTGGCTCTAATAAGGAGTGGTAAAGTGACCTCACAGAAGTAAAATTAAGAGGGCAGATCTAAATGCAGTGAAGCAGGATATTACCAGCAACAACCATGTGCCTTTGCCAAAGGTCTGTCTGAAGTGGGCAGCAAAAATCAAGCAGCAGGGTTGGGCTTTTGTGAGCATGTCAGCCAACATGAAGCTGGTAAGGAAAGACAACCCATCACCTGAGCTACTGGGGACAAAGTGGGGCACATCTCTGCCCACTGCCAGCAGGAAGGAGAGTGGCCAGGGACAGTAGTTTCTCCTCCCTGTACAGCTTAAGCCTCTGTTCTGTTCAGCAGCCAGCACCCTTCTGCTCAGTCACACCAATAAATCAACACCTGCTGATTTTGTGAGGCCAGTTCCTCACATCTAACCCACCACACACCTCAGCAAAGAGTCACAACAACATCTTTAAAACCATCAGTCACTGGAGCCCAAAACAAAACACCTCTTGTTCAGCACAGAAAGGATGTGGACCTGCTGGGGTGAGTCCAGAAATGACCCCAAAGATGCTCAAAGGGCTGGAGCATCTCTGCTGTGGAGACAGGCAGAGAGAGTTGGGGTTGTTCAGGCTGCAGAAGAGATTAAGGGAGAACTTAGGGCAACTTCCAGTACCTAAAGAGGTTACAAGAAAACTGGTGAGGGGGCTTCTTATAAGGCCTTGTAGTGAATAGGACAGTGGGGAATGGCTTTAGACTGAAAGGAGGCAGGTTTAGGTTAAGATATCAGGGAAAAATTATTTGCTGTTATGGTGGTGAGGCACTGGATCAGATTATCCAGAGAAGTTGGGGATGCCCACCCCTGAAAATGTTCAAGACAAGGTTGGATGGGGCTTTGAACAACCTGCTCTAGTGGCGTCCCTGCCCAGGGCAGGGGGGTTGGAATTGATGGTCCTTAAGGTCCCTTCCAACTCAAACCATTCTGTGATTCTATGATTCCCAGTGACATTTCAGTCCTCAGTGAAATCTCTTCACACCTGTATTTTCCTGTAACAAATCTTAGAAATACTCTCCAGAACAGTCGTTCTTGCTCTGGTTTCTCCTTGGATTTGTGTTTTCAGCACCCCTGTTTAAAATCCTGTCTCAGAGGTTTGACTTGCGTGTGGTGAGCCATGCCCAGGAGCACTTCACTAATTGCTGTATGACCAATGGTCCTGGTAGTACACCACAGTTTCAACACCCTTGGCTCAGGTGCAAACACGATTTCATAAGAGTCTTTTGATTTTAACAGCACATTGCTGAAGTGGGGAGGAGATGGGTAATTCATCAGCTGCAGAATCTCTAAGCTGTAAGACATTGCTCTCTTCATGCTCAGTGTGAGGAACAACGTCAGCATTCAAGTCTTGTTTGAGAGGCTGCTCACCCCAGCTGTCAGTGTGTGACCCCAAATACTTGTTTTTGACCTGCTGAGTCTTTGCAAAAAAATTGTCCCCAATGGACACCCCAAACTTCCCAAACCTTTGTACGCTGCTGTCAGATGTAAGCAGATTTGACTGTTATTGCATCAAACAAGATACTAATAGCTAATAGGCAATTTATTTGGTGCTGTCAGCTTCATGATTATCCACCTCCGACACATGGCCAAAGAAAACATGAATAAAATGTATGGGCCATATCCTCATCTCCTCAAATCTGCCTCATTATCTCTGTGCATGGGAGATTTTCAGTATTTGACACTTAATTCATGTGAAGGACTGATGTCAGCCACTGGGAAAGAAGCGCTTCATCAAAAACAGAAGATTTGTCACTAGGTTTACACGGTGTACAACGTTTGTCTTGTATGCCACTTGGTGTACAAGATAGGATTTAAGTGTAGAGGCAAAAGGGTCCAGAAATTATAAACTAAGCTTAATTTTCTATTCATATTGAAAACCAACTCCCCCATGAGTAGCACTGAGTGTAAGAGCAAGTCAGTGCTTGGCTGGCTTTTGACATATGTCATGTTGGGGTTTTTTATCAAGCTTGGGTGAGGGAAAAGCTGAGCTCTCAGACACATGACCTGTGCTTGCTCAGGTCTTCCCAAACTGATGCTGGCCTGTAGCAAGGATGGGTGGGGCACAATTTTCCATCAAGGACCTCAACATGTTTTGGGTCCCTTGAATACCAACATACTTGATGTTCCTCAGAGCTGGAGGCCTGGTGGCCTGTTCTCACATGAAGTCACCCGGTGACAAAAACAGTCAAAAAATTAGCAGACAGCCCTCACAATAACAATGGATGTAATGGGTCCAGGAGTAATAAAAGACACAACACTGCTGAAATCCTCCCATCTCCTTTCCTTACATTACAGAGTGGAACATTCTTGCACAGGCAATTATTCTCAAAGCATGCTCCATCTTGCTGGATGCAGGAAGGAGCATTCCCCAGTGCTCCACTCCAGCCTGGGCCAGGACAAGGGCTGCTTTGTCACTATGCACCTACAGCTAGTGTAGAAAGGCAACCCTACAACCCTAGCAAGGACTTCATCCCATTTTTCTACACCCATCAGCATTAGTTCATTACTTCACGCCCCAAAATTTTCTGCTTGTAAGTCTCTTTGAAGAGGTCTAAGTAACTTTCATGGTGCTCCATCAGAGCACCAGGTTTCAGGGCTGTTCTTTTTTCCAAGCTTCCCTCGTTTGAATTCCTGCTGACAAGGGCTGGCGCAGTGCATAAAGACAATTTCATACCTGTTTATTATGGGGAAGGACACATGCATCTGTAACTGATTTGACAGGAGACAGCATGACAGCTGTTTTACAGGATTCTCCATTGAAACAGCAAATGAGAGGCTTGCTGGCATATATGGGACATATTTATATCCTAAACAAAAGGGCAATAACATACATAGTGACAAGCCTTGTTTGTACACAGCTTTCAGCAAGTTTGTGCCAAGCGCTGGCTCACGGCCAAGCCCGCGGCTGGTACAATCTGGCACAGCCCCTCCGACTCCAAGGCAGCTGCATCAATTTACACCAAGGAAGAAACGAGGTATAATTTTCTCAGTTACACACCAGAATTACAAGAGATGGAGGGGGAGAAATGATGATCTGCAGGGAGGCTGGAGGAGAGCAGCGTCTCAGCCCACCATGTGCTGCAGGGGGATGGGTCTGAGCGTGTTCCCAAGGCTGGGCCCTTGGATTTTGTGTTTCTGTCTTTTTGCGATAAAGACAGAAACATTTTAGAAGCCACTCATAGCTGCCTGCATCCAGCGTGGCAAATAGCACTCAGTACAGCAGCCCATTGTTTTCTGCCTGTTTAAATGGGAGGGTACAGTGGGGAAAGCTGCATTTCCATCAGTGTTTCCACACAGGGAAATTGGGACGGGGCTCTGCTGTACCCCAGGGTCTCTAATTGTTCTGCAAACAGCAATTTTCTCATGCAGGGAAAAGAGATATGGAGATCACCTCCAGCCCTCACTTAGTCCCTGACCATCTGTGTAATGCCAGAGGATGCTTCAGGGAAGAGGCTGATGGCAGTAGCCCGTGGAGGCTGAAGCAGGACATTAGTGATCGTGCCACTGAGCTGAATTTTGGCTGAAACTAGCAAGTGAACCCCCTTTGTCACACCATTAGTGGGGTTTTTTTAACAGTAGCACACTCTCAGGAGCACAGTAAGTATTAATGCCATTTCTAGACACCAGTTCAACATGCCTTGTAGAGGTCTCCACCTTAATCTGCTTTTAAATTGATTTTCATAACTCAATGACCAAATTAAAAAATAATGCTTAGTCCTGCTCCTTAGGGAAGGCTTTTCTTCTCCATGAGTGACTTCATAGCTCCTTGCTGCACCAGGCTGTAGTCTTGGCTTAAACATTTCACATTGTTTCAGCAAAAATAGAGAGAAGTATCTGTTATTGTTTATATGTATTGTGTGTATATATATATATATGTTGTTTATAGCAATTAATTCCAATCATAATAAATAATGCCATGCCTGTATATCTACTTATCTACTTATATACTTATAGTATATAAATATATCTCGTCACACCCAGCCCTGCCCAGAACTGCTATTGAGGGTAAGAGATTTGCTGTATTTCCAACCCAAACCCTCAGATCAGATCCTCACATGTAGCCATAAAGCTGCCCAGCATGAACACAGTCAGAAGGTTAGAAAATCATGTAACTTTGATTTCACTCTGTCAAAAAAAAAAAAAAA
>VXBR01010916.1:69230-97466 GCA_013400215.1 Cisticola juncidis
ACCACAGGGGGCATAAATCTTAGCGAGAAGGTCCCAGAGATCTACATTATCTACATTCATATTTACATCACGTCTTTTATGATGATCATCTTGATGTTGGCTTGTTATATCAAAGCTAGGTATGTTAAGAGAAAGGTTTGGAATGGTTTGTTCTAATTTCTGTTAAAGCAGGAACTGATATATAATTAAATTTAATTTTAGCCTTCTAATACTAAAAGCAATTTTCTTTTCAGAAAACGGAGTTGGCTCCACCTCCAGCTATTAATAGCAACAATATGGTTATTGTATGCTAAAAACCCCAGGAACAATGGCAAAACAAG
Organism: Cisticola juncidis; assembly: GCA_013400215.1. Lineage (NCBI taxonomy): Eukaryota > Metazoa > Chordata > Aves > Passeriformes > Cisticolidae > Cisticola > Cisticola juncidis. The sequence goes on from VXBR01010916.1 coordinate 69,551, forward strand.
GACCCAGTGTAAACAAATGGATGAGGCAACAAAAACTGAATGAGACATTTTCAAACACTTAATGATTACATGTCAAAGCACAATTTAAATATCACAGCACCTTATGTGTTCATGAAGAGGAAAACAAAATGACTGAGAACTCCTGGTTAAAATAGTCTTGTTCCTGGCACTGATTGATATTCTTGAATGGAAGACTTGATGGATTATGATTTTTGCAAGAGAATCATTACACGCCAAGTGCACAAATAGAGAAGTACAGCTTGTTGACACCTCTGTGCAAAATAAAGCCATTCTAGAAATTTTGATTCATTATATCTCTATTACGAATCAATCCACCTGACCTAAATTTTGCATCATAAATCAGATTAAGAAACCTGTCTGCATCTCAGCAAAGGCTGTACGCCCTTGGTTTAAAATCACTGCACTATATCTAGCACACCATTATTATTCTAAATGCAATAATCTATACTGTATAATTTAGGTCAACTTGATTTCAGACTAGGCAAGAGCATTATTACCCACTCACCTGAAGAGGAATTTAATCATTTTAGGGACATTATTTTTTCTTTTTGTATATGGGCTATTTGTTGGGTTTTTAGTTTCTTATTCCCTCACTGCTAAAGGTGTGTGAGGAAAAAATAGCATAACATTGATAAAATACTACAAGAAGATCATAAAGCAACTTTGGAGAACCTTAAAGTAGAGTCATATCGTTTTCTTACATGGGTAATTACAGTTAATTGGATTTACACAGCTAAGTAGAGAGTCATTGATTTTTCCTGGCTGGCCACAGTGCTGAAGAGGAGCCAGGTGGGTTTGTGATGCTGCCTAAGAGACTTTGACAGCTGAAAATCTTCCCCCTGAAAGTGTGTAAGAGTGTAGAGGTCTGGCTGAAAGTCAAAGGGAGCTGCATCCAAGTCTGAGATTCTTCTTAAACTATCCCCATTGGTATCAACCTGGAATTTGGAGTGAGTTTGAAAAGGAAAGATGGTAGCATTTTCTGCATAACATTAGACAAGTTCATTAACCGTGAGGATTTTTTGTTTAACTTTGAGGAGCTGCGTCGCTCGCTCCTCTTTGAGCTGCACAAGAAAACCCAGGGGTTCAGCACCAGCCTTTGACGATGAAAGGGCTACGAGCAGAAACAAAATGGGCTTTTGAAAGCTTCAAGCCCATGACAGCTGGGAGAGAGCAATAATTCAGGAAATGTCTTGGGTAAAATCAACTCGAATGACTTGATACTTTGTTTTATCATTACGAACATAAAGGAGTTTCTTTTAGTTATCAACCAAAAATCTCAAGGGGTTCCCCAAAGATTTGCTAATAACATTCCTTGAATAGAAATGACTGCAAGTGACAGTAAAATAGCAATTGAAAAGTGATATTTTGCCCACAAGTGTCAGTGCTGTCACTAAAACATGAGACTCCCTAGCTGCACCTACACCCTGTTCCTACAGCCTGCCTCTAAATCCAGAAGGGCAAGTATCTCTCCAGGTTTCAGTCTGCTCCTCCATAAAACAAGGATGTCAACTGGCTGTCTGCATTCCTATGGAAAGTTCCTCAGGGGGAAAACCCTGAGATGAGGCCATTTATTGCTACAGCCCCATGGTTTCTGGTGGTCATTCACACCTGGGTGTGTGGGGGTGGAGAATAAAATGTGCTGTTAGTGTTGGATGCTTTGCAAACAGTTTTCCAAGAGGGAGGCACCAATGGATGGGAGCTCAGCCCTGGGGACACCTCCCTGCCTGGGGAAGCTGGTCCCCATCCAAACACCATGCTGCCATCAGGCAGAGTGGAAATGACAAGTGTTTTCCTATAGTTTGTCTGGACCCATTTCCAGATGAGATGCCTCTTTTCCTGGTGAAGGAAGTACTTACGTGTCCTGGGATTATTTTGTTATGACCTGTAGGCTTTCATGTGCCTTTAAATAGGTTTCCCATCCTGGGCATGACTGAGATGGCCCCAGATTCTGATCCCAGGGCAGGATCAATCCCCATCCTCATGGATGGATATATCCTGACCCTACCCCTGCCCCAGCAAAAACCCCCCAGACTTGAGACAGCTAAGCATGAGCCCAGGAGAGCACAATGAAACACTAGGGAAGATGCCAAACAAGGTGATTTTCAGCTGTGCTAGCTGGTTATGTTTATACCTGCAATGGAAATAGACTTTAAAGGGAACATAAACGTTCTTGGCTCCTTTCTCAGCCATTCTTTTACCTGGCACAGTGGTGTGAAGGGACTAAATAAACACTGAAAATCTTTCTTATTCTGTATTCTGCTAAACAAGACCCTACCAACATCCTTTTAATCTTTTTTAACACAAGACAATGAATTCTCTTAAGACTTTTCTGACTTTTTCTAAATCCTCACACAGACTTTCTTAGCAAAGAACTCAGTTCCTTTCTTCCAGAACATTTGGACAAATGACAAGACTAGATAACAGGTTGTCCTTATCCCTTAAGTATAAATGTATTCACTGACTGTTTGTGAGGAAGTTGATGAAAACTTTAAAAGTTTAAGCACTGTAAGAATAACATTTCTGCCATGGGGAGACCTGTGACAAACAATTACCCCTGCAATTTAGTAGCATTTTTGATCTACATAGTTGATGCTGGAGAAGAAAAACTGCTGGTGTCACACTCCTTAGGGGACCTCAAAACACCTTGGCTGAATGGCATCTCCCCTGAACTCAGATGCACTGTTGCTGCCTCCCTGAGCACTGGGTTTAATTTTTTAATCCGTTTCCAAACTCCCCCAAATATCCAAGGTTCCATGAGGGGTGGTCTGAGGGTGCTCTGGTAGCATCATGCTGGCATGGCCTAATTCCCTTGTCAAACAGTGCAAAGTCCCTTGGTGCCATGCCCCCATCACTGCAAATACCAATGTTATTTTCACAGAAAATAAAGACTTCCTGATAGACACGATTTAAATAATATAGTCTTGGCTTTTTTAAAGGGAAAGAAACAATCCATTCAAACGTAGAATGACTTCTTTCTCAGAATGTTTCAAAGTCATGTCACTCTATCTATTACCCAAGACAAATTACTTTGACAGCACTATCTACTCTTGACATTTGAGTTGTCTCTCTAGCCTATTATATTTTAACACAGGCATAAAATATTGTTCAGACAGTATGGTTAGTCTAAAAGAGTAAATCTAACTGCTTTGAAATGGCCTATTAGGAGATGAACTCTCAGTTTAGCTGCAGGCAGAGAATTAATCCAGTGCTTTTCTTAGTTCTTCAATGGCAATCTTTTCTTCCCCGCTAACTAAATGCTCTTTATTTGGAGGGATGTAAAAAGAGAGTGATCTTCAGAAGGAGAGGGGCAAATAAAACAGAAATCAGAGGGGAAAGTGTCATTAAGAAATCCTGACACATGACATCGTTAGAGGACATATCTGGGCTCTCCTGTTGTGGCAGAAATGGAGATGGTGCTGAATTTTTACTTCAGTCTTGAGAACAATTATGTACACAACCTACCCGGCCTCCTTATGCCTTAAAATACAACACCTGCCTCTGCTGTTTGGGCTGGCATGTTGCAAATATCCAGTTATAACAAAGAGCACCCTGGGGGACGCCTTCCCAGGGCACAGCTGCTCCTGAGTCACGAGGACAGGAGCACTGGGGGTCCCAGCCCCGCTCACTGGCAGGGGCTCCAGCTGTTCACCAGGGGACAGTGCTCTGCTCTGCTCTGCTCAGCTCTGCTCACAAAGGGCTTCTGCCTGTCCTACAGCTTCCCCTTCGGCCACGGGAGTGGTGTGAGCGTGTGCTTGGTCACATCACCCTCTTAGGCATGTGGAGAGATGTGGCTTGTAATAAACAAATGGTTGCAGCTGCTTCAGAGGAATTAATTTCAATTCTTTCCCCGAGCTTCTCCTCTCCTTAGAACCTGCCTTTCCAGTGCTTGCCTTTACATCACAACTTTAATGTTTATCTACTTAATGTCTGCTATTCAGCGTCTCCTTCTGTTGCCACCTGGCAGCTTGTGCAGGAGAGGACCTGGAATTAGAGCTACACACACACTTAAAAAGCCCAATCAAACAGCAGTATCTTGCTGCCTGCCCTCCAAGCGTGTGATGAGGATTTTGCACAGGTCTTGAGCCGCCCCAGAGACATCCCAAATAGACATCTTCCACCCGGTATGTGCTGGTGGAAACCCGGGGAGATGGGCGCTGATAGAGGGAAGCATGGCCAGGGGCGGGACCAAAAGCCACCCCAAAGTGCAGACAGGGGCAAGGAACGCCCCGTGATGCCCCAAAGGCCCCGAGCCGGAGGTGCCAGGGCCGGCCGCGCCTCCCGTGTCGCTGCCCGCAGGGCTGGCCCCGCGGGCGGCTGCGAGCGGCGGGCGGGCTGCGGAGCCAAGGCAGCATTGCCACCCTGTGGAGAGAGGAGGGGAGCCCACAGCTCAGCTGGGTACGGCTCCGGCACCGCCTGGCACCCCTCGGCACCCCTCGGCTGGGGGGTCCCCCACGCCGGAAGGGTCGGGGTCTGTCCCCTGCGAGAGCGCACAGCTCCGGGGAGGTGCAGGCAGCCCGCTCGCCCGGCAGCGCCAGCAGCCTCTGCCTCTCCTGGTTTGCATTTCCCCGAAGGAGGCCCACAGGGATACCCGAGGAGGCCCCCGAGGTTTCACTGAACTCCTGAGGAAGAGCACAGGGTGAAAGCACAGAGCCCTGACAGCTCCCGGGAGAGTGCAGAGCATCTTTGCCCTTTGCAACTGCCCCAGCCGGGTCTATTCAATGACTCCAGAGTTTGCCAGGTCCCAAGGCACATCCACCCGGAGCACTGCATCCAGGTCTGGGGTCCTGAGCCCAGGAAAAGCAGGGATCTGTTGGACTGAAGCCAGAGGAGGCCATGGAGATGCCTAGTGGGCTGGATCACCTCTGCTGCAGAGACTGGCTGAGAGCTGAGGTGTTCAGCCTGGAGCAGAGACAGCTCCAGGGAGACCTTAGAACACATTCCAGTGCCTAAAGGGGGCTGTTATAAAAAGGGAAAGCAGCTTTTTACACTGACTGACAGTGTTAGGTCAAGAGGAGAAAGTTTTAGATTAAATACTAGGAGGAAATTTTCAGTGTGAGGGTGCTGAGGCACAAGAACAGGTTGCCCCAAGGAGTTTTGGAAGCCCCATGCCTGGAAGTGTTCAAAGCCAAGTTGGGTGGGGTCCTGAGCAATATGACCTAGCAATATGACCCCCCATGACAGGGGGATTGGAATGAGATGACCTTCAAGGTCCCTTTCCCCCAAAAACCAGTGATTCTATGAAAAAACAAACTGCAGATCAAATGCCTGAGCAACAGCCACCTACCAGCTTGCTGGGGCAGTGTCCAGAGATTCTGCACATCTCCTGTGACACACATCTTGTGGTAAATCTGCCTTCATTCCCCTCACTCCCGGATGATGGTGAGGTTTCAACTCTTCTGTGCTTCCCACATCGTGAGGTCACTTCTTGCCAAAACACATTTATTGTTGTGACAGCTTTGCTTTGTGTAATTATCTATTTATCAGCAGCCAGCCTTCTCTTACTAAGGAGCTTGACGCCTTCTTTTTTATTCATGGTGCCTGATCAGTCTTGAAGATAGATATCAGGTTAAACGAGCTTCCTGGGCCGATCAATCAGCTCCGGAGACGGCACCTCTTGTTGCTCAATGAAACTCCTCTGCTGCCCTACCTGTGTGGGGTGATTGCCTGTTCCTTCCCCCGGGACTGCAGCAAAAGGATCCAGGAGGCATTTGTTTTGCTTTTGTTAATTGAAAGGTGAAAACTCCTCTAATTAATGATCCAACTACAGGGCCTCATTGTGTCATTATTCCTTATTGATGAAAAAGAAATAACAGCCATCGGATAAATTAGGGCAGGCACGTTAGGACCTTCACAGTGAGCCTAAATTGCATGTGTTGGCTGGTGAAGGACTGAGCATAAAGGGGCTCATTAAGAGTGACTTGATGGCCAAAGGGATACCCAGGATTACTGTCCCCTGCTATTACACGTGTCAGAGTTACACGCCCCATTGGAAAGCCAGGAGCTCTTTGTGCCCTCCCTCACGTCCTTCCAGGAGCTGACCCAGCTCTTTTGCTGGTAGGTAGAAAATCTTGACCCCCCTCATTCTTCATGGTTATAGTTATATGATGTTATATCCATCTTTTTTCTTACCCAGCACTGTCCTCTAACTCAAACAGTTCCTTCTGCACCCCCAGGTCTTTGTCAGAGAGAGCACCCGAAGACAAGAACTCCTGTCCCTGCTCACTGAGCATTCCCAGTCTCCTCTGCAGGATCAACTCTCCCCTCTGCTCTCTTTCTATCAGTCTTTCTCTAAATTCCAGGGCAAATTCATCTTTCTTGAGGATGTGTGACCCACATATGCAGTATTCCAGGCAAGGACTCGTACAGACCTTGTGTGCTGGTAATGATATCTCATTTTACTGTACCTGGGGAAAGTCCACACCATCCTTAGGTCACTGCTGCCTTTTTGATAACTGGGTCAAAGAAGGTGGCTGTCCTCACTAGCTCCCAGCCCCCAGTGTGTACCACAAGCTCCCAGCACGGTCTCTAATGCCCAAATGTAGGACTTCACACTTCTTACAACATTTCATTCCATTTCTGCTGCTTCTTGGGAAATAATATTAAAAAAATAAAAAAAAAAAATTAAAAAAGGTGATTCTGCTCTCCACTGACCAGATCTCCTGAAAGCATCTCAATGGCTAATGAAATAAATAAAATTTTGGCTTTTGGGTCCACTAACAAAATATTCTTATGTCTTTAAATAAAATCTGTCCCAAGACCTACCTTTGAAAAAAATGTTTATTAAGTTCCTTGCTTGCTGCTGTCTGCCTATAAATGAATCCCCTATCAACTTTATTTGTTCATCTGTTGAGAAACAGCTTTTCTAGTTTCAGCAATGACTTCTTGTAAAGTACTTTCTCAAGATTACATTTTCAGGGAGGAGATTTACTGCCCTTGTGTTGAGGGTGTTTGTTAGCTTAGCCAAGGAGACACAAACTATGTTAATCTGGCACGAACTTCCTGGCAGCACCTTGCAGGATTTTGCCTTGCCAGCCTTCTTTAAACTGTTTGGGACTCTGAACCTTTGTCTACAGAAATCAAAGCTGCCTTTCCTACTGTTTGAATAGTCCATGAATTAAATCTTTCCTCTGACAGCAGCCCCTGAAGTCTCAAACAATTCACCATGTTCAAGTCTTTCCCAGATTTCTACTCTGTGTGATCCCACCTCCCACCCCAGCCTTTTTCTCCCCCTAGAGACAGGGTGGACACTCCACTTAACCAGTCAGAGGCTAAGAAGAAGAGAATGTGAAACAACTCCTGAATTTGAAACAAATTGTATTTGAAGGAAAACTTTCTTCAGCTGCACAAAACCCACCTTTCTGCACAAAACTGAAGAATTTAAAGACTTATGGAGACTTTTCCTCTGAAGCATCAATCCACTTGTCCCTGCTCAGTGCAAACTGGGCAGACACTTCTGCTATGGCTGAGGTGGTACAGCAGAGGCTGCAGCCAAGCCAGCCCCAAACTTGGCTGAGATGAAGATGACACCTACTACTGTCTGCTCCCAGCACTCTGAGCAAGACAGACAGGAGATATCCCTGGAGTACAAACAGTAATCCTGGCGGTGTCCTCGGGGCACAGGAGCTGTATGTGCATGCACACAGCTGGTGAGGTGCCCTGTGCAGTGTCTCACCTTCTGAACCACTCTGAACCAGGCACGGGGATTCTGCAAGCCAAGCACTTGTAGAGGAGGGAGATCCAGGGAAGACTGGCATTTTTATATAGGCAATAAATCCTACTTCATGAAGAAACATGTTGAGGTAAAATTGCCAGTGGCTGTTTTAATAACTATTTATGATACATAAAGGGATTTGATTCATAAAAGCAGTAATTATGTCTTTACTACAAAGCAGTACAAATATAAAGCCTCCTACCTACTACACTGAAACTGTAATTGCATCTCATTAAAGAATATAAGCAAATCAAAATTAAAAACTTGAGCGGGGGGAGAAGCTACCCGAAGTCTTGGTGGCTAGACATTATGGGCTTTGTGTTGTGCCATTCAATCAGCTTAAATACCTCGTAAAACGGGGTGAAGCCCTGAAGAACTGGGTGGTGTTTGGGCAGCCCACAAGATGGCTTTGCTCACCTAGGCAGCAAGTTTCCAAGGAAACCTGTCCACATAAAAGGCACAACAGAAACTTTGGGTTCAACCTCAGACAAGTGGGAATTCCAACAGAACCTTCCATGAGGCTGCAATTGCACTGTGCCAGTCATGGCAGAGCCACAAAGGAAGATTAAACTTTTCCTAGTCCAAACACAGCTGCGGGATAGGCTGAAATAAGCATTTCAAATATTATTTAAGTGCACACCTCTGAAGCCAGAGTCTTTTGTGCTGTGGCAACAGAGAGGTGTAGCATCACAGCATTCCTCTACTGCGGGCACCAAGTGGGTAGAGGGTAAATTAATGTCACATAGAAAAATAACAACCCTGAGGTTCAGGCACTGGTCACAGAGGTGCCAGAGCCTAGTGATGGTTTTGTCCTCCAGGCTAAGCTCTTTACAACTGATCTTTGCCAGGACTCCTATTGCTCCTTACTAGGTCTTCTCTCAGCATCTCTGGAGTTTCAGCATTTTACCCTCAGCTCCTTTCATCAGTGTGGTTTTGGTGTGATGGATTTTCCCTCCTCCTGTCCACATCTCGTCCCTGGGCAGTTTGGGTCCCTGAGGGCACCAGGCTCTCCCCACTGTGTCCAAGATGAGTTCCTGGTGGTCCAATACAGCTTTTATTGCCCCAAGTTCCTTCAGACCCAACCCCTGCCCACCTCACTGGCCAGCCCTGCTGTGAGAGCACCTCCCCAGCACGGCTGGAGCGGTGTCGCAGTTATCAATGCAACTTTCCCTCCAAATGTTCCTTGGTCTAATCGCTTTCTTAAACTACACAAACACAATCTCTGCACCACGATCAATTATTTAACAGAAAATGATGCATTGAGTTAGAAACTAAATACCATTTAATATGCTTCAGGAATTCTAATTGAGAGATTTCACTGTACTGCTAATGAAAACTTTAACTTTGCAGTGTTTTCAAATCTTCCTTGAATATAGATAAGCCAATATCTATATACATTCTTTTAATGTCTGGAATTATTTTGCCATTTTAATGTAATCAGTCTTTCTATTTTGAAGAGGATGCCCTTGTAGGTTATTTGTTTTCCTTCTGTTTTGCAAATTGTTCCCTTTTCAGGATTGTTTGTTTAGTGTCAAGAGGTTATTAAACAAACCAAGCACAGTCCTTAAACTAATCAGCCAGAAGTGACAATAGAGATCAGGAATAATTCAATATTAAAGAGGTTACTTTTAAAATTGAGCTGAAAATGTAACGCATTGGGGGGAAGGGAAGCACATGCACATCTCTTATGGAAAGTTGAAAAGATGAGCTGGAGGGACCAGATGCCTTAAAAGCATGAGCCAGGAGCCCCCACTGATGGGAAGAGTTGAGCTCCAACACACCACAGCCACTTTCCACATTCATACATGTTCTCTCCACTAGAGTAACTCAAGTGAAAACTCCACAGGGCCTTGCAAGCAGGTGAGGGCTGCCTTTCCACCAGCTTTTGCTATCAGTCTTTTGCAGTCTTTGGGACCTTTTCTGAGTACTTCACATGCTGCCACCACCTAGGGTGGACCCTGACTCCTGACCTCAACACTGCAACTGGTCTTTGTACGAGTAAAGGCTGAGGGTTCTGAACATCTTGGTGTCTCCAACAGACTGCTCATTACCTAATTAACACAAATCACTGTGGACCTCTGCCCATGCAACTTTTTGCACTTTTCTGAGTGCCTCCTCTGAAATTTGCTCAGCATGTTGCCTTGGGCACTGTGATGTTTCCCCTGGTTTATATGCTTTTTCTTCTCTCCTTCCTCTGGTCTACAGCTGGTCAAAACACAGAAAGGGAACAAGAGGAAAACCATTCACTAAGGGACTTTCTGAAGGAGTTTTAGTCTGAGTCATTTTGGCTGGGTGCCAATTTTTATGTAGTAAGGACCATACCTCTGCCAAGGACTCGGCAAACTCCTGGCACTGTAAGTAGTATTTTCCATCCCAAGGGCTTTACATCCTTTCCACAGACTTCTGCCTGTGGAAGGCAATGCAGGAATGAGATCTGTGATGGCCAAGTGCCCTCTTGCACAGTTCCTCTAGGACCAGCACAGGTCACTGTGGTTGCCAGCCTGCCCTGCAAAGCACTGGAGATCCAGCTCAGCAAACCACAGGCACCTCTGGATTTGTCAGCAGTTACAGCCAGAGCCAGGCTGCTCCTGAGCACTTTCAACACACGTGGCTGGTAGGTTATCCTGGACCTCTCCTGATGGGACAGCCCTGTGGTCTCCTTTGGTGCCTCATCACAAGGTCACTGTCCTCACAGTTCCAAAGGAGTCCTTATCCTGGTTGTACCCACATGGCAGAGCATGGCCTCTCCTCATGCAAGAGAACACAGCAGGCAGTTTGTGAGGTACACAGGAGCTACCTGCCCAACACTGCCCACCCAGGAGCCCTCATGCCCACCAGCCAGCTGTGAACAACCCTCCTGTTGCCCGATGTTTAGTTTAATCAGTCCAGTGCTGCCGACCAAAGCAGAGCAGAAAGCTCTGGTGTCCCTGGTCTCAAACACAACTGACAGGTTGAATTAACATAAAATCACCCTTTCATCATAATTTTGGGCAAAAGATCCTCCAGCCAAGCTATTTATACTGAAGACATGCAGCACAGAATGTGGCGTGAGTCCTCTGGTGCCCCTCGCTCCCGGTGCTAATTGTTCGGGAAGTGTCATCGGGATCATCGCTCTGCTCATGTTGTGACTGACTTTGGGAAAATTAATGTAAAGGGAGCAGCTGGTAACAGTCCTGATCTTTCAGAGGCTGCAGCACCGTGCCTTACAGTGTGTTTCTGTCTTGTGTAAGGATGCAACAAGCAGTGGCAGAGTCCTCATGCATGGAAGTGACTTTTTGCATCTTTAAAAAAGAGTAAATGCCTGAATTCTCACCTCTGTAGTTCAGGAGATGTCTAGAAACCCCTCTGCACTCTCTGTGTGCCCATCAGCAAGGGGCACAGCAAACAGCCTCCAGCAAAGCTGCTGCTGTGGAAACTGCTGGCTGGGCACTCTCACAATGCTGTAAGTGGGCTTTGGGGGTTTTGAATATTTTTCTTCTTCTTGATGTCACTTGAAATCAGATTTAAGCTGAAATGAAAAAAAAATAAGCCATTCATAGGAGTAGATTTTGTAAATTTACTGATCTCCCTGAACTTAAAACTTCCCTGTTTATTTCAAGCAGCTGAGGGGAAGGAAGGAAGAGTGGAAGGGCAAGATCAGACAACAAAGCTTCTGTTGTAAGCCTGGGTAGTGAGAGCTGCTGTCTATCACAGACGAGGGCTCTTAAAAGCAGAAATGATATAACCACTGAGGCAACCAAAACCCAAGTGCCACTTTCCCTTTTTAAGATATTCAAGATACAGTTGTCTTCAAAATAGGGAAATAATATATGCATTAAGAAAAACCTGCAAGCTCAGGTGAGGAATAGGACACTGAAAAGAGGACAAACACCACAATCTAAGTCACTTTCTTTGTTACAAACCTGGGATAAACAAAGCTGTTTAATAAATATTGATATTGTTTGTACATCTTGCCTTTGGAGATGAATAGCAAAGTGATGCTCTAGTTCCTTTCCTTCTCTAAAGAGACACAAAGCTCAACACTGTGCATCTATATGCACTCCAAACTGGTTTTTAAAGAAAGCTGGAAAACAAGTCCACAGCAACATTAAAATATCCATAGCACTTTTGGAAGTGTTTAGCTGACACCGCCCTTTCCTCATCTGTCTGTTTAATGCCTAGGAAAATCAAGCTTTCCCAGCACGGAATAAGCATGACAATGATTATGCTGGGACCAAGTGTTTTGGGACCAAGGAGTTATTGCAAGGTGGCTCTGAGGGTGCCCTTGGATAATCCCCTTGGGCAGGACAGAGCTATTCCCAGTCAGGGAGCACTGCTGTATCCCAAAGGCTCCTTGGTAGACCCAAAGCCACTTCACTTTCTATCCCAGATTGGTGTTTGCTTTGCTTGGGACATCTCCTACAATTCCTTTAAAGCTGGGTCTTGGCTTTGTGTTTCACTCTACTGCCATAGACTTCAGCATCCCTTCCATGTCTCCCCCCTCTGTCCTACACAGAAGCTCATCCATTGCTACAGACTCAGCTCCCTTCAAAGCACTGTCCTCCCAAAAGAGCTCCCACAGCCAGCCCCCTACAGTGTCTCTAAAAAGGGACACAGTGACATTCCCACAGCAGTGTTTGGTCTCGCTCATTCCAGCTGAAGCTTTTCAAACATGTGTCAGTGTGTTCTGTAAATACTAAAGCAAAGCTCCAAGGCAGGGAGGCACATCCCCTGCAGTCACAGTGCTGCGATGCAATGAGCTCACCACCCCACCCCACCTGGCATCCTAACAGTGTCCCCTAATTCACAACACCCCCAAGAGCACAAGGAAACCTCCATGGTGATGGCAAAGGCACAGTTAAACCACCTCCAGGCTCCTGTCCTGCTACCGTCAGGAGCCATCAAGCCACTCCTAACTCTGGCCGGCATCTCCAGCACTGCCGCTGGGAGCAGAGGCTTTTTTCCCTCCTGTCTCCGCAGGCAAGGACGGCGCTCCCCCAGCACCAAGGGTACCGCTGCCACATCAGGCGGCTGAACTGCTGGACAGATCCCGGCTCTTCCCACCCCACCTCCTGCGCAGTCCCTGCAGCAGAAACCCGCAGAACAAGAGGCCAGGTGACACCAGGGGGTGCTTCTTGTTCTGCGGGTTTCTATTGCTGGGGCCCTGCAGAAGACTGGATAAGGAAAACACCATGATGCTACAGAGAAATTGCTCATTTCTTCAAGGTTGTAAAAATAATGAGCATAACCCTGCTGAAGCCTGTTGTCCCAAACTCTGCCGAGGTCCCAGCAGGTCAGCACCAGTGCAGCACCGCAGCAGTGCACAGAGGATGGGCACCACAAGGGCTGGTCTCCTGTCCCTTGCTGGCACAAACAGGCAGGCTTCAGTATGCTTGGAGCAGGCTGCCAGCACTTCCAGAAGGTCTTTAGCCATTTTGAATCTTACCAGGAGCTTACGGTGCTGTAGGTAAACTTTTCTTTCAATGTTTTTGGCTTGAAATTGAACTCCAGAGCCTTATGCACATTCTCATCAGATACTCTCCTTGGAAATGCTCAAGGAGTTCCCTATAATTAAACTGGAGCAGTTTAATAGATTTGGCAGGCTGGGCAGGAAGGAAGCTGCCCCTTCAGCTGGAAGTTTGTTCTTCACACCTGATGGGTGGTAACCATGTGCAAATCCTGTCATTGCTGTAACAATTCAAAGTCTGGCTCCAACTGCCTTCAGCAGCTCAGGCCTTGAGGAAACAACCTTCCTGGAGGTTCAAGCTAACATATTTGCCTTTTCAATTCAATAACCCCACCCATGAAGGGTGAACAGCTGCTTTCTAGAGCACCCTGGTTCATTTGCTCACAATCACCAAGCCCTAAGCTCCATCAGGCAGCTGAACCTCAACCATCAGCCCCAGCATCCTTGTCATGACAGTGAGAGCAGCTTCAGGCTTCAGGCTTCAGGCTTTGGCTGCTTTTTGCCAAGTGCCAACCCCCATCAGGAGAGGAACGTGGCTGGTGAGTGAAGGTGCTCCAGACCAGAGCCCCAGCTGCCCTCTGTCACCCTGCCCTGATGGAGGTGACAAGGGGTGAGTTACACCTGCCAGGACAGGGAAGGAAAGCAGAAGGCACCAGCTTGAAACCCTCTGACATCCTTGCACAAGCACAAGACGCTTCTGGACCCACAGCCAATGCACCCTCGATGCTCACTGTGCAAATAACAGTGCTGGAAAGTACATGGCACAGCTGTTTGTTTTCTCTGCCAGTCAGATGATGACATGATCCGCTAAAAACTATCTTCTGAATGTGCACGTCTCATTTAAACTACCTGGGGGTGTTTAATTATGGCTTAGCTCTAGCACACACTGCTGCTGCTGCATCTTATTTTATATAAGTGCCTGGGAGAACCCCAGGACTCTGTGCCCTCTCCTGCACTACACCACTGGGATTACATAGGAATGTACATAAAGGATATTTACAGTGCCCTCTGCCTTCCCCTGCTCTCTCTAGAATAATGCAGTGCTTAGCATCATTTATTCTGTATATTTTTTATCATCACTTTATCAACTTCTCTGGTGGTAGAGAGGTAATTTGCATTTAGTAGCTTCTCTTGAAGAGAAAGCACAGATTAACATTCAGGTGTAGGTAGAACAAGAAGTAGAAGATAATAGAACTCTTTGCTCTCACATTGACCATGCATCAAGTTTTTGTCCACTAAGCTTTGGCAGAGGCAGCATGAAGATTTCCTCTGAGACAGCAGCTGGGGGCAGAACCATTGAGCACAGCCAGTGTGTGCACAAACCACTACATGAGCAAGCCTGGTGGGTGTCTGCATCATCAGGTAATGCCTGATGCACTCTTATTCCCCATCCCCTTACATGTTTGTCATTGTTCCTTACACACAGAGCATTGTTTGCTCTGCATTCTGATTTTCTGCAGGTCACAGACCCTCACAGCTCCAATCTCTCCAGATTACACTGGTTTGCCTCAATTTTGATATGTTTTTTATCTCTCTAATTTCTGGGTGATATCAAGGATGAAATTACACCTGTGAGATACTCTTCATGAAGTGTAACTGCTGAATGTAGGGGTGGAGTTTTTCTGGTTTAGTTTAGTTGGCTAAAAACCTACTAGGAATATTTTAAAAAGGATTTACCCTGAGGGTTGCTATGAGCAGAGGTTTCCTCACTCTGCATCAAAATTTGAGAATCAGAAGGCTAAAAGAACCATGTCAAACCATTCTCTTTTTTCTCCCTCCTTGCTCCATGCAATGTGGAACAGGATAATGTTGATTTGCATTAAAATCATTTTAATCAGCAGACCACACAGACCCCTTTTGAAGAAGGTGGGAGTTTTGCCAAGGTTTTATCCTCTCTGAGGCACAGCTTCACTTCCTCACCCTCTGGCTACGTGGACTCCACTGCCTGCACAGGCTAAAATAAAATTGTCCCATGGAGATCCCACCCCTGTGGCTGCTCCCAGGTGGCACAGACTGCACCAAAACATGCAAATTTGCACTGTGACTATTTAGGCTGAAGGCACTCTCACTTCTCTATTCCTGACACGTGCTTTTCAGAGGCACTGTAGTACTTTCAAAGACAGGGCTTGGCTGCCTGCACCACAGCATGGACTGCAGCACAGGGGCCCAAACACAGAGCAAAGTGACCTGCATTGCTCCCTGGGTCCATGCTCAGAGGTTCCCTTTTGTGCATGGGAGCTGAAAAGGGAGAGCATGAGAAAGGTGGGACAGCCCAGAGGCAGCAGCCGTGTCCCACTGGACTGAAGAAGGGATGCAGTGAGGATGGCAGCTCAGATGGAGAGGAGGAGGAGCTGCTGTGCACAGCACAGATCCCTCATTGCTGCGGGATGGTGGTGTGGACACCAGCCTTGCACACGGTTTGGGAAGCAGAGGAATTCATGGAGGAAAAAATACAAAGTCACCACATAGGGCTCAGCAGTCTGAGCAGGTCCCAGCAAGATGAGACCAAGGAGCATTGGAAATAAAACATTTAGCTTGTGGTCTGGGTGATGGCAGTGAGCTGGGCACCCCTGCTCCAGCCACGTTTTCACAGAGCACAGAGGACAAAGTGTGCGCTGAGGAGGTGAGAAGAGTAATCCCACCAAAGAAGGGTGATTTGCATTCCTAGACACACACAGGTCATGTTCTATTTCAGTAGTAGAGGTGGAAAATCACAGAATCACAGGACAGTTAGGGTTGGAAGGGACCACTAGAGGTTATCTTGTCCAACGTCCCTGCTCAGGCAGGGTCCCCTAAAACATGTTACTCAGGATTGTGTTCCAGCAGCCTTGGAATACAGTCCAGAAAACTCCATAAATCACAAACAGCTCTACAGCCCTGCATGCTGCTATCACCAAAATTAATGCTGTCCCTGTAAGCCAGGAGCAAGGCAGGACAACAGCCCAGAGAGAGACAATGGAGGAGGAACCCTCTGTTGGGTACAATAAACAGGCATGGCTGGAGACTGCTTCTACACCTGTACCCTGCTGGCATATTGCAAGCCAATCGGCCCTGAAGTATACTCCAAGCTACACTGCTAATGCCAGATTTTAATCAGTGTTACCATTGGGCTTGCACAGATGAGCTGCCCACAGGTCAGTCCAGCCTGCTGTTGGTGACTGCAGACTTGAGGTGTGCAGGAGCAGCAAAATCTGCCACGCTGTTTCCCTGAGCCAAATCTAACTCCATCTCTCTGTTGATCACTTTATTGACACAACTGGGAAGTTCACAAATCCAATCAAACAGTGAGGAAAAGCTAAATATTACAAAACTACCAGATGAGTAACAGAGAAGAGGAAAAATAAACTTTTTGTTTATTTTTTAAGTTAAGCCCAGAATCAGTCTGGAAGGGATATGCAATAAATATAGTAAGCAGATAGTATAGTTCTGCAGCACCTCCGCCAGCTTTATCCAGCATGAATTTCTAATGCAATTGAATCCCATTTCTATTCCCAATTATCTCAGTCACTATCACACCTCCCACCGCTGCCCCGTGCTCAGCCAAATGCCGGGGCAGCAGCGGCTGGTGGCAGCAGCGGCTGGTGGCAGCACATCCCCCTGATGGGCTCAGCCCTGTCAGGCTCTCCTGGCACAGGGACGGGGGCTGGGACAGCTGATGCATCACAGGAGTCACGGCGGTGACTCCCGATGGATGAAGTGTGAGTCAGCACCGCCACTGCAAACCCCGTCCTGCGGAGGCAGCTCCGACCCGGGATGGAGACGAGGGAGTCACGTCTTTGTGAATGAAGTCAAAGGAAACTCAGGCTGGGAGTTGAAAAGCGGGAATGTTTTTAGAGTGGGGTTTCTTTTTTTTCTTTTGAAAAAATATTATCATTTTTTCCATTTGCTGATCTGAGCTGATAGGAGGGAAAAACGAAAAAATACACAAGCAGGATATCCAGACTATGCTGTCCCCTTTCCTTTTACATCTCAAATGAACACATCCTTCAATGAACACAATTTTTTACACATGTAGTATTGACACACTTGGAAGTGCATTAGGACTTGAAGAGGAAACCTCAGAAAGCTCCCACAAAGCCAGAGATGCTGGACAAAGAGGCTACAGGAACAGGACAATTAAGTGGCAGGGCTGTAGAGCTTTGAGATGAACCTCTGCATCACTCACACAGTTACCAATGGTGAGTTACATACAAAAATAATTTAGGTTATGCCGGTTGTTTTTTAACATATAATTCGAGATTAAAAAAAAAAAAATCAGAGGCATTCTCACCTGGTGTGAGACACTACAGTGAAAACACTGAGTGTTCAGTCCTGCTTGGGGTGAATGGAGCTGTGTGCTGGTGCATCAGGTACATACACACAGCACTCCTGGAGCTCAGAGGTATTTAAGTTTCTCTTATTCAGGAACTTCAAAGACACCTGACTGTTGGATGCTTGCTGATCAGCAGATCCATATTTCCATCTTCTTACCATAGATGCAAAAACAACATGCTCAGACACACAAAGAATGCACTCATATTTGTAGAGGCTATGCCAGAAGAGCACCCAGTGTGGTGAGAACAGCTTTGCACAGCCATTCAGGAGGACTTGGGGGGATCCTGGACATCATGAGCTCTGGCAGTCTGGAGCTATGATAACAGAGCTCAGCTCTAGGAACTCACTCCCTGCATCAGTCCTTCCAGCAGCATCACCTTGCCATCACCCCACGTACCTCCACCTGCCCTCCAAAATGGACCTAGCAGAGGTGGAGTCACTCTGGTGTGCAGAGAGAGCGGTGCTGGGGGCACAGAAACACACCAAACTTCATCTTTGCAGGGGTCTGTGACAGGCAGGTGGGTGGGTGTATACATCTCGGCAGATCCACGGAGAAAGGAAGGTGATGGAAAATCAGTAGTGCATGTGGTCCAAGGAGTCTGGCTCGGCTCCCCACCCCAGCTATGCTCCAGCCAGCTCTGATGGATGTCTGCAGCTCTCTTAGATTCCTTCTGTGCCAGAGACCCACAGCCTTCCCACACACCCTGCTCCAGGCCTCACCATCCAAAAATTTCACTTTCTGTTTGACCTTGCTACTACATCTCAAGGCCCTCACTCTTTCCTATCCAAAATTATCTCAATAACATGTTGCCCTTCCTCTCTTGCCCTTAAGGACCATCTCTTCTGACTTTCCAGCACATGTCCATGCTGTGGACTGCCTCCAGGTAGAGGTAACTTGTGTCTGTTTAATTCTCTCCTGGTATTTTTCAGTCTAGTTACTCTGTTTTGTCAAAGCCACTTTGAGATTAATCCTTTTCCCTGCCTTTATGCAATCTGCAAATTTAACAGACAGGTCTTCTGCTTAATGAGTCCCAGCAGTAATGATGGCACTGCCCAGAGCAGAGCACAGGACACACTCTGGCACTGTGCCACACAAAACTGCTCCTCCTGGCAACCCATAACTGATCTCCTGGTACAGCACCCAGCAGGCTGTGAATTCACTGTATTCAACCAAATCATAAGATCAACATTTAGAGTATTTCCACAGTTGTTTTGAATGCCATTTGCTACAATTGCAGATTGCTTTCTTATTCAAGAGGAATAAGAGAGAAAGGAAGAAGACGGATTCACCTCTGTTAAATCCACGTTTTTCTCTGCATTACCTGATGCCAACTCTGATGTCTGCCTAAGGAGTTGCTACCCACAGCGAAGCCTACAGGGAAACACATGGGAAATCACCAGGCCACTCTGCCCCCAGAAGACTTACCCTTGTATTTGTGCCTTGTAGAAAGGTCTGAGGACAGAAATGGACCTCATTTTGCAGACAGAGGTGATTGCTCAATCCTACCCCAAAATCATTTTATTCTTCTCACTTCACTCCCTCCCACCACCAGTCTGTAAGAGCTAAGAAAAAAATTTAAAAGTCATCTCTGCCATTGTCCATACTTCCATTTGGCAGCACAATTTATGAATTTCTTTAGGCCAGAGGGGACTGTTATATTCACCTCCTTTTACCTTCTTAAGCAATTCAGGCTCCCATATTTCACTTGGAGATTTCCAGAAGTGAACCAAGTGATAAACACATACAGATACCTCAAAAAAAATCCCTTCCTACCTGACAAGTTTGCTTTTCTATTGCTTGGAGTAAGTAGTTTGAGAAATCTAGTATGAAGAGCAAGCTCCATTTTTCAATTTAAAGTCTGCTGAAGTACAGAGGTTTCCGGTGGCTACAAGCTGGCATAAATTGATTCCCCAAGCATCTTTCTTACACGAAACAAACTGCTTCCCATTTAAGACCCATCTAGAAAGCAAAGCTTGGCAGTCCTATTAGTCCACTAATAGAAAAGAAAAAGCAAAAGGACAGCTTGTGGTTAGGTGGGTAGTTAGTGCACTAACTCAGAAGAAAATTAACTTGGACAAGCTATCAAGAATTCTGCTTTATCGCTGTGCCTGAAATCAAACATTCTATCTTTGAAATCAGAGATAGCATCCTGTATATTGTTCATCTTCCATTCTCTAAAGCTGTCATACAGCCTCTGCATACATGGGGATCAAATGCATCTACAATTGCTTCAGTTTTACCCTCACTGTCTCCTTTTATTTTTTTTTTTTTGCCTTTGGAAGGATGGCAGTGGGAACAGGAAGAGAAAATCAGAATTGCGGTTATCAGAAAACACCAACCACAAATTAATTCAACAACGGTGTATTTGATTTGTGCTGTTCTGAACTAAAAGCACATTCATGCCATGCTCTGCTCCAGAGGCTGCACATATCAATACAGAGGTTTATTGATTATGCCAAGACCAAATTGAATAATTTCCTGAGAACTGAAAACAGCAACAAAAAAGACCACCACCACAAAACCCCAGCCTAAGATTAAGCTTATCCTGGCTCCTGCTCCACCAAAGCCACTGAGCACCTGTCCACCACTTTGATGGGGATCAGAGCAACCCCATGAAGAATATCTACTCTACCAACCCCTTTTCTTGAGCCCTTCCACCTCGAGAACAGAGCTGCTGCAGACCTGGGCACCCAAAGGAATCCAGTGTAAGAAAAAACAGCAACGAAGCCTCATGTAGGCAGCCCTCACAATTAAATATTCTGAGACTAAGAGCCAATCATTCCTTACAATGTCCTCCTGATTTTGCTGCTTTAGGGAAGGATGCTGAAAAATATTTGGGCAGAACTTATTCTGATGCTGCAAAAGGCAGTTCTAGGCAGAGAGTGACTGCAGGGTTCAGTGGTCAAGGATGCCTAGGATGCCAAAACAATGTTCCCCTGAAAGAGAGAAAAGTGTTCCATCTCTCAGAAGCCTTCCTGTCCTGTCTCCACTCTCATAGCTTTGAACAAACCTTGAGGAAAGATCATTTAGATTGCCCCATCAGATGCAAATTAAAGCTAAGGCAGCTTTAAAGAACTGCCTTGCTTTGATCCAAATATTTATTTCCTTTAAGATTTGTTTCTGTTTGCATCAGTTTCAGCCTTTTTTTTTTTTTTTTTTAGGATCAGGTGAAACAACTTTCTTTTTTTTCCTCACTGTAATTCTGAGAGCAATATAAAGTGCAAATAGCCCTTGAGACACAGCGATGCTCAGCAGAGACACATTTCTGTGTGGTCTTCCTACCCCCTCCACTGACAGCCAAGCTTTTGGAAGAACCTGGTGGAGGAAATGCTGTGACTCACCCTGCCTGTAACAGTTTAACTGGGATCACAGCAGGATTCTTACTATGCACAGCAGTGTCTTTTGGATGTTTCACAGGGTACGCCGTCAATATGTAATAACACTGCAGCGTGAATTATGGAGTTGCTGGAATCAATGGGATTTTGCATATTAATTGCAAACACACCCAAAAAGACAAAGGAATTTATTGGCTTAATTAGTGTTTCAGCTCTAATAGTATTCAGGCTTCATTCTCACACAAATTGATAAATAGCAGCAGTGTTACTCCTCAAGGATGCTTTGCCTTTTGAGAGGGGAGGCTGAAGTTTACGATCCAAGCTCTCTCAGCTGCAGAGATGCACTCAGCAGGGGCTTGGAGGAGCTGAGCTTCAAAGGTATTTGACACCTCTCTTTCGGCAGAAGGAGCTGCCCTGCCCTCTCGGGGTGTTTTTTCTGAAAAGCATTTACATAGTGACACTTACTGGGCAGGACAGAAAAATGGACATGAACCATTTCCACCTCTAGAGCACAAAAACTGAGATTCATCTTACATCCCCAAACACTCTTTAGCCAGTTGCCCCACTGGCAATCCGAGGGAAGATACATGTAATGTACTTAAGGATTGCTTCTGACTCCAGTAGGAAAAAAAAACTAAGTGTGAAAAGAATCAGATAAGTGTACCTGCAAGCAAACTTTGGCCCTTGGGCTCCCAGCTCCCAAGCAGCACAGCTCCGTGAAAAATAAGGTGCTAGAAGAACAGGAAGCAAATGTCAAGAATTCAACTGTATCCCAAAACAAAACAGAGAGATCCACCTGGATCTGATCTCCATCACCCCCAGCATTCACATGCTGCAGCACAGCACGACTGACACAAAGCTCCAGGAACAGCATGACAATAATGAGGGAAGAGCAAGACACCACCTGAAAAGCAGCTTCCTCCCCAAGGACTTAAAACATTTTCTGCATTATTATACCACCAAATTTGCACCTTAGAGCTAAGATCTGAAAAGAATCATTGTTCATAAGGCCTGTGCTCACATCTTCAGACAAGTTATTCTCCTGGGCATTCCTCCCCCCCATCTCAGCAGCGGATCTCTCCTCTTTGGGATGGGGATCACAACACAAGACTTAAGTGATAAGCAATTTGTTGACAAAGAGAAATGCCACCAAGACAGCATTTCAGCTGCATTCAAGACTGGGGCTGGATACATTTTTTGTTTGTTTTTCTAGACATGATCTGGCAGCTGCAAGCAAAACGAAGAGCCAGGATCATGTGAATGTGCCCTCGCTGGGAGGAGCGCAGTCAAAGGCTGCAGGCAAGCCATGCTCTCTGTGTCACCATGCTCACAGAGCACTGGAGGAAATAATCCTGCATTAATAGGGCAGCAGATCATAGAGATCAAGCAGGCCTTTTCTGTTTCTACCTTAGTTTGTGCAAAAAAAACCCGCAAAATAGGAGCAAATGCACAGAGAGAGGGATATGCCATCAGCCCCTGTGAAGAAAATCTACTGCCACTTACCAGGATATAGAGAGAGCTGTGCCACACAGCTGAGTGGTTAATTTATAATTGGAAGGACCAAAATTGTGGGCATTTGTGGCATTTTCTGCAAAGAAACAGGATCATCACTCATAGCTCCCTCTGAATTGTGCTCTGCAAAACATTGAGAGATGCTGCTGAGCACTCTGTGGCAGGGGCCAGGACACAACAGTGGCTTGGCACCCTTCAAATTTTCACCTGAAACCACTAACTCTCAAGGCTTCAGCCTGAAATGCGGGGGGAAAGAAGGGGAAATCCAATGTTCTAACCTAGAACACCAAGTCCTATCCCAGCCTCAGCCTGCCACCTACCCAGGAAGAAATGCCCATTCCTCTGGCTGATCCAGGGAACAAGACTGGACCTTTACTGGCCTTTTTGTAACACTATTGAGGCAATGAACAAACTGGTCCTAAACAGAGGGGAATCAGGAGCTCAAGCCTCTTAGTCTTAAATGCCCCCACAACCTTCAAAAATGAAGCCCATTCAAGAGCAAGTGGGTTCAAGAAATAGTGAAATATCTCCTCCACTGCTGCTGTGGCACCTGCTCGGTGAACAAGGGATTCACATCTGAACTGGCCTGGGCTTGGTCTAGAGAAATGGGTCCCCATTTGCATGTTACCTGCAGTTTATAAAAAAGCTGAACCTCTTTCTGCCATTAAATGTGAAACCAGCTGAGAGCAGGCTCTCACCCAAAACTGACAGGGTGTGCACACGGTAACAATTTACCTCTCTTGTCTGTAATTAATCTTCCAAGTCTCTGCATCATGTAGGCTTTCACTGTAAAAAGAACCAAACTTCTTGCAGTCTCAAAGTCAGTGAAGAGTCAGTTAGTCTTTATTTTATTCTGACAGGCTTCTTTATCCCAGAGACAATACTAAGACACACGATTTTACCAGGATTTTTTCCCAGAGTTCAGTCCAATCACAAAAAGGAAGAAAAATTAGCATGTTACAAAAAATGTATTTAACACAGATTTGAAATAGATTTATATGCCATTTTGCCTCTACTGTCACAAACCCCTTAATATAATTAGTCTGTGGCATAAACAGAAAAAGAACACATGAGCATCCACCTAAACCCATCCTCCATACTTGTTGAGTTCACAAATTAAACCTGCCCAGGCACTGTGAGCCACTTAAGGAGCCAAGCAAAGCGATAAACAAGCATTAAATCACCAAGAAAAATGCCCAGAGTGAGTTTCAAAAGCAGCAAGACGAAGACCAACGCGTGGTTCAGTGCATGTGTGTAAAGACATGAGGCACAAAAAACAACACGTTGCTTTTTGTACAGCAAAAGGGAAAGAGGAGAACCCAGCATGGGACTGTTCTTGCTGCTGCAAGACAGGGAGCCCCTGCCCCAATCCCTGCTCCACAAGGGAATGCATGTCAAGGAGAAAATGTGCAAGCTGAGATCCTGGAAAACACAGAGGCACCAGCCTTGACACAGGACAGGTGACACCAGCTGCAATCACAGCACAGATTCCTCAGCTCTGTACCCTGGCTGGGGAAAACTCAGCACCAGCAGCTCACCCTCTTCACCCTAGACAAAGCAGGATTTCCTCACCCATCTCCCTAGGAGGAGTTTTCCAGACCAATGTAGGTCAAGACAGAAGAAAACAAGTGGCCAGCCACAAATCCACTTGCTTGTGGGAGAGCAGAGTAACCTGAACACCTTCCTTGAACAACCACAGACCAGGGGTGGCTGGCAACATCCCCATTTCCCCTCTCCAGGTGTCTTTTTTGTTTTTAATCTTAAGTTTTGTATTATGATTTTAACTTAAACACATGTCTGGGCTCAGAAACAGAGAGCATCTTTTGTCTAAAACTCCAATCTTCCAATCCTTTCTGTGAGCTTTCCCTATTCACATCACACCTGATTACATTCCAATCTTAAAAGCATTTGCTTATCTCATCAAGTAAATAACACCTCTGAGGGGTCAGACCTCCAGAGCAGACACTGGCCAATGTTTGGGATGCAGTACCATTTGGGAAAGCTAGACCCAGAGAAAGCTCAAGCCAGCCCCTTGAGTACACCTTAATTCTCCTCTGCCCCCCCAAACCAGGGGACCAGGGTATCCCCCTTACCAACAACCCCTTCTCTTTGTGCCATGAAATGTGCAGAACCTGCAGACCATTCCCAAGGGCAGGAAGGCTCTGCTGAAGCCCAGAGGGTTACAAGGCGACCTCAGGCTGTTTGCTGCACTGTGTGTGACCCTGCTCTCACCCACAGCCATTGGCAGCACAGGGACCACCATCCCCACCCACAGCACTGCCTCTGCTTTTCTGGATAACTGCAGCACTGACCACTGAAGTTCTTCATCTCCCAATTGCTTTTCCCTGAGTAATTTCAGAAACAACCCTCACACTGAGCCACCACCAAGATGACTGGGACAGAGGAGCCTGGCCAAGCATCACTGCCACAGATGCTGGGTGAGAGCCATCAACCCCCCACAGAGGCAATCTCAAAAGACCCTGCAATGAGGAGAGGAAACAAAAAAGCCCGTGAGCAGCTGAGGGAGACGTTCATTCTATCGATTGTGTAAACTGTCAGTGGAGTGGCGATGAGCAATTTTTTTTTTTTCTATCCTGGGGAATAATCCAGCCTGATAATTAGTACATAAGAGATAAGTGGAAAATGAGACATCTAGCGAGGGTGGTTCAAGCCTCCTCATGACATTGATAATGTGCAGATACATAGATCACTGTCGGGGCAAACTGCCACTGCGAGCCTGTGTCTTCCCATTGCCTCATCAATCCATCATCCGCTTAGCTACTGACACCTTGGCAGGCACACACCATCAGCCCTGCATTTGAATTGAGAGGAGCAGGCTCCACCAGGGAATACAGATTTAAAAATCTAAGATTCAAATTTGTTTAAGTATTGTGAACAGCAATTCCCTTGCAAGGCATCTTCATTGCCCTTTTGCCAAGGGGGAACAGTTGGGTCTTTGTTAGAAGTACAAATTGCTTCTTAATGCAAAGGATAAAGCAGAGCCCAGGCACCTCCTTAGAATTCCTCCTGGCTCCTGCTAATGCTGCTGCATGTCAATTTTAATTTTTTGAAATTTAAACCAAGGGCTTTGTGTCTAAGCTCCATTTCATTGAAGGAGGGGGGAGGAATAGTCAGAAAGGATTACGGATCCGGTGGGAATTGAGGATCCATAGCAATTATACCTCATTTGGATGGTCTCAGACACTGGTTTTAATCATATTCTAAATAGTACAAATCGACAAGACATAAGAGATTGATAAGTGTCTAACACATGCACCTGGTTATGAACTCTGCTTCCCTCAGCAGGGGATGTTTGAGGACAGGATGGAAGATTGCTGCCTCCCCTTGACCCCCTCTTCAAGCCAATGAGAGGGCAACACCCACTGAGGACTAGGTAGGAGACAGAAGTGACTGTAAGAACTTGGTCATCATGGGGCTGCCCCAAAGTGGGGCTGGAACTAGTCCATCTGACTGTGGCTCCCTTTCCTCCTGAAACATCAGGGCAGGGGAAAAGCTCCAGCCTTGGCAGAACTGTCTCAGAGCAGCTCCTGTCCCTCTCATCTGTGAAACTGCACTAAGGCTGCTAAGGGCAGAGAGCTGATAGGGAGGTAAGACCTTCAGGAGGGAAAAATGAAATGACAAGACAGTAAAATGAAAGTAAGTGCTTTTGTAAATCAATTTAGCTCTTTTAGCTTCAGCAGTGCAGTCCCAATTTACCCAAACTGAAGAGGTTACCTACTGGGGTGATGATGAAAAATGCACCTCCTCCACCAAAGGAACCACATGCACTATGGACACACTTGTGCATTTTGAAAAAAGACCAAGGGTGGCTGAGATTTACAGAGGACCATCAGGAGAAAACCCTTCTAAATGATCTGAATCCATCAGTCTTGAGCGAGCTTTACCACCCAGCCTGTCTCAGGCACTGTGCAGACCCACCTCCAGTCAGGTGTGGTTTCCAACCCCTACACACACACACTGCAAGGGTTTAGACAAACTCTCTCCCCTGCTGCCTTCTTAACATTTGTCAAGCATATTGCAGAAACATGGCTTTCCATAATCACTGATTAAACTCCTTTGCCTGTACTTCACTAACCTCTGGATCAGGTTTTAACCCAGTAAATCTGTTTAAGAGATTTCACAACCCCACTTTCACCCCTTGATAACTGTGTGCCTTCTTTTCACACAACTGTGTAAAAGTGAAGCTTTTTTCTTCTCTCTCTCTACTTCTTCCCAGCCCCCTTGAACCATATTCAAGACGTAGGCAAGGAACCCCATCCTAACTTTAAATACTCAGGGACTGAGTATAAACCTCAGGGACTGAAGTGACCCCCTCCTTTACTTCCCACCCTCCCGTGGCACCACCACAGTGCTCCTTTGTAGCACTGGAAGAGACAGAAAGCAAGAAGGCGTTGTCTAAAAACATAATTTAATGTGGTATTTGGGTGACTGTGGTCAATGACCAAATTCTTTTGCAGACAGAAACAGGTTTGACGTTAATGACACCATCATTCACACGAGCATTGCATTGCACAGAAAGAAAAGTTTACACTTGACCCCATACAAAGCAGCAGAGGAAAAAACAGTTATGATCCAGTCCCACTTCGTGAATAGTCGATCTGAAAATTCATCATTGTCATTAATACTTATTGATGAAAACATGTGACCCGTTCAAATTCCGTGTGTGACACAGTCCAAACTCTGGGCTCTTTTAAACCCTCCTGGAACCACTTGAGAATTTCAAGCTGCCAAGCTCCTCACGTGACACACAAAACATTCAGGCAGACAAAGGGAGAGTGGGGGTCAGAAGAAATGGGAGAGAGTAAGGAAAGGGTTCACTTTGTTTCATTGCTATTTCGTTTCCACAAGGGTGAAAATAAAAACATACGAACTGATAATGAAGCTAAAGTGACCCGCTGAGACAGCGGACACCAGCAGGAACTGCAGCACGATGGGGTATGCAATTGCCAAACAGCCCCACGTGCATCAGTGGCGGGGCCAGATGTGTCGTGTCACTTGTGTGTTAATCAGGGTATAAAAGAAAGCCAGAGAAAGTGCTGTACTTATTGTTGTTGCCTCCGTGTGCTTTGCCTCCATCCAGCTTGACGTACACTTCGTCGCCGGAGTCCAGGTGCAGCACCACGCTGTTGCTGGCATAGTCGTAGTTCTGGTCTGCGTCCTGGGCGATGGCACTGGCCCGCACCTGCCAACACAGCCGCTGGGCACATCAGCCCCCCTGCCCCTCTTGCCCAGCACCTCTGTTAGCCCCCCGAGTCACTCTTGCACCGCCCCCCTATTAGTCCTTCACGTACCCCTTTTCCGGCCCCTCCATCAGTCTCCCCAGCCCCTCTTACTCAGCCTCTCCATCAATGCCCCGAGTCCCCCTTTCCCAACCCCTCCACTACCCCGTGTCCTCCCTCCCGTCCCTTTCCTCGCTCCTCCTTCTCCCCAGTCCGGCAGCAAAGTTTGCAAACTGGGAGTTCGGAATCTGTCGCGGCTCTGAAGTGCACCCCGCCCCGACGGCAGGAAGGATGCTCCCGCTGGCGCTTTTCCGCGGGACAGGGACAGTGGGAGTG
>VXBR01010916.1:98500-114559 GCA_013400215.1 Cisticola juncidis
CCCAAACCGCGGCCCGCTGAAACCGGGACGTTTGCGTCGCGTTGTCCTGTTCACCCACAGCCTGAACTGCTTCCTCCCTGCATCTCTCCATCCCTGCATCCCTCCATCCCTCTGCCCGCAGCGGGACAGCCCCTGCGGGATGCCCGGACGACGGCCGGAGCGCGAGTCCCGCCGGGATGAGCTCCCTGCCGCCGACACGCACGGCTTTCTGCGGAGGGGGCCGGGAAAGGCCCGGCCGGGCAGCAGGTCACCTCAGAGCGTCCCCCGTGGCGTCCTCAGGCTCCCCGCGTCCTGCCTCGGCGGCCCAAAGACGAGCGGGACAACCCCGCGGGTGCATCTCGCTCCTCAGCACATCCGAGTGTAATCACAGCCTGGTACACCCGCCCCGCTTCTCCAAAGGCGGGCAGGGCTTGCCAAGTGAAAGGGGAGCCCTAGGAATAAAAACGCCTTTAGCAGAGTTCAGTTTAGGTTACGGCACGGTGTTCTGTGCAGTTTCCCTGCGTAAAGACGGGTCCAAATCAAGTGGGTTTTCTCCCGAGAAAACCGTGATTAATTGCCTGTGATTTTCCGAGTAAACGGTGGTAGCACAGCGGGAGCTCTGGCATCGTAACCTGCGTGTGGAGATCTCCCCTGGAGGCAAGGCTGGGGTCTCACCCCGCATGTCTCCGGGCAGCGGGTTAAGCACCCGCCCTGCAGGAAAGCAAAGAGAGGTGCAGGGATTACACAGATCGCCTCAGGGCAGCGTTCCGGTGTCCCAGGCGCCCTCGGTGCGCAGGAAGGGTGAATTCCCGGCGGGCTCGCCGGAGCTGCAGGCACTGTTTGGTCTAAAAGCAGGCAGAGCTGCAGGTCGAGGGAGCGAGCCGCCCAGTCTGATCCGACGCCTGCCGAAGCTGATGGCCTGGGGGCATCATATGCAAATACGGGACGCACAGGCTTCTTCCAAGAACTGTGGAGATGCCCTCAAAGGACTTGGGACTCTTTTGACAGTTTTTCTTGAAATTCAAGGAGGGGACATCAAGGGTTTTCTGTCAGGACCAGATCTCATCTCAGTTGCGTCCCTGCGTGCATCCAGAATTTCTCTTGGAGTTGTTCGGGCTTTGCTCTGCTGTTGCTGAGATCAGGCTTCAGCCCTGTCCTTTCGAGTGTCTCTGATTATTTTCACCCACATCTATATACTTGAAGCTGGAAAGGAAATTAATTTTGTAAATGAAAACATTTCCCTGAGAATCGTATGGAGAGTCACATTAAAGTAACTATGTCTATTTCTTAGCACAATGGAGCTAAATGTTTTAAGAGACGAGATTGTGAGGAGGACATAAATCCTTTTCTTCTCCTCTGAATTATGAGTTGCATCCCACAGAGTTATTTTAAGCCCCCACACGTGTCTAAAGCCTTGTAAAATGATTTCTAATTGTTGTTTCTGTTCCAGCTTTAGTATAATTTTCCATATATTAACTGTGCTAAATACAAATAAATTCACAAATAAATTACACTGCTTTGCTGCTCATCCCTACTTAAGCTTCTGTTAATTTCCCTTTTGTTCTGGTATTTGTCACTCGCTCTGTTCTTCCCTTGTATGTGAATCCTTGCTATTCCCCCAGAGCTCTGCAAAGCCCCCTAAAGTGGCTTTTTAATCTCCTGCTTTCCAAAGGCAGCAGCCACACCGTAGCTTTTCTAAACCTTTTTCGAAATAATTAAGTTCTTGCATCATTTGAACTTTGTTGCAAAGTCCCAATTTGCAGCAACTCACTTCTCTAATGAGGTAACCAGTCCTGGGAACGATATTCCAAATAGAGGCTCACCAGCCCCTTCTGCAAAGCCAGAATAATTTTATGTGACGGTGTCTGTTATTCTCATACATCAACAAGGACAGATGAAGAAAAAGAAATATATTCTAAGTTTCTGCAGGACAAAATCGTCATTCTTCTTAATAAGGAGGGTCGAGCATTCGAACAAGCAGGAAGAAAAGATTACAGAGATCAGCAGTTAGATTAGGTGTCCAATTCTAGCCATTTTGTTTGGGAATAATTTAATTACTCCTCTGTGATGTGGTGAGATGGACTGATCACCTAGTTAATCCCACGTCAGATTGCTTCAAGGTAAACACAATGTGACTTTAATGTATAATTCCAGTAGGATCTATATTCCTGGACACCTGGAGTTACTGCCTGACTGATGCAATGCATTTTGTGCCCCAAGACGCAGCATTTGTGATCCTCGAGGCAGCTGGTACCATTTACTGAACCTACACTAGTAATTTGGAATATAATCACAAAAAGGTACACGGCAACACTGAGGTTACAGTTTCGATACAGGCTGCTGGGACGCTGTGGGAGCCTGCTTTCCATGTGCAATGGATGCACCTCAGCAGTGCAAGGAGCAGGGAATTACCAAATTAGCTAATGAGGTACTGCCAGCCCTGCAGGGAGGTGCCTTCCTTCAATTGGGGTGACAAGTACCAAAGATCCTCTTACAGTCAAGCACTTCACATCTTTCAAAAAGTGAGTCAGGCTGGTGCTCCATTGCTGGCTGCTGAGGCTGGCATGACTCCGGTGCCTCTGGGTGCACTCAAAGAGGGATAAAGCACCCACAGGGCATCCCTGGTGAAACACAAAGGCTCTCTGGACCTCAATAGACGTCGGCTGAGCAGGAGCTTTGGTGATTGCTGTTGTTGGTCAAAGCAATGGTTAAGCACCTAAAAGCTTTTATGGATCTAACTTGAAACTTCTTTTTCAGATGTGGTGTAAGGACATGGGGACCTGTCTGATCAAGGAAACATTTGACAGTTCAGACACAGTTCCCAAATTTGGATAGGCAAAAATCCAGACACTTTGCATTGAAGCTTCAAAATTCCAGGAGCACAAGAATTTCCATTCCTTAATTTCTGCTTCAAGGGGCAGTCACCCACCCACCTCAGGTTGCCTGCAGCCTTTAAGAGATATTGTGCTCCATCAGATCCACTTCCCACAGTCATTCCAGAGTGTCTGCTGGATTGGGCCTCTCACAACTATTGCATGCACTTATATACACACAAGGCAGTGCTGAGGACACCAGCCTGGGAGGTTGGGTATTTCTTCCAGTGTTTCACCATTTACCAGATTTGGAACATGTTTTTGAAACTCTTTCCAGTCTTCCAGGAGAGTAGTCTCACTCTTCCAGATGTTGGGTGCTGTAAGTTGGATTTTCTTCAGCTTGTTCTCTAGGATCTGTTCTGTTGTAAAATGGCCTTTCCCAAGAGACAGAAAGAAAACAATCTGGTGACTGAAGTAGCTCAGGGATGAGCTTTCAAACCATGCCTGTCACTGGGACAGTGACAAACCTGCCCTTCAGGACATGGGCAGTCTGTCCATCCAGAGGCACACAGGACACTTCTGCAGGCTGCAGCTGGCCATCTGTATTTCTCAGAGAAGTTGTCAGCAGGTGATGAGGAGATCTGGGTTCAGCTTGATTTGCTGCCAGAGAAATACCAGCCTGTGTTCCCTGGGGAGCTGCAATAATCTTCCAGAGTGCAAGATACCCAGGGAAGATGGGGAGAGCAGAGGAGAGCACTGTGTGCCCTTATGCTGAACCTGTTCCTCTTTGCATAAAAAGAATTAAAGATTCATTGAGCTATAAGAGGAAGATCAAAGGTGAGTATAATTTTTAGTTTAGTGGTGAGAGCACCTACCTGATCTGGAGTTTCAGTCTTCCTGTTTGTGAATTCCAGCCAGGAGGACACAATTTCTGTTCCTGAAACACCAGTTCCAACTGCTGAACTAGAGACTCTTCTGCACTTGCTTTCTTTTCTCTCAGAAGGTTTACTCTTTTTTTTTTTTTCACCTTCTCAGCTGCACATCCTTAGCACAAACTGAGCTCATGAACTCAAGCATGTGGTTTGTTCCAAATCCAACAAGAGCTGCACCATCTGTAATCCTGGCAGGACACAGCAGGATGCAGACCCAGTGAGGAGGTGGAGGTTCCAGGCACAAGGTGACTGTTGTACATTTGAAGCTCCTGGAGACTGAAGGTAGGTACCTCCTGAGTTAGGTGCTTCTAGGATTGGACTGGAGCTGAGAGAGCCTTTTTATTTCAGTGCTGGATTTAGATGTTTATATTCTGTTTTAATTCCTTCTTTTAGCAACTTTTTGGATTTGGACTTCCTCAGCCGTGTTAAAATACTTTTAATGAGCAGAAATCAAGATTACTTTGGGTAAAGGCACAGTACCCTTAGATCAGTACCCTCATCCATCCCAGTGTATAGCTTGGTTTTGCTGTCTTTTGTCATAATTGATGGAAGTTATGGATAATATTACACTCTGGTCCTCTGAAGTGCTTCATTGATTGCCTTTATCATATGACAAGATATTTCTCATTGCCAAAATTAACTATCTGGAACTTAGTGCATTCAACAGCTAATAAAACATAATACATATAGTCCTTACATTAAAATTTTCACATTTTTTGCTAAAAGCAAATTCAAATCTGTTAATGTTCAGAATGCATATAATATTATTTTCATTCACAAAATATAAAATGTAATGACACTGATTATTTTTGCTTAATGGAGGGAAAAGTTTAGAAATGCTTAGGTTTATTGTATTAGCAGTTATCATCCCCACAAATACTGTGCACTTCTTTATGACCTATGCCAGGATTTCCAGCAGGAGTTGTTTTAAGAGCACAAAGCTCAGTTTATTCCCAATTGATGGACCCTGTGGGTACATGAGGTCCTGCACAGCAGCAAAAGCATTTTATTACACAGAACAAGGAGGGGAACTGACTCTTATCTGTCTGTTAGGCAGAGTTGCAATAGCCCACAGGCACCTGAGCTGCTGTAGGAATGCATAAATTTCTGTCCACACAGCCAGAATCATCCCCTGCACCAGCACAGTGTCCATTAGAGATCCTGCTCAAGGAGAAGCTTGAACATCCAGACAGACACTGCAGCTGCTGGGGCTTTGTTGGACGTATCGATCCCTGTGAACTGCTGCTATTTGCATTTTGCCACGTCCACTTGCTGTACAGGGAAGCTGGCTCTCCCTCTGTTGGACAAATGCCTTTGAGTGTTTACAAGAGAGCAGCTTACAAACCCCAGATCTGCCTTCAGGGCACTGCTTGGAGAAATACCAGAAGGTATGGAGAGGATCAGTGAGAGCCAAATACCTTCATATTCCCAAAATAGCTACCATTCACCAAACTCAGAAGAAATTATTTTGTATTTTCTGGAAAAAAAAATCAATCAGAGCAACTGAACCTTGCTTCCTAGTTTTGCCCCAGTGGGACTTCTGCCCTTGCCTTCTGTCACACCCTGAAGTCAAAGCATCAAAGATTAAATAAATTCTGTGAGACCAGAGCAACCTCAGACAGTGACTAAAGCTGGTGCTGAAGATGCCTGGTCCCAGCATATGTGGCTGCTCCTGTGCCCAGGAAACTGTCAGGAACTGTGAAGATACCTGGCCCCAGCAGCCGAGGTGGTGAAGGAAACACCAAGGGATCTCCAAGATGTTTGGGAGCTCCCTGCTCCCAGAGCAGGTCTTCAGTCAGATGTGAAGTAGGTTTAGAGAGAAACAAAACTGTCCTGAAGAAGAGGCAGCAGATGAGCATCACCACCTGTCAGACATCACCTTTGAATGATGTCTTGCTTAGAAACAGTAAATTAAAATAAAGCTTGCCTTTAACCAGGTGAATTTGGGTCACAGCAAGAGCAAGTTCAACTCTTTCCTAATTCTCTGCTTCTCAGTATGTGTTTACAAAGTGCTTGAGGAGAAACAGGTTGGCCCTAGATTTGTCTTGTTCAGTTTGTCTCCCTAGATAACCAATGTTTTTCCAGTGTGGCTGCAATAACTCTGCATTATCTATACAAATAAGCCTCTGCTTTTTTAATTGAGATAGGGCCTTCCACACAAAGTACAAATAATTAAGTAATAGCTAAGCACATTTTTTAACGTGAATTGGGAGGTCTAGTAGAAGAAAGAGATCCTCCCCTTGCCTTCTGAGTACAAGGTGTGCATTTGGCCAAGCTGCTCACAAAGTGTGTGTGCATAAAACCAAACCCCTGGCAGATTCTCCAGCTGAAAATCAGCCACCTCTGTTCCAAGCCCTCTGGAATTCCCAGCAGGACTCAGCTCTCAAGTCTTCATGACTTCCTTCAGAAGAGTTAAGAGGGAGGCGGGAAAGTCAGAGTACTAAATTCAGTCCATTTATGCAGACCCCTTGTCTCAATTCAGCAAAATTTCCATACCCTACCATGAGGCTGAATATTTCTATTCCATGAAAGGAAAAACTGCTGCAGGCAATTGATGTGCATGGACAGCTGGTTTCACCAGGATGAAAGACACACATTAAAAATGCTTTTGAAATGCACTTGGGCTTCCCTCGGGGAGTTTGCTAAACCTGCAGTCAGGTACCAGAAAGAATTTGTCCCCTTAAGGCAAAGACAAGATTAAAATTAGTAAGAAATAATAGCCAAAGCCACAGGTGGGACAGATGGCATTGAATGGACATCTGTTGGGATAACATCGAGTTACCATGATAGACTTTCACCCTGTATCCCCCAAAATTAAATGTGCTCCTCTGCTAATCAAGTAGCATGAAGAGGAAGATGTGTGGATTGGAAACCCAAAGCTAAGGATGGCAGGATTTGGCTTTACAGCTCCTCACAGTGAGCGGGGTGTGAAAGCTGGAGAGGGCATGTGGGGGAGGTGGGGCAGATGGTTTGGCACCCTGATCTCTGCTCTGGTTTGTTGGTGCCCAGGAGAGGTGTCTGTGCTGCTCTGAGCTGTAAGGTCTGTGCAGAGAGAAGGAGCTTTGCCACTCTCAGGCAAACAGATGAAGAGGTGTGACTGCCACCTCTGGAGTAAGGGCAGTTTGGGGTGCTGCAGAGGAGACAGAGAACTGGAGACAAAGGTCAAGGAGAAGCAGTCCAGTGGCATGGATCAGCCAGAAAACCTCCTGTACCTCTGAGACACCCAGGAATTAATAACCAGACTAACTGTGACAACTGTTTTTGCAAAAGCCGTGCCAAGCTGAAAGAGTAGCTGTGAGAGAAAAACATAAATTTCTATAAAAATTAAGCTTTAAATAAGCACCAAACCAAAATAGGCAAGATGACTTCGTGAGAAAATGGTTGATTAAAACATGGTAAAATTGTCTCAGGAATTTGTAGCCATGTATGACGTCTTCAATATAAACCCAAATTAAAAGCATGACAATAGGTTTTATTTAGAAACATCCTGACCTTTCTCGTATGACTCTTGTCCTGCCTTCTCATTACTTGTCATTCTCAGTCACTGTATCTTGCTTAAATGAAAAGTGCAAGCTCTTCAGGGCATAGGGCTGCATCTCTGGGTTTTCTATCCACTGTGTACAACAATGCATGCAGCAGTGACATCCTTAAAACTGTTAAACAGAACAGAAATAAAGCATTTCATCTCCGATCTTGCAACTTCACTGAATTCCTTTGTAAGAAAACAAAAAAACCCTCTAGTGTGGATATCAGTATGAAGCTATTTGCTCACATTAGGAGTGCTTAAGGTGAATAATAATCACGGGGAAGCAGCACTCTCCTTGGTAATGATGTTTATTGAATGGCAGAGCAGCTCCTGGGGAAGGACAGTGGAATCCCATTGCTTGGGATTTAAGAGCAAGGCTGGCCAAAGCCAGAGACTGCACTGCAGGGCTCGGTGCCCTGCTGGCAGGAAGACGAATGAGAAGCCCTAAGAGTCTTCTGTGTTTGCTCTTCTATGATCCTTACAGGAGAGATTGATGCTGACAGCATCCAGGTGGTGTGTCCGTGACTCAGCTGTCACGTCACTGCTTACGGCTTGGAGCCAGTGAGTCAAGGAATGAAAAACAGGTGGAAGGAGGAGGAGAGCCCTCCCGAAGTGCTCACCTCCAGCCATCTCCTCCCTGGCAAGCAGGGCCAATGGCAGAGCACAGGGACACAGGAGAAGGACAGGCAATGACAGAAGGAGCTGCTGCTCACCTTCCTCCAAGGGCAGCAGGGTGGCAAGCCCTCCTCCACGCCTCGTGTGGTGTGGAATAAAAGCCTGGGGTGAGTTAATGGACTTGTGCAAGCCAGAAGCCGAGCACCAGTGGTGGTCTGAGGCCCACTGACTCTTGTAACTGTGCTCTGTAAACAAAGCTGTAGGTGGAGTAAATATTAAATCTGTCCGTTTTAGTTGCTGCTAGACAGAAAAGGTAACATCAGATGTGCGGCCACATATTGTAACCAATACAAAGTTTACTGTAATGGATCTGATTTCACATGACACCCAAAATACTGTTCTAAGAATGGATCCTCAATGGTGACCTCAAACAGTGACAACAGACGCTAATTTCTCCGAAAATCCAAGAATCCCTAGAGTATAGAAACAAACCATCTTGAAAGTCTTGAAAGCAGACTCCTAGGTTCAGGTGGCCTCTGAGACACTACTGCCTCTCTGGGTAGGTTCACAAAAGAAATCTGCCACACCTGAGATCTAAACGTGATTTTTTTTTTTTTATTTTTNTTTTTTTTTTTTTTTTTTTTTTTTTTTTTTTTTTTTTTTTTTTTTTTTGTGCTGCCTTGATTGCAAGGTTCAGCTTCTTGTAATTCCCAGTAGCAGAGGGTCAATGGCATCTCCAGAAGGTGGGTACTCCACCACTTTCTCTGCCTTTGGGTATAATCAAAGTTTGACACATGGAAATCTCTCCAGGGATAGAAAGATCTTAACCTCCCCAAGAAATCTGTTGCGATGCTTCATAATCTCTACCATACATCCATAAAAAAAAATAAATTTGTAAGGATCTGACCTTAATTTCTCTGCTGCAGTTTAAGCCTCCTATTCCTTTTCCTATCCACCATGGACAGAGAAAGCAGGTTATTCCCTCCCTTTCTGTGACAGCCTTTCATACACTTGACACTGTTGCCACCTTTCTCCCCTGGTCAGTCCACACTCCAGATGCTCAGTCTATTCCACATTTCTTCATCACTTTTTTTTTTTCCTGGAGTTCTGTTCATTCCCACTGCTCCCCCTGGACTTTCTCTGATGGTTCACAACTTTTCTGATCTGAATAGCATTCGGGTCTACTCATGCAATTCACGATTTGTCACTGTTATTTGGACTTCTCAGCCTCTCCTTCAGCCTGCCAGCTGTCACCATGTGCTTTTAAGTTTAATAAGTGTTTCCTATCCCATCATCAGTGCCTTTACTACTGATCTAAGTAGTACCAGACCCAGATGCATGTGCTGGCTGTCACTTATCCCTATATCACATGGGTGTTGCATGGTTTGGTAGCTGCCAGGAAGCTTGTTATGCATTAGCACCCTTTTGTGGAGAAATTAGAAATGAAAGATGAACCCTGTCCCAAGAAATTAACAATCTAATTTTTTTTTTTTTACCCCAAAAGAATACGCCAACTCCTTCCTTATCACACTTTGCATCTGGGAAAATGAGACCATTCATTCTGCACACCAGTTTTATCAAAATGAGATGACCGCTTCTTTCTAGAAGTCCCAAAAATGTAGTTATCACCAGCATTATCAAGAGCCACATGTAAGGCTTGGTTTTAACTGCATTAAGCCTTGCTTAAGTCTAAAAGACTTTGTCTGTCTGCATCAGTCTTTCTGTCTGCTCACTTTCTGCCTGCTCCACCTCAGATGTGAGTCAGGCAGCTCTCGGTTTTCAAACCTGACTGCTCCCAGTCTGAGTGACACTTCTTACGGTGACACAACTGCTGCAGGGTCTACAGGAACTGTCTGAAAGCCAAGAGCTCTGTCCAAAGGAAGGAAAAATGGCAAGGATATAGTTATGTGAAATGAATGAGTAAAATGCATCAACTCCAAGGCTGCAAGGCAGAGTAACTGGGAATGTGGCATTTGGCACCACTCCTGCTGTGCAGAGTAAAGCGATTTTTAGAAGTGCTAAATCATGGCACCGGTTGTGGCAAGCAGTGAAACTTCATCTTATTTTATGGAGTTTTGATCTGCACAGGCCATTACCAAGGTAAAGTATTCCAGCCAGAAAGTCTGTGACTGTGTGTTTGCAAAGCACCTGTGACAGCAAAACGTGGCCTCTGCTGTTGCTTCTTGAGCTGAAGATTTAGTAACAACTCCTGTTGTTTATACGTGCAAAACATTTGAAATTAACCACAGATCTGTGCTCTATTTAAGTGTACTTTTAATTACTTTTGATTAGGATAAAGAGGATAATTTTCTTTTACAAATTCTCAGGATATTCAGAACATCTGGAAATTAAAGCAATTCTTTGCCTGTCAGGTTATTAGTGTCAGCTTCAACAGAGAGAAGGGAAGAGAAGAGAAGAGAAGAGAAGAGAAGAGAAGAGAAGAGAAGAGAAGAGAAGAGAAGAGAAGAGAAGAGAAGAGAAGAGAAGAGAAGAGAAGAGAAGACAGTGGGCATTACCCTATTTATCATGGGATCACAGCCAGGATATCATCTTTTATCATGGAAGAGCCTCACTACAGCCAGGGATGTAGCCCAGACAGGCAGGTTTTGCAGCCCTGAGGCTCCATACAGGATCTCTCACCACCACACTGCCCAAGCAGATCCATGCTGATGGAATTGGGAAGCAGGCATGGATGCAAGTGATTTACTGGGAGGGCAGGAAGCTGCTTGTTTTAATATATGGCACATATGGCATGAATGTGTTAATGGAATTTGTACTGTAAAAAAATTATGTCCACACAAAGTATGGAATTAGTTGGGTAGGATTTATGCAACAGGCATAAAATCCAGTAGAAACAATCTAACCTTTCTGAGGCTTATTAAGTTTTCTTTTTATTTATGGAAATATCTTAATATATGCAAGGTGAATGGTAGAAAAGAATACTATAGATTTAGTCAAAACCCAGCTCTTGTTATTTATAAACTTTCACAGCTTTATTCTGCTCTTTTTACATCAGGATTAAAATTATTTTAAATCACTGGTCCCAATCCCAAATCACCTGCACGACTCTGTTGAAGGGCACCAGCACCATGGTGGTTGACCCCAAATTGATGCTAAGAATGAGCAAGGGAATGTGAAGCTAAAAATGTAATTAAAGACATTAAAAAAATTACAATTTTCCTGCTTACCCTTGTTGTATATGTTACATTAAATATACATCAAAGTAACACTCTTCCATCCTTGCCTGCTGGAAAGGAGGAAGATGCAGGGCTCCCTGAGGCCTCCCTGAGTCCTCCAGGACAAGGATGGGTTTTACTCCTTGGTGGTGAGGAGGATATTTATCCAGGTTACTAAAAAAAGAGATGACACTTGAGTAACCACACTGTCTCTCCATCAGTGGGTAAGGCCCATATCACAGCTTCAACCAAACTGGGACAATGCCTCTCAAAAATTTATGTTTCTACAAGTGTCATGAAAATCAGAGAGGCACAAATCTGGTGAGAGGAGGCAGAGTGTCCCCAAGGGTTACACCAACTGTGGCAGGACAGGCCAGCCAAGGAGGCCATTGTCAGCCACCAGGAGTGTCACACACAGGCTGGTGTTTGCAGTGCAGAGGGAAGAGATGGATGGAGGTAGAAAAATGCACAAATCCATTGGAAAACAGTCTTCTGTTCTTCATCAGTCTACACATCTTACTCAGTGCATCTAAATCCTGCACAAATTTCATCCTATACTTTTCCATAGCTGTAGCACTGAAGCATCTTAATTTCTTACAGACACTGATGAATGCAACCTCAAAAACACCCCTGAGGTCAGCTGGGGTTACTAACTGGAGGTGACAATACACGAGCTCCATCAAACCTTGCTCTGGTGGTTTCCAACACCACCTCACTCTGCTTCAGCTTCTCCCCAAAGTCACTGCTGCATGGCTGGCAGAGAAGAGCTGGGGCTGGCTCCCCACTGCCTCTGGCTTCCCAGCCTGGGTCCCAAAATCAGGCAAAACAGCATCAAGCAAGGCTGGCATCTTGGAAAAGAAACTTGTACATCAGCCCAAATCCCAGCGTGTAATGCTAATCCAGGAGGAAATCAAATGGCACTGGGCAGAGAGTCTCTGGCCTTTGGAGACCTTGCCCCTGGAAATGAGTTTGAAGTGAAGCACTGTGTCTTTTCCTCTGATTTTTAAAAGCAAAGGATTTTTAAATCTTCCTGATGAGGAACTGTCCTAGTTCTGTGGGTCAGGGAGAGTTCAGGGTGGGGGCAGATCACAGGGGGGGAATTGGAGTTCTAGAGCCCAGGTTTTGCCACTCTGGATCATGGTGAGCTAAATGCACAGTATCCTGCTGGAGAATATATGTAAAGAATATAAGTAAATATAAAATTACCATGTTTGTACCCACTACAGGCTAGAAAACTTTCATTGAAAGAGCTTATATTTAGTAAAGTTATAATCCAGTGAAAACTTTTATCTTATCGTGTTCAGACATCTTAAGTAGACATCACAGTCTGCATTACATAGAACAGGGTAAGTTTAATTTCTATATCACTCTGTATCACAGAGAAATCTGAAAACAATGTTCATATTTCATTTATTCTTCACTCCACTGAAACTCCCTTTCAAATCACATCAATGTTAGCTGAAAATAGTGCCTTGCCACAAAAAAAAAAGCACATTCAGATTTGTTCTGCTTCCACCATTTCAGTTATAGTTTTCACAATTATTTTGAATGATGCCCTGCAAATCCTACCTTGTCCTACAAAAACGCATCAGCATCTCCCATCTCCCTGAACTCATCTGTTCTCCCTCTGCCATTATCCCATCACACTGCAACATGGTCATCTCTGCTTCTTGTGTAATGTACACTGACCCAGAATAAACAGAGGGAAAATGTTAGCAAATGTGACTCTTTCAACCAGGATCTTACAGGTACTCTCTAAATGGTGTCTGATGCAGTGCACATGCAGATCTGACTTTGAAAGTGTCATTTAGGGGAAATCCCTGAAGGATTCTCCTCCTCTGAGTCTGCCAGCACTGACAGAATCTCACTACAAACACATTTAAACAAATGGGAGGGCAGAATGGCTTTTAAAATTCCCTTTCAGGACTTCTGCAAAAGCTGTGTTTGCCTGCTCAAAAATATAAAAATGGAAAAGGAGAGGGTGGAAGATGTAATAAGTGATTTGCCTGCCTTAGTATGCAGTTTTAATTGCTGGTGGATTGCAGTGGCACGGTGGTACAGCCCCACAGGGGGATGGAAGGGGCTTTTTGCAGCAGATGCAGCACTGCTGAGCCTGCAGAGCCACTGTGAAATCCCACCTCAATCCTCTGCCCATTAACAGCAAAATATGTAGAACAAAGGTGCTGAAAGGATATAGTGGGCTTTTCTTGTTGATCTGACAGAGTAGTTTTGTACAACACAGTGTAAAAGTGGAGTTCAGCTGTTACAAGGGTGTGAGATCAGCTCCTCATGTCCAGTCCATCTTGTCCTCACTGCTCTGCTCCCAGTCCCATTTGATGTCTTGCTCACTTGCTGACACCCTGGTGGGGTGTGGAGGTCTCCTGGATGGTTTCAGTACACCCTGGCTATTCATCACGCAGAGTTTGAGACTTAGGCAGTGTTTGACAGGACAAAGCCAAGGCAGGGACCTGCCTCAGCTAAGGCAGGGACCGTGACACTTCACTGGCCACTTTAATTCCACGAGGTCCTGCTCAGCCCCACAGTCAGGCAGACACAAGACAGAGCTGGGACAAAACTGACATCAGGACCCTCAGGAGGAAAGGTCCAAAAATTTTATGGTCTAAATGCCCCTGTATTTTTGCCTCCTGGCACAGTGGCTGTC
Organism: Cisticola juncidis; assembly: GCA_013400215.1. Lineage (NCBI taxonomy): Eukaryota > Metazoa > Chordata > Aves > Passeriformes > Cisticolidae > Cisticola > Cisticola juncidis. Next base: position 112,204 of record VXBR01010916.1, read on the forward strand.
AATGAGGGGCAAGGAGCACACAAAACATTGCCACAGGTGGGAGGGAGCTGGGCACAGGTAAACACGATCCACCAGCAGTGGCTGCAAGATGCCACAGAAGGACAGAATCCTGCTGTGGAGCTGGCACTGGAGAACCTCTCCTGGACTCAAACACCGTTTCAAGCAAGCAAAACCCCTGTTTGGCTGCTCAGGAGAGCGTGACGTGTCCGCAGGCTGGCAGCAGCACCGGCCGCACGTCACACCCGCACACAGAGCTGCTCCAGGCTCCCTCTGCTCAGGGCTGAGCTGCACAACACACACACAAAAACAGAGACAAAGCACTTCAAATTTGTCACTGCCTTTTCCTCATCTCTGCCTTGCACTTTGCTCAAGCACAGCAGTATCCTCCAGGGTCTCTGCTAAGCTCCCTGGGAAGCTGTGCCTCCTACACCATGGCCATTCCCACCCCGCGTCCCCACTGCAGGGATCCTGGCCCCACACCCTCCCCTCCTTCTCCCTCGTGCCCGTAAGAGTTGTCAGCCTCAAATCAATGCTGACTTAAATGTTTTAATCACCCTTAGGGAGTTCCTGCTCCTAGTTTTATTAATTCATTGACAATTTGGGATGCTTTGCATATTAGCATCAGCGCTGCCTAACGCGGTGCCCATCAGAGGTTGAACTTGTCACAGATGCATCCCAGCGGCATCCCAGTAATCCTTTTCCAAGTTAATTGGCGGGGGGTGCTGCACACACCGTTGCAGAAAGCTCAGGTTTTACTCTGTGGCAGTGTCAGGCAGAAGCTGGCTTTGCTGATGTCCCCACAGGGCAGCGTGCAGCCCCCAGCCCGTGTCACACACCCCGTCACACCCTCACCACCACAGCCAGCACAGCAGGCAGCCTGCAGGGCCGGCTATCAGGATGAGTGCACAACTAAAAATAGTCCAGAAACCGGGGCATCCACCTGGGTACCAAGGAAGAGACCTTCTTCCTTCCAGGGATCACATGCAACCAGTGTTTCTGCAGAGAGAGAGGGGAAAGCGGGATAATTCAGAGCACCCACAACACTGCTGTGCTCTGGGGGAACATCTGCCTCGGTCACTTGTAGGGAGACTCAGATACCAAGCCTTTAAATCAGGTGCTTAGTATCACACAGCATGAATATTCTGTTTTTATTTCCTGTGTCTGCCACTTCGTTATCCAGTCAATAATTCTACTATGTAGCTCATCTTAAAGAAAAAGGTTTTCTGTCAAAATAGAGCTAGAACACATCTTTACACATCTCAGGCTATCCTGTATGACAAATTTGGCTGGCTGAGCCTTCACCTCCAGCTACAGAGAGCCCAGCCTTGCTGCTGGCTCTCCTGGGGTTTGACTGCATCCTAGCTGGGGTGAGCTGATGGGGTTGTCACTCCCCATTGAGACACCCTGGTATCACACCTGCTTTGGTATCACACCTCTGCTTCCTCAGCATCCCCATATAGTGCCTGGCAAGCTGATTTAAGCTTTTAAGTGTCTGACTGAAATGATTTCCTCCTCCCTCCCTGCAGCTTTGCTCCCCATATAAAGGCACAAAGTGGTATATTTGAAACATACTAATGCAGATCTATAGGTGAACTGCATAATATCGTATAAAACGGGAATTAAAGATTCTTAAACTCTAACCCACGAGGAAAAAGACAGCAAATCCATGAAGAGATGCATCCTCTTTTCTGTTTCTGAATGCATTATGCTTGTTTAAACTCCAGGCAGTGCCTGGTAATCCCCCCAGCTATGTATCCAGTGGTATCAGCATGTACAGTGCTCATGCAAACACACAGAGCTGGGCTTCCCAAATCTCCAGGTGCCTGCAGAAGGACTGACCGACCCCCCTGCCCCTTGGCCAAGCAGCAACATGCCCTGCTGAGCTTGCCACAGCCATGAAGGGAAGGGAAGAGCTGGATAGAGCTGTATAGCATCCTTCCCATTCCACTCCAAGCCCAGGAGACCTCGAGGGAATTCCCTGGTGCCCCTCAGTGCAGTGAGACCCAGAGCAGGGGACAGCGAGGGCTGCTGCAGTCCCTGCGTGCCCGTGATGCTCAGCCTGAGTGGCACAGGTTAATGGGCTGCCCACATCTCCTAATCCTCGTGAGCAAACACTGCCAGCAATGATTACCAGCCCCTGACAAAGGTCAGGCTCCATCAGGGCTCTACGCTCATTGCATCGGGATGTGTTTTCTTTGCACTTGCATGTGGCTGCTGGAGATCCAATATTTTAATGCATTTTATTTCTGACACAGCTGGAGAGGAGAGGAGAGGAGAGGAGAGGAGAGGGTGTCATTTGGGAGACTCGGTTGTGAGCCTGGGCTTGGCTCCCTCGGTGACCTCTGCACAAACCTCT
>VXBR01010916.1:114984-128775 GCA_013400215.1 Cisticola juncidis
ATCAGGAGTAAAAACAATCCTTCAAAATGCAAAGTAAAGTTGAAGGAATGAGTGCTTTTAAGTTCCATCCTGTAAAGCCCAGTGCTGGGCTGCCAGTGTATCCCAGGCACCTGAACAGCTCCTCTCGTACTCGTGCAGCTCCACCCAACCTGCTGCTGACCTCACCTTCCCTATGATCGTTTTTCCAGGAATCTCCATTTTGTCCCTTATCACCTTCCTCTCGAGTTTCTTCCCTGTCCTTTCATGCTGTTTTTCCCTCCCCTGGCTGCAGGATGTGATGATTTCCCTCTCTGCCTGCTCTCCAGCAGTAGCAGCAGAGCTGTTTGTGTGGAGTGCTGGTGACATATTGTGGCTGGGCTGGTTAATCACACATATTCCCAAGAGTTATCAAAGCTGGTTGGATCCAAGCTCTGAGCTAACACAAAATGCTCATACTGTCCCCCAAAATCGACTCAAGCCCGGGGGTTGTGGTTATCCACCTGCTCTGGGCTCAGCCCTTCTGCCTGCTGTGGTTTAGGGTTAAGCCTGGAGGGTTTTACACCACTGATATACAATTACATACATGCATGGAGTATGATTTAACACACGATCTTGACTTCAAATATATTGTGATTTAAGCTTGAACTTGATGATATTTGCATATAAATATAGACTCTGGCTATAAATATAGACTCTGTTTAAACTGTGTATCATTGGACAGAGTGGTGGGGCCAGGCTCTTAGGCACTACAAGTAAGATAATTGTTTAACTGACATCATTACACTGATTTAAGGCAAGATGAATTCCTGCATGCTAAAGCATATGCAAAAATTGCTAGCTATTTATTTATCAATTGTTATAAATTGCCCAAGCCTGCATTTATGAATTTTACAAACCCAGAGCCTAAATATACCTCATGTCAGCAGGTGGAGGGTGGTGACAGCAGATCCTATTCAGGCTACAGAATAGCTGCACAGAGGTAGCCAGAAAATATTCAAGTCCTTCCCTGTGCCCTCATGCCAAATGACGTTTCAGAACTGCGAGTAATTTAAATATTGTCAGTTTATGCAGCATCTCAGTTATCCTTTAATAGTATGGTTACTCTTCTCTCAGAAGACAGTGGTGTCTAATCATGTCAGGATTTTCTTAAGTAATTCTGCCTCAGGTTAAAGAATATTTTTTATACAGCAGCAGTGGATCTATATGGCTTTAAGAGGCAGATTCTTCTAACACTCAGGGCCTGGCTTAGAGGAGGCTCCTGAACTGATTCTGTCAAAAAGTGTTTGCATTTTCTTCAGGGCAAGTTAGGAAAGGGACAAAACCTAAATGCGTTTTGACATTTGTATTTGGAGTGTTATCTGTCAAATATGCCAGGACCAGAGCACAAATTTCCTCAAGATTGTCGTGGCTCTCCCACCTATCAATAGCAATCTGGAGCTCACACAGGATGCAGGCAGAAAGGCACTCTGATGGAGTGCAATGACAGATTAAACATTAGGATGGAGGAGGAACAGGGAGCAGCCAAAGGCATGTTAAAAACTGCACATGGGTCTTCTCAGTAAGTGATGTCTGACAGGACAGTTTGCAAAAACCAGAGAGGGAACAGAAACCAGAAGGCTGCCCAGGGCCAGGGCTGCACTACCTGGAGCTGATCAGTGGCTGATCACCACATGAGTCCTCATCCCTTTTCATCCCCTGTTTTCTGATGCTCTCAGCAAAATTACTCTGTAGGAAGCCTTGACCTTTCACTTCCTATTTATATGTTATTTTAGAGCAACTCTTCCCGTCCCCTCTACTCTGAAAGCAGCTAGGGGCATTGGGACTATGCAGAGAAAGTCAAGCAATGCCACCAGGGCTGAGGGATGCTGAGGAGCAGAGAGGCCCCAGGATGGGCATCCCCATCTCCTTCAGAGCCCCAGTCCTGGGAAGGGCTGCAGCACTGGCCTGGGTACCTGCTCCAGCAGGACAAACAGCACCTATGCAGGACATCCAAGAACAGCCTTGGATGTGCCTGTTCAAAATCAGTGGCAGCAGAGGAGAGAGGCTGCTTAGATTTTACATTGCTTCACCCCTTTAGTCCCACAGGCTGGTTATTGATTCTGCAGGTGACATTACACAAAAGCCCCATAGACTATATGAACATTCAGGACAATTTCTGGTACTCCAGTACATCAAGTTAGACCTTTCCAAGGTGATCTGCCAGCTCTGCCCCTCCATCACACAACTCACAGCTGTTTCCAAGCACCCTATTCTAATATTCCAGTTTAATACCATACAGAGAAGAGATCTGCAGGTCCCATTATCATATGAAATTAAAATTCTCTCAGTGCTGGTTGCATTCCTAGGTTTAATGTATTGGCACTGCTAGCAAAACTGAGGTACCACGTGTTATATCAGCTACAATGATTTGGGGATGAGGAATGCACAAACTGGTGGCACATCATACCCAACATTAGAGTGAAAATGCCAGTGAAATGTAATGCTGTGTAGAAGATGTGAGCTGTTCCCAGGTGTATTTTTAGCCAGGCTGAACTGAGAGGAAAAGGTGTTGGTCTGTTTGCTGCTGAATGTTCTTGAAATCCAGTGTTGTGAAGTGATGCTGATCTGTTTGCCCACAGGTGATGTCATCCTTAGCAAGGGCATGCTTGTCCCAAGGTTTCTCAAAGATCATCAATACCCTGAGTCCTGCTACAGTTGCTGTCAACTATTTAATTATGGATGTTTAATCACTGGTGATGAATTAGCCCCTGGTCTTCTCCAAACACCAGCATGTACCTGTAGCAGAATCTGATTTTCATCCCAGACAGTGAGATCTCAGGTAGCTTTGATTTCCATAAGGTTGTCCCTGCACCAAGAATTCTCTTCGGTCACAGGCAGACAGGCATAGGCTTCAGCAGGTGTTTGCTTCTCACATAGTGAATCCTTTCTCAGAGCCAGGGCAGAGCCCACAGGATGTATTTGGCAGTGGACTGCATTTTTCCAGGGTTTGAGATGTTGCTTGCAGTGCAACATTGCAGGAGGCACCATGACCCCCTGTGCCATGGACATTGAGCCTTTTGTATCTTCCTTCTCTCCAGGTTTCTGGGGAAGATGCTCTACAAAGCACCAAATCTTAAAAGTAGTTGATGCTGAGCTCCAGCCTTTCCTTTCCTCCCATTTTCATTCCAATCTGGTCCTGGTTGCTCCTGTCCCCACAGCTTCTAACTGCACACAAAGTTTTTGTAATTTCTCCTCTCCAGTGGGCCAATATATTAATCCCTGACACTGTGAACAGGAATCATTGGCCATTACAAGATTGATGAAGTCCCCAGAGGCCAGGTGGGACAGCGAGGTGGCACGCAGAACGACTCTTAATATGGCTACCATCTACTTCACAGCATTTCTAGATTTAAATATGCTACCTACCTGAACAATTTACTAAATTTAAGGGAGTTATAATACCCATGTTTTAGCTGTAATTCCACATTTCTATCAAAACCTAATGTCTTCTGAATCCTGTATCACTGCTGACATAAACAGCTCCTGTTTCTCCATTCAAAAGAGGAAAAAATAACCCATCAGGGAATATAAAGGGTAGATTTTTTTTTTAGCATCACCAGAATTTCAGAGCCAGGATATAGAAATGCAAGGATGCATTTCTAGGATCCAGGATGTAGGATGCAAGTGTTATGGCATGGCCCCATCACCTGTGCTGCTGGGGAAGCACCATTGCAGAGCAGAATAGAAACACTTCCTTATTTTGTTTATTTTGGAATCAGAGGGGTTTACAGGCATCATAACCCCTGGGAACAAAATGTACATGGCAGTAAGGGCAGTTTGGAGACTTAGCAGGAGCAGCTCTGGAGAGGAGCAGAGACACTCACCGAAGCAATAAGCCAGACTGCCCTGGGCAGGAGCAGCCCAAGCTCTGGAACTCAGCCCTGGAACAAAACTCAGTGCTCTGCTCCACAAAGGCTCTCAGCTCATCCCAGCACAGCCAGAAGCCCCCAGCCAGCCCTGCCCCTCCCAGGACTGCCCCAACATCAGCCCAGCACTGGCCTCCCAGCTCACCCACACAGACCTGTGAGATGTGTGCTCCAGAGAGATGTGTCAGTGGTGGGGACTGCACACCAGCCTAAAAGAAGAGTCAAGGCCTGGGATGCACATTTTAGGACTCCTCACAGTCACTGAACCCAAATACCATCCCCTCCTGGCTGCAGCAATGGCCCCATGCCCAAGATCCCAGGGTGCAAACCCTGAGGAGCAGGACGGATCCTGTAACTTGAGGAGCTCCTTTCCACAGAGCATCGACCAGGCTGGAAACGATGCTGACCACCACGAATGCTCCATGTGTCCTTCTGTCCACCTGCAAACAAACACAATGCAGGTTCCCTTCAATTATGAAATAATGTGAACGAGACAACTCCAGAAAACCGCAGCAAGATCATTCCAGGACATGCCATAACTACCTCTAGTGCCTTACTAATGGGTCAGAAAAATACTTAAATCATGTATCAGATTTCTCAGTAGCTACTCACAAAGCACCCAGATCAGTCAGAAACCTGGGCTCTGCAGCCCTTCAAATTTTGGGGATTGACTTCATCAATGTTTTGGGGATACCAAAAAGCACAGAGCTTTTTCCTGATAATGAAGAGGTGGAAAAGACACCATAGGGGATGTCACCACTGAGCTGAGCTGGGGACTCACAGAGGTACTTCAGCATCTGCTCAAAAATACATTAAAGCCCTTCCCCTTGATGGACACATTTGCAGTATAAATAGTTGTGTCCTCTTTATTTCACTCTGAGGTTTAATTAATATATAAATCAAATGCTTATAAAACTCACAAATGCTTGGGAAGATGTAAAATTTAATTAGTTTGCCCACACAACTCCATATGTCAACTGTTAGCTCAATTACTCTTTGCCATGAAATACTGACTGCACTTTCCCATATTACTAATTTCCCTCTATCTCAAGTCATGCTTAATCAACACCCTGAACTCAACGCACACACACTGGTGCTAAATTAAATATTGAGCACAAGGAGCAGGAGCCTCTTTAATGAAACCACAGCTGGATTTTGCTCAGAAATGAGATCCTCATGCAATATTGGGGCAGAGGATATCTGGGGTAGTCCCTGGGGTGTGGGGCAGGTTATCATCTGCTCTGGGATGTGCTACCAGACCAGCTTGCAGGACGTGCACTACCCTGATCGTGTTCTTCCATGGAGAACTGGAGGAAATACATGGCTGTCTGTGTTTTCTTTGGAGGAAATACAGGGCTGCCTGTGTTTCCTTGTGATGGAGCAGGTGCTGGTGGGGCAGGGGCTGGAGGAGTGGAGGAGAGGCTGGGAATGGAGCACACAGCAGGGATGGGTGAGGAGGGGATGCACTGTGACCAGCTCAGTGTGTGGTGTCAAAGTGCAGGTGTGCAGCTGCTAAAGATGGGGATGAGTGACCCCTGTACCATTAAATATGCATTAAAAGCACGCTCAGGTCAGCCCCCAGTCTGGCAGTGACAGTCAGTACAAACGAGCACTGACGCTGCATTTATTCCTATTTCCAAACCCTCAAGAGACAACAAAATGTCAAAATTATCATCTGGAAAGAGTCCAACAAATTCTCCATCCTCCTGAAGCCCCTTCCTCTGCCCCATCCCCATCCCCACCACCAGGATGAGGCTCTGATAGCCCCTTGGCCGGGCTCTGTGCCCTGCTGTTGTGCCTGCAGCTCTCTCCTGGCCAGCCATATCACAGGGGCACATGGAAGTGACCTTTGCTGGCTCCTCCACAGCGCCCAGCACACCCAGCTGCTCCCAGCACAGGGCCAGGCTGTGCCTCCCATGGGCTCCCAGATGAGCCAAACCACAGAGGATGGACCCTCTCTGCCTGTGGGAGCAGGGGGACATGGCCATGGCGGTGTCACCGTGGCCAAGCGGACTGTTCAGTGAGGAGGAGGATGCTGGTGGCTGGAAACGCTGGGGCAGAAGGTGCAGCAGCCAAGTGGAAATTAAAAAAAGATGCAAGGGGATGCACTAAACCATTTTGCTGCTTTGAGAAGAACTCCCTTGGAATAAAGATGCTTATAACTCTACAAAAATACTGTAAATTAAGCTCTTATTTTGCCCATTTGTGCTACTTGCTGGTATATAATCTTCTTGTTTGTGCTGTGAATACAGACTATTAATTTTCCCTCAAACTATTTCCTTAGGAGCTGGTGTGGGAGCAGAGCCTGGATATGACCACTGTACATGAGCTGCCAGCACTGCCTGCCCCTGGGGCTTCTGCTCAGAGCCACTTGCACCAGGCTTTGACACTCCTGGAAATGTCCCTTCCACTGTCCTTCCCGAGGCAAGAGCCCACCTGTCACTGGCCCCTGGTTTGCTCCCAGGGTTTGTGTTTTGTTCCCCTCCCTGTAAGGGGGGAGCTGTAAGCCTTGCTACCAGACCTGAGATGATGCTGGGGAGCTCTAAGTCTTGGATCAAGTTCTCCCATTTACCATCCATAGCTCAAATCTCCCCTAAGCCCATGCGATCAAGTAAGAGCCCCATTTCCCTGTGACCACCTCAAAAAAAATTGCAATTTCAGTGGTAAAACCACTTTGAGGGTGGAGTTGGGGATTTTTTTATGAGCTATCCTATATAAGCAGAGCTGGAACCCATTATACTGGAACCTATATTATACAAAATAATTTTAATCCTCCAACTTCTTTCTTCAGGCAATCAGCTTGTTTCTTTAATTCAAATTAGATCTTCATATTCAAGTCTCATTCTAGTTAATCATATTTTTCAATTAAATTCAATTGTCTGTGATCTCCCTAACTTCCAGCTCTTCCCTGCATCTCTAATACAGGCAAATTTTGCGTTTGTTCCTTTTACTTTCCTTTTTTTCTCTCTTTTTTTTTTCTTTTTTTTCCAAGCTGGTAACATTTTGCTTAACAAGACCAATTTCCAGCAATGGGATCAGAGCAGAGCCATGGTTTGGTCTGATCATGTTTGCGTTGCCCATACACGAGGGATGGCTACCAAAACAACACTGATGGGAGGGAAAACCTGTTTTTTACAGGCCACCTGCCACTGCTGGATGTCAGGATGCTTATGCTCCCCATGGTCAGGGAAAAAACTCAGTCACAGGGCAGCAAGCCTGGGACAGGCTCCTGCATCAGCGGGTGGAGGTGGAAAACCTTGTGGTTAGAGGTCAAGGAACATCCCTCTGCTTTTTTAAGTATCCCTCAAAACACAGCCTTTATGCATTTACCCCTTCTAAAGGGAGAAAAGGAAGTGTTCCATGGGAAGCATGGTGCTAAACACGGGTTACAAGTAGCTGGGAGAGCTCAGAGCAAGTCAGACTGCTGATTTTGTGTCTGACGTTCAGTGCCTTGCAGCTCGGCACTGCAGACACATGAGCACAGCTCACTGCCTGATGCTGGACCCAAACCCACCCCTCCTGCAAGCCTTGCACCAACTCTGAAATCCCACGGGGCCTCTGCAGCCAGGCAGTACCTCCTGGTCAGGATGGGGAGACCTGTGCAAAACCAGGGCCATCCAACAGATGGAAGGCAGCTGACAAAAGGAAGGAGAATTTTCAGGACTGTTTCATTCACAGCTGTGAAGCACCCAGGGAGCAGAAGAACCACCTTGGTAGTGAAGCTGACACTCATCAAGAAAACTGCTGGCACTAGGCAGACTTCAGACAACACTTAGTAAAGAGGTCATAGAAGAGAAAATCACAGAATGGTTTGGTTTGGATGGGCCTTTAAAAGATCATTTTGTTTCAAACTCCCTGCCATGGGCAGGGACACTTTCCACTAGACCAGTTGATTCAGAGCCCCATCCAGCCTGGCCTTGAACACTTCCAGTGATGGAGCATCTACAGCTCCTCCAGACAATCTGTTCCAGTGCCTCAGCACCCTCACAGTACAGAATTTTGTCCTAATATCGAATCTAAACCTACCCCATTTCAGGACAAAGACAGGAAAGCCACAGCAGCCCAAGGATAAACCTCTGCACACGGAGGTGATGTGTATTATCAGCTACACCTTTACCTGGCCAGTTCTCTGACACAAGAGTGCAGAAGGCAGCTGGGAGCACCCTGTCCTCCCCAGAAGCATGAGACCTGGCATTTGCAGGGAAAATGCTCCTGTGGGATTTACTGTTATTGCATTAGGGGTGTTTTGCTGCTTTCATGCAATAGCAAAGTCTGGCTGTTTCACCATCAGTGTCATCATGATGCTTCCAGTGCTTCTGGAAAGGTTACTGGAACCAGAGGACCAGAGATCAGGTGAGAAAATCAGTTTCCCCTGCCTTTTTTAAACACTAATAAATGCTGGTTATGGTAAAAAAGCCAGAAACAGCCCCCAAGTGTATTTTGTAGATGGAAAGACCAGCAGGCAAAGAAAAAAAGGCCCCCAGTTTTATTATTTTGTATAATCAGACTATAATCGGAGAGCAGACCCTGTCTGTAGCACACTGCCATTGGGGACTCCGGTTTTCTAATAAGAAATCCATGAGGGAATTAGATGCAGTTTCAGTGGTGTTCTGGCTGATTTAAGTGATGCACCTGGAGCCAGAATTCATGCCTTCAGTTGCTGTGCTTCACCAAAAGCAAAAAATGTAGGTGCCACTTGTAAATCCCTGCAAAAATTGGGTCTGCAGTGGCAACAGTGAGAGCCCCTTAATTATAGAAGTGCTTTTGGGAGCTGGGATAATTAGGAGTTTCCGGTGTTCTGGAAATCAAAGTGGTTTCTATTCTCTTCTTTAATTAATCCAGGCTCTTATCTGTGAAAGTGGAGATGAATTAAGGTTCTGCTCTAGGCAAAGGGCAATGATGCTTGTGCAGTCCCTGGCAGGGTGAAGCCACTGCACCCCCAGGAGCTGGGTGACATCCCTCACACTGCTGCATCCCTGGCCTCCAGTTCCTGATATTTTGGGGGATGAAGGGGAAACACCAGAGGGTGGCATGCCTGGAGCAGGACTCACCACAGCATGCACATATCATGAGAGGCCTGCTGCACAGGGGTGTGCAGCCCAGTATCCATGGCAGGGGACACACTGCCTGCCTGCAGGAATTCAGCAGATAACAGACACCCAGCATTTATCAGCTTCCCACAGGGGAAAGGGTGAGCCAAGCTGCGCAAAAATCGCAAGATTGGTCTGAAATCATGGGCTTATTCTTTCTGTTCAAAGGAAATTATTGTTACAGGCCCCTTTTGCTCCACCCTGGGAAGGGGTGATTTGGGGAGGTTTTGTAAGGCTGGCAAATCACACTGAAAATCCATGTGACTCTTAGAAGGTGACAACAGCAGTATGGGATTTGTGGTAAAACATGCAATATGAGCAAAGTGAATGCCTCCATGATGTGAACTGTACATGCAGGGATGGCAGAGAGAGGTCTCCAGCTGTAAATAAAGCCTCCAGCTGATGGGATGACCTCAGTGCTCAAAACAGGAGCATCTGTCACCCACCAGGGCAGAAGGCAGCATAATGCAATTAACCCATACAGCTAATTAATCAATCCCAGCCTCGACAATGTTATCAAGGAGCTGCCTGGAAATGATTCTTTATGTCAAATTCTATTTTTAAATCAAATAAATCCAGACCCATCCTGGACAAGCTGTGCTACAGTTTGGGGCATCTCCACACTTCATCATTTCCCAGCAGTGAATTCTGCTGCACATACCCACACCACGGGCTCAGCCCTAGAGCCCTGCCCCAGAGCAGCTTCGTGTTGGAATTAAGCAGCTTTCCCAGAGAGAAACTGAATTTCTCCATCCACCTCCCTTGACTTTTGGACTGTTTTCTCCTTTCCCTACTAGATGGCGCCTGCATGACAGGCGGAGACGAGCCCCGGCGGGGAGCATCTCCACCAGGTCTCCTCCGTGAAGGGCCGATAAATGACACTTTTCCCCGAAAAGCCAGGCAGTTGAGAAAGCGAGAACCTGCCGGGAGCTGATTAGCAGCAGGAAGCTGTTTTCTGGTAGCGCCACGTTAACTGTGCTTCCCGGGGGATGCTGCCAGACCCCCGGGAGGGAGGGGGATAACGGGAGCCATCCAGAAGCTGGATCCAGCCTAGCCCAGGTGTGCACTTTGAGCCCAGACATCCTGCTGAGCACCCTGGCAAACACGGCCGTGGTAAGGAGGATGCTGGGGCTGTGCAGTCACTCACAGCTCACCTCAAAAGCCCAGTCAAAAAAGCAGGCATTTCATTGGCATTTCTGGATCACCAGTAGGAGACATGCAACCCATGGTGTGATTGGTGTGGTTACAGATCAGACTCTTCACACCACACAGCCACCATTGCCCCCACACAGCTCTCAGGTGGGAGAAGGGCTTTGGGGCATCCCTCCCCACCTGGGATACCCTGGGAGGGACTCAGCAGGGCTTTGTCATGCCTGAAAACTGCTCCGAGGTTGCTTCCCCCTGTCTGCTCCCTCCTGGCAGTTCCATGAGGTTTCAGCCAGAGCTGTCCAGTGTCAGCATCACTCCCAATCCTTCCAGGTAAACCCAGTAAGGTCGAGTGACAGCATGAGCTGCCACTTTTTCACCCAACAAAGGCACTGTGTGCCCAGCTCTCACTTCACAGAGCCATCACAGCTCCCCACATCCCATCTTTGCAGTTCCCAGCTCATTCCCCTGCACGAGCTCTCAGTTTCACAACCGTGCCAAACCAACTCCTGGCCTCTGCTCGCTGGCAATAATTAACCACACGTTATCTCCACACTCCACCTCTGTTGTACATGTATATTGTACATGCTCCAGCCTCTCAGCTCCTCTCTGAGCTTGTGGCATTTTCAGCAGCCCTGGGCCATGTGCCAGTCCGGAGCAGACAGAACCCTGTTGTGCTGATAACCCAATTTCCCAACACAAACGGTACCACTGGGCCCGGAGAAAGCAGATTTCAGCCCAAAACACAGCTTTGGGACAGCCAGAGGAGGAGCTGCATTTACTGACTGCCCCACCAAATAGATTTGGTGTTCCAGTGGTAAGTTTGCCATTTACTACCCCTGGATTTTGGGGGGGAGCTGAACCATTCCCTTGCTGTGACACTGCGAGTGGCAGGGCAAGGTGGTGTCCCCAAACCCTGCTCTTGTCACAGCATCTGCTCAGGGGCAGCCACTGCTCCCCAGCACTTCTGCATCCTCTGTGGCCTCCGGGTGCAGAGCAGCCCTTGGAGAGGGCTCATCATCACATGATGAGCCCAAGGGAGCTGGCAAGGGAGAAGGGGCACAGGGGGGCTCAGGGACCTCTGTGTCTTAGTACAGCAAAGCCTGGCCATGCCCTGGACCCCCCTTATTGATTGGGTGTGGGGCAGGAGCTGAGCTGGCCTGGTGCACCCCTCCACACTGTCACCTTGGATGGCTCCAGTCACAAAATACAGTGGGGACTCCCCATGGCTCCCTGGCCGGGCAGCCAGGAGCTGTCTGGGTTCACCTGCTCACCAGTGCCATGCTGTGCCAGCACACATTGGATGAGCCTGGCAGCCCCAGCCCTGAGCAGATCCAAGGCAACTCCCTGTCCCCATGGAGGGGAAGGACAGGGAGGGAGGGTGCAGGTGGCATTGCAGCTGAGGGGACGGCAGGACACTGCCAGCTGGGCACAGGGACACAGATGGTGCTGCCAGACAGCTGCAGCTCTGACCAGCAAGTGACAGGCCAGGAAAGAGGATTGATGGGAGAAGAACACTCCAGATGACACAGAGAAAAGCCCTTGCTCAGGACCAGCAAGGAAAAAGGAGAAAAAAAACACCCAGAAATACACCCAGAAACAATGGCCAAGTTCAGCACAATGCTGGCACATTGGGTCTCTGTGGGTAGAAGAGAAATTAGGCCAACTTGCAAGCCCACATCAGATCTCTCATCAGAAATATGGTTCCCAAGGGAATCTTTTGAGCAACCAATAAAGCCAGTCGCAGACTGGGAGCTGGGGAAGCCTTAGCTGCCTACTGAGATGGCTGCAGAAAAAATAGAGCTGCAGGGCTCAAACTGTCCAGCAAACAGGACAGGGCTAGGAACAGGTTTGAGAAGAGGAAAACAGGCATAAAATTGGTGTTCATTCTGAGGCACTTCTCTGTGACATAAAGGTGGAAAAGCAGAGGGTGTTTCAGTGAAAAGTTTGCTAATTTACAAAAAAGGAAGTGCAATCTAAAAAAGGAGAAGTAGATTTCAGCGTTTCCAGATGGTTGGTCATTGCTCACAGGAGTGATCATACTGCCATGGCAGCAGCCTTGCCCCATGCAGGGAAACAGGGGGAGACCCACACAATGCAGAGAGCTGAGAGAGCAAAGAGGAATCTGTAAGATGAATTGCAATGACCAAGGCAAACAAGGCAATGACGATGGATTTTGTAAACAAATTTCAAAGCAAAATTTGTCCTTTACATAATGTGGGAGAGCAGGTAACAAGATACAGCAGGTGCAGGAGAGTTCAACGATTTCTGTCCTTCAGTCTCCACAAAGAGCTGATTGTGGCATGTAAATTATCACCAGGGTAGGCATGAGGAGGCAGGGGCCACTACAGGCAAGAAGGGGCTAAGGAGTAATCTCATTCTTCCACATGCATTTAGTCACAGATGGCCTGTGCAGAGGTGTGATGAGGTACAGCTATCCCAATGATCCTCCTTCTCCTAAACATGTTAATAGGTTTTCACACCTCTCCAGTATTGTCCAATACCCAGGGAACTCACAGCATCTCAAAGCTTGCAGCTTTGAACATCCCAAGCCTCTGGAGCTCTCTCTTATCCTGCATCCAGCCACTGGGAGTCACCAACAGGAACTTCCCCCAGCAACCCCACATCTTTGCTGAAGCCTCCCCACATCTGCAGGTTTCTGTATCTTCCACCCCATGGATGTTAGAGGTGGCAAGTACCCTTGCAAGCTGGGACAGACCTGGATGGTATCTGGGCCCGTTTGCAGGCAGCACAGAGAAAGGGGACATCTGCGTAGGAGAGCGGTGAGAATGGGCTGAGGTAGTTAAAATCACAGCCTGCCCGAGAGAGAGGAAAAAAAGTGGGGCTTGTTTCATCCCAGGAAGACATATCCCATGAGCAAGGAGGACACAGAGGAGATGGCAGCTGGCAAAGATTGGGAAAACCCTCCTGACTGCAGGGGCGGTGAAGCACATAGGGCAGGGTTCAGAGGGGCTGCACATCCCCCTGCCCGCGCTTCAACACACACAGCAACCGCGTCCCCACGCTTCGGGTGGATGAGACAATCCCCTCAGGTGCCTTCCCTCCGTGCTCCTCTCCTCTGCTGAGTGAGCAAACCAAAGCTCCAGAGGGATTTGTTTTCAAGTCCCTGTGGGTTAGCCCCGGTGCTTTTGCCTGGGGATTCTCCCTTTGGTGCCAGCTCCCGCAGGTTTGGTGCGTGCTGCCTGCGGTCTGTGGGAGCGGGGCCGTGTGGCAGTGCTGGGTGTTTGCGGCGGGACAACCCTTTCGCAGCGCGGGGGAAGAGCCATTATCTGCTCCCCGCCTGTCGGCACAGCTTTTCACACCGAATGCATGGCCCCTGATAGCAGGGGCAGAGGCGCACCAAGCCGCACCCGCCCATTCACATGAGACACCGGCTGGCTCTGAAATGAGTTTATAAACAGAGAATTAAGGTCTGCCTTCGACTCCTGTCTGTAATGGGCATGGCGCGGCTGCCCTGGCAGCGATACCCTCCTGCCCGCGCGTGTTTAAGCTGGGCACGGCAGTGACGCCCGGGCAGCACTGCGGGAACCGGGCTGGGGGTCCCAGCGCCCCCGCGTCCTCACCCTGAGCCGGGCGGGGCCGGGCTGGGCGCTGAGTCGGGCTGTGCCGTGCCGTGCCGGGCTGTGCTGTGCCGGGCTGTGCCGGGCTGT
>VXBR01010916.1:129243-181148 GCA_013400215.1 Cisticola juncidis
GATGGATGGATGGATGGATGGATGGATGGATGGATGGATGGATGGATGGAAGGATGGATAGATGTTCAGGCTGTGCTCCTTAGGGAGCAGCACTTGGCGCTTAGGTTTCACTTTTCATTCTCAGCTCGCTGAATGCTTTCAGGAGATGAGTGGCTTCTTCCAGCCAGGGAGAAATCAGCACCGAGATATAAAAGAAACTTGGGGAAAATCTTGGCCAGGGCCCAGGATCCCTCAGAGGCGAGCAGGGAGCGGCTGTGGGGTTTCTGAACCGATGCAGGGACTTTTAAAAGCTACAAAAGTTGAATGCTTTTTGGAGGAGAGGGGGGGGCTTCAGCATTTGATCCATGTAAGAGTAACGAGGGATGAAGCTGTGAAGGAATTGTAGAGGTGACTTTGTACCAGGAACATCCCACAGGTGATGGAAGCAGGGGTGGGAATGTCCCTGTCCTGTGGCCCTGTGCAGGGTGTTACATCTGCCATGACAGATGGACACCGGGGAGCTTGGGGAAACATTTGTGTTCATAGTGCCTGAGCTGGGCAGAGGGGTATAGCACACCCCAGATCATTTCCATCAGAGCAGTCGAAATAAAACTAACACACAGAGAATTCTCCTGTGGCAAGAAACCAAAACAGAGAGACAGCAGGAGAGGAAGGCTGTCGCCTACAGCATCAATACCCCTGTGGGCTGAGGAGATGCAGGACTAATAAGGTTTCAATACTGCATCAAGCTTTTGATTTCTCTTCTTCTAAAATTACATTTGCTATGAAACAAATTTACAGTAATATAAGATGCACTTATATACATGTGCAGTCACTGCACATATTTGATTTCCTCTGTGATTGTAAAGGAGAAAATGTTGATGACTCAACAAGTCTGTGTTTAACAAAACCACATCAAACCCCAGGAAAACATGCTCTTTGACAGCATAATAATTTTTTTTGTTTATTTTGCTCTTTATTTTTGTTTTGGAGTTGTTTTGCTTTTTATTGTTAAGAACTATGCTTTGACTGTGACCTTGTAACACCACACCCATAAATAGAAGAAGGTTTAGATTCAGGGGAAACACATTTTTTCCGATGATGGAAGAAGTAGGCCAGCCATGCCAGCTCTCTTGAGAGGTGGGAAAGGCAGTGGCAGTTGTGATAAGAAACATCACACACTAGGAATTAAAACACACCGATTTGTTGTCTATAAGTTTACCATCACTGATTAGAGTTAGCTTTTTGCCAACATTATAATGGAAGAAAATGAATGCTATTTTCACATTCGAATTTACTGCTTCTTCATAGATTTTCCTATGCAGACCAACAGTGGATTAAGCAGCTTCTCATCTTCATTTAAGTGAACTGTCACTTAACTGAAAGTAAAAAGCTTCTGAAAGTATGTCAGTGACGTGGGAGCTCCCAACACATTTCCAAAAGCCTTTACATACTCTTGGGCCTAAACAGTTTGAAAATTTTCCTGGGGTTTAAGGTACTGAGACAGAAATTCCTCCCATCCTTTTTGCAGGTTCTCAGATTTTCAGTGAGTCTCTCTAAAGCCTTGGTTGTGGCAGCACATGCATTTCCATTTAGTATGAATACACCGCTGTAGTCTTTGGAAAAAATGTCCTAAGAGCTCCCCATGGGATGTAGGGTTCCAGAATTGGGGTCTGTAGATAACATGTCCACCACTGAAGGAGGCTGGTACCAACTGCTGATCATGTGCAAACACTAATAGGTCACAGAGCTGCAGAGTGGTTTGGGTTGGAAGGGACCTTAAAGATCATCTCATTCCAACTCCCACCATGGTCAGGGGCACCTTCCACTAGACCACGTTGCTCTAAACCCGGTCCAGCCTGAATCTGAACACTTCCAGGAATGGGTCATCCACAGCTTCTCTGGGCAATCTGTTCCAGTGCCTCAGCACCCTCATAGTGAAGAATTTCATCCTTCTATCTGATATAAACCTGCCCTCCTTCACTGTAAGGATGTTCCCCATTGTCCTGCCACTACAGCCCTTGTAAAAAGTCCCTCTCCAGCTCCTTTCAGGTACTGGAAGTTGCTCTAAGGTCTTCCTGGTGCCTTCTCATCTCCAGGCTGAACTACTCCAACTCTCTCAGACTGTCTTAATAGGAGAGGATTCCAGCCTTCAGAGCATCTCTGTGACCCTTCTCTGGACTCATTCCAGCAGGTCCACATCCTTCTCATGTTGGGGTTAGATACAGGACAGAACCTGTGCCAGTGCAGCTTGGCACAGTGGTGACATCCATGGTGTTTGTACTTGTCCAGCACACAGGGGTCTCAATAGGTCCTGGGGGCCCTGAGGGAGGTATGTTGTTCATACTGCACCTATTTGTCTCTCTGGGCTGGCCTGTAGGACCCCTGCGAGTGCAGGGGAAAAGGTGAAGCAAGCTGGATCTGCTGTGCAGGATGCTGGACTGAAGGCAAACGGTGTGAGAGGAAGGGGAAGGCTGCGGCATCCTGGCATCTCAGGGCAGTGAGTTGATTTCCAGCAAAGAGCATCTTTCTTCCCAGCCATCTGGATCCCCAAAGATAAACTACCTGGTCAGCCAGTTGTGTTTGCCTCTCTCCCAGGAGCTTCCCAGGAGCTGCTGAGAAAATCAGAAGAGATAGTACCTGGCCCTACATTCCTTGCCTTTCCTGTTCTCACCCATGTGCTTATTCAGGGCTGGCTCAGAGCTGCCTCTGTACTGTGTGTGATGCCTGTGCTCCATGGAGGGGGAAAGAACAGATCAGCAGGAGATGGGCTGGCCCTCTGCCATGGGCTGTGTCTTCACCTCACACTGCCTCCCAGGCATCCTCTCCCCGTGTGGTCCTGTGCATCTTCTGAGTGACTGGGTGAAGCAGAATCAGACAGGCAGGAGAGTGCTGATCTTGGAGTCCCTTCTGACAGGCGCTGCGGCACAGGAAGAGCCAACACAAACATTTCCATGCACACGCAGTGCAATTCCTCCATGTCTTTCCTGGAAAGAAACAAAGAGGCTGGAGCCTGCCAGCTCCCTGTGGTGACTGCTGAAGTCAGGTCCTGCCATCTCTGTAGGCCTGGAGAAGGGTGGAAGCCCCAACTCATTTTAGGCAGGAATGCCTCATCATGTCTGCCTGCAGGGATTTACTAGATCTACCTGAGAAGCTTCCAGCATCCAGGCTTTGGGTTGCTTTCCTGCTCTTCTCACACTTGAGGAAGAGAAGGCTCAGAAATGGGTGAGTTGCTGAATTGTTAGCTTGGTAAGGGCAGCAAGAAAATGAAGACCCCTAAAGGAAGCAAGAGAGGCCACATAAGACTTAAGTACAGTGCCTGAAGTTGTTGTAAACCACCCCTTTATGTCACTTAACAACTGTGAGATGCTAAGCTGAGAAAATAACCTTCTCATTCAGAGTCACATCTGCCAGATCAGCTCCTGTGTGCTGTGTCAGCATCAGCACTGCTCCAGCAAACTCCATCTTGCTTCAGGTCTGTGCCTTCTGCAGTCTTACAGTGAAACCTCAGGATTTCCCAGACTTTCCCATTCCTGTTTCATGATGTTTTATTACAGGGTAGATCTTTCTCAGACTTCTCATTACTCTCCAACACAGTGGGCACAGGCAGCAAGATGTTTTTGCAGAAGAGCAGAGGAAGTTTTTCAGACAAGGACTTTGCTGCAGAGAAGTGGCACTGCAAATGGAGGCAAATTTGGGGGAGAAAAGAAGGATATGTGTGGCAGAACCAGATGTGCTTTAAAGTACATTGTTTTGATGAAAACAGGCCAAAGGTTTGTTTTCCAGTTATTTATCATAGATAGGTAGTTTTCCTGCTCGGCATTAAAATGGAGGGTTTATCCTTGGGGATAGGATAAACTGCAAAGTGATCACAGGCTGGTGCTGTTCTATAGGAGCACTCTGGCCAAAATGTTTGAGCTTGTATGGGAAAATGTGGTTATTTTGTCCGTGGGAAATTCTGGTAGCCCTTTCTCATCTACTTTCCCCTGAAAGATATTTTTGAATTTTGGTCCTGGTGAAGTCCATCTTGTGGTCAGGGACATGGACATGCCTTAGGCTTCACTGCTGGCTTCCAAAAACAACATTCTCAATATTTTTCAGTGTATAAACCAGAGGGTGTATGGAGTTGGGAGGGTCAGTGCTTGTCAGGCCGTGTTTTCATTAGTGTGTGATGGAGCAGGGAGGCACATACTGAATTTGTAGGTGACACTGAGCTAGGAGGGACTGGAAAAATTTTAGAGACGAGACAAAAAAAATTGAAGGTTGTGGAGAGCTGGTTTAAAAAAGCAGGGCACACGTTCTGTCCTGTGTGGTAGGACTGAGTGACCGCCTGGACACCAGGTGAGCGACCAGGCAGACAGCAGTCACGGGCAGCCAGAGGACAGGGACACTGTGCCCCATGAGTCAACAGGGGCACACGGTTGTGCAAAAACAAACAGTCTTCTTGGGCTGAAAAAAGAGAAGTGGTGCTGTGGGGAAGCAGCCGCTCTGCTCCAGGTGGTGCCTTTTAGGGGCTCAGTTGGAAAATGCAGTTCTGGGCATCCTCCAAGAAAAATGAGAGCAAGGAACAGAGGCTGGGTTGTTGGGCATTCGGTAAATAACAGCTCTGATGAAAGAGTTGGGTTTCACTTGTGCAGGAAAAATTGAAGGGAGATGTGAAACCTGTCTTCCAAATACAGAATGTGTCTGCAGAGGAGAAGGCAAATCATTCGCCATGTCCTTTGGGGGTAAAAGAGGACGGGATAAGGTTAACTGGATTGAGAGATAAAGAGGAGAGAAAGCAGGGCTCTGCAGGAGCTTATGGAAGTGGTTTGAGAAGATAAATACCTGATAAATGAGGTAATCAGATAAAGAGCTGCCCTGGGGCAAGAGGAGAGATGTGGACCTGTGAACGCAGAGTGCATCAGGGTGAACAGTGCAGGGGGGCCGTGTGGCAACTCCTGGAGCGCCCCAGGTCTGGGGTCACAGCAGCCCTGCAGGTCCCCTGGCAGGTGTGGGTCAGAGCAGCCCTCGGAGCCCACAGCAGCTCTGTCCTGCTGCATGGCAGTGCACACAGCCAGCACGCAGTGATCCCAGCTCCCCTGCTGCAGTCCCTGTCCCACCTCCTCCCCCAGCACCCTGGGGTGCAGAGCCCCCCAATCCCTGTCCCCTGTGCCTGCGGGTGAATGGGCTGGAGGGCAGAGCAGGGACAGCCCAGCTCCCAGCATTTCCTCATTCTCACTCCCTGGCTGGCAGCCCAGGTGGGTTTGCAACATGGCTTTTCTGGAAGGGTGATTTGCATCCTCTGCCAGTTCCTGGTTTGTGCCATTCGGGAGATAACTTTGCTTTGGAGGGAGAAAGAAGAAAAGGGGCAAGCAAAAGGGCAGCAAGTGTGGTTTCCCTGACTCTTTCTCTTCTGAGCAGAGCTGGGGAAGTCATTTCCAGTCAGCCTAGGCAGGACTGAAAGGGCTCCAGAAATGTGCACCAGAGCTGAGATTAAAGCAGCTTTGGCTAAGCTCTTTTATTACTTAAATCTGTTCCAGTTCCAACAGGTTCAGGTTCATGGCACTTGCTGTGCTCCTGGGAGGGATGCTCTGTGTGTGGGAAAGTGGCTTAAACATTTGATTTTCCCTGGAAATAAAATGGTGGTAGGAAAAAAGAAAAAAAAAAAAGGAGTATTTCTGCCCACAGCAAGACCTGAGTGGAATGCTTCAGGTGCTGAATGCTCCTCTCCAGCTGGGGCTTTTGGAGGGTTAACACAGCAAGAGATGCTCTGCAAACAGAGGCTGGAGGGCTTTGGCTTCATGGTTCAAAGGTCTCCCCAGGTAGCCTGGAAGTCCCCTGGGGGCAGAGATCAGCCCTGTGCCTGGAGTGTGTGTTTGTGGGACCATGGCTGGCAGGGCCCAAAGGGACCTTCCCAGTGCAGAAATCACAACCTTCCTCTGCACAGCCCTGACCAAAGACTCTGCTGCATCATCCGATTCCTCATGTGCCTTGCTGGTCCTTCAGCCCATGTGCTCATTAGGAAAGTGTCTAATAATCATGTGCTTTATCTCGAGTAACACCCAAGCAGAAGCTGAAGCACAGAGAGGCTCTTTGATGACCTGCACGGGTTGAATCCACAGCTTGTGCAGACTCAGTTGTGGTCAGTTCAAACAAACACTGACTTTGGGGGAAGACACAAAAGCAGTTGTTTTAGCCAAGGTGGTGCAGACTGAGTATGTGAGGCTGAGCTCAAAGATGAGTTTCTGTGCAAACAGGAACCACTTTGGTTTCACTGGACAGGACATTCATTGGAGCTCTGTATGAGATTGCTGCCATATTCTTCAGCAGTTTATAACACTGCCTTTTTATTAGAGTTATGGTGAAACTAAGTCATGATTTATCTGATAAATCTGAATACCAGGGCACTGAAATGAAGCTTGATTTTTTTTGTCCAGAACTGAAGTAAAGCTCATGCCTTGCCACCACAGGTCCATCCTTCTTCAGGGTGTGCAACTCCAGCACCTCTGTACTGCGAATTACAGGAACCAGCTAGGCTATCCTCCTGCACCAGAGCATGTAAAAGGGGCCCCAAAAGATGGTCTCATTGTTAAAGACGTGGTCAAAGATATCTGAGTCATCCCAGACAAACTTGCTGGAGTCCCATCATTGTTAGTATCTCCTCCCTCTATGTCTGTTGAAAGAGGATAACAAATGTGCCTGTTCCCCTGTAGCTGCAGGGGATGATCTGCTCAGCAGATTGACTCTGCTGTGAGCCCAGGGACACCTGAGTGGGCTCCTGCAGCCCAGCTCCATCCAGAACAGTTGTCCTGCTGCAAAACCTGAGTGAGGCCTCTCAGTGTGGGCAGAGAGGCAGTAAAACCTTGTTTGCCTGGCACCGAGCCTAAGCTAACAGCCTCTGCCAAGCCTCAGGTGCAAAATACGTAGAATTATCCCTGGTTTTCTTCTGTGAGAACCCCTCCCTCCCTCTGCCTGGGCAACAGAGACTTGACTGCTTCATTTCATGCAGCTGCTTTCTGTCTGATCCCACTCCTTGGGACAGAAGTTGCCTTCTGGACAGTTCTTGTAGCATGCCCAGCAGAGGGGAGCTCCCCATCTTGCTCACTGCCTATCCCTGCTATTGCCCTGCAATTAATAGCAATAATGGCAATGCAGTCACTGAGCTGCACGTGGGAGCAAGTGTGCTACAGCTGGACACAGCTGAAGGGTAGCTGTACATTGCATTCAGTATTTTAGTTTGGGAACTGCTGCCCAGTTAGAATTGGAGCTTCTTTATTCCCACTGGTCTGTGCTTTAAATCATCTTGTAGCTTCCTTGGTAAGAAACCGATCTCCTTGGATTGTACGTGCTGTAACTCAGCAGGGATGCAGTTTGCTTGATAAGGAAGATCAATAAATGGGGTTTATCTAAGTCTGGAGATGCTAAAGATGAGTCCAAGCACCAGGATATTCACTTGTCACCTCCTCTGTCTCTGAGTGACTCTGCAGCATCCTGGCCATGGTGCTTTGTACCAGATCTGGATGGGTTGACCTTGCTGTGGTGAATTAGCTTTGGAGGGAGAGTTTCAAGCAGGTGACATGTTGTCCCCAGGTGCAGAAAAAGCAGCATGGACACGGTACGTCAGGGGTGGTGGCAGGGGGTCTGCGTGCTCCCCAGAGATACAGAAGTGAAAAAAAAAAGCTGTTGCCTAATCAGACAGTTCATTGCCAGGCATCTGTCAGGCAGAGACCACAGTGTTTGTGTCAGTGAAATGTGTTTGTGGTGTAAGAGGGACGTTCCCCTCCTTTCTCAGGAGGATTTCAGTGCATGGCAATGAAGCAATGCAACCCACAGGCAGCAGCCAGCACCAGGGACCATCCCACCAAAGGCTTGCAGCAGGGATCAGTCCTGCTCCAAAGCCCCACCAGTCAGAGCATGACTGAAATAATCACACCAAAATTCACAGAAAAGATTTTGAGCCTTCTTACTTTGTAACTATCCTGCTGACTTCAAAGGCTGTTTAATTCTGTCATCCCTTTTAATCAAAATAACTGGAGACAGCAAAGATGTTTATCTCCAAACGTTGCCAGCATCTCTCTACATGTTCAGTGGCAGCTGCAGGACAGGGGAAACACACTGTAAAAAAACCTGCTTGCAGCAACATTTACATCCCAGTGGGACCACAGAGAAAACTTTTGAGGTGCCTTAAATCGATTATGAATTGAGTCTGTGGGTAACAATCACTTTGTCACCCTGAATGCTGATTTCTCCCCCCATGGCTGAGAGCCAGAGATATGTTTCTTTATTTTGGGGTAATATTTTGTGTGCACAGGTGGTGAAAAAGGGGAGGGAGGTATGGAAGAACAAGCTAATTATTCTGAACAATAGCATTGGCCCTAGAACAAATAGTTCTGGACATGAATAAATTTAGATGAAGCAAGGTTTCTACAAAGTAAAGCAGTGAGTGTGTGATAAAGCTTCTGTTAAGAACAGACCAGGAACAAAAACATCTTTGCAGACAGAGATCTGAAAGTCATCCCTCACAGTTTTTCCCTGTGGCCCTTTGACCCTTTTCTATGTTTATTTCACCTTTTTTTTTTTCCTTTTTTTATTTGTTAGTGGAATAAGCAGAACTGCAGTGTGCTGTTTGATCTCTATATTTATACAGTGGACATGTGTTTTTAATGGGCACCATGCACTTCTTTGCCCTTGTTTGCACTTCTTCCATGAGCACACCTTTTAGTCTCTGGGACAAGGTGGTGCTTGGTGAGAGGCAAGGAGAGCAGGCAGACCTCTGCCATAGAAACAGCATTGTCACTGAAACCACGGTGGGTTTCTACGAGGACAGTGAATTACAGTTTCAAAGTCCGTCTGCTGAAGGTGATTTACAGGCATTCAATGAGGAGCAGGATTGAGATCATGGTTGCTGTGTGAGAGATCTCCTCCAGTAACTTGGCTGTGCTTGATGTTTGTCTGCCAGGGGGCACCAGGCTGGCGTTTGCATAGTAATGTGACCCTTTGATTATTTTGTGAGTGCTTTTAACAAATTTACAGCTCATTAAGTGTATGTATGTTATGGGGAGTTTATGCCCACAGGCAGCACTTGCCATGTGTCTCTAGTGTCGGTAGTGAACTTTGGTGCTCAGGCACTTAGAATGAGAAGATCCTTTTGCAGATTCTTCACAAGAAAGATTGACTGTCTTAAATGATTTTGAGTCGATATTAGGAAGAAATTCCTGACTATAAGAGTGGTGAGGCACGGGAACAGGTTGCAAAGAGATCCTGTGGATGCCCCATACTTGGAGGTGTTCAGGACCAGGTTGGATGGGGCTTTGACCAGCCTGGTCTAGTAGAAGGTGTCCCCACCTACGGCAAGGGGTTGGAAGTAGATGATCTTTAAATCCCTTCCAGCCTGAGCCATTCTATGATTCTGTGATCACTGTGCATGAGTTCCATCTTCTCAATATTCACTCCCTTTCCCAGATCACTTATGAGCATGTTGAACAGCATAAATCCTCAGGGAAATCCCTTGGCAACCTATTCCCATTATGAAAATCATTTATTTCTTCCCAGCCTTTGTTTCCCATTGGCAACTATTCATGCAGAAGTGCCCTTCCCCTTTGCACCACTACTGTGCCAATCCCAGAAGAGCCTTGGGTGAAGGACATTTCCACAAGCCTATGAAAAACACACGTGCACCAGGGACCAGGTCACCCCATCCAAATGGTCACCTTCACTTTGAAAGAACTTGACCAGGTACAAGGCAAGGCTGCACTCCACCAAAGCAAATTTGTCTCCACCCCCAGTATATCACAAGTCTGTTAATTATGGTCTCTATTTTAATCTCTAGCAGTGTGCCAATACGAAGCCAAATGTCCTGGTGTGTAAGTTCCATGGGCCGCCTTCTGAGCCCTTTGAAAATCTCACCCTTGGGAATTTGCTATTCCTTTAGGGTAAATTTGCTGTTCCTTAAATTGGGATGCAGATTTGAGCCACTGACAAAGCCCATGAGCAGTCTGGCTGTTCCCTGCCTGAGTTTCTTCTGACCTCCAGGTTCAGCTGCTGTGCTGCCTGTGAATTTATTGATCTGCTTAAAACCTCTCCATGCCCTCAATATCTAATCTGTTACAGGGCAAAATTCATTAACGTTTGTAAAGCTCATCAAGATCTTTCATGAGCAAATCCCATCATGTTTTAATATATTTTTTAAATGTCACGAGTAAGGTCTCATTACTCATTAAAGAGCTGAAGCAAACAGCTCTTGCCAGACCCAAATATTGGAACAGGCAAGGGCTGCAACTCTCTTCGTTTTCCACTTTTAGGACATTTTCATTTCAGTTTGACTTCCTACCTTGATTCTGCTCTGGCAAATCAGAAGCACCCCTCCAGCTTTTCCAAATGTAGTCTCAGGGATCTTCATGGACCCCTTCTCTAGGAGACATCTGGTAGCTCCATGGGAATCTCAGAGTTTCTGCTCCTGATTGCTGTTAGTGTTGGCCTGGCCTTGCAGTGTGAGATGCCAGCATGAAGGACAGCAGAGGATGAGGATGAGTACATCCAGCAGGTGTTGGATCACACAACTCTGGGAAACCTCTGTAAAAGCCTTCACCCTCCAACCCAGCGTGGTGATTTGTGCCCCTCCAGTGGTGCCTGTACATTACTGCACATTGGCAAACGGGTTTGGCTAGCGGGACCAAAACCATATGTTCAAGTGGCATTTTCCCCCGTGACCCCCATGACCTCACACCTCGCTGTCTCTCAGCGAGACCTCTGCAGTGATTTTGCATTTCTCCTTGTTTTCCCTGCCAGGATGTCCAGAGGAGACATGGCCAAGCCTCTGCTGGGCCATGGCAGCACAGAGGGTGACTGCAGCCCCCCGGCGCCGGCCGGCCGCACCGTGGGCGTGCTGGGCAGCGGGGACTTTGCGCGCTCCTTGGCCGTGCGCCTGGTGTGCTCCGGCTTCAGGGTGGTGGTGGGCAGCCGCAACCCCAAGCGCAAAGCCAGCCTCTTCCCTGCTGCAGCAGAGGTCACCTTCCAGGCAGAGGCAGTGAAGAAGGCAGACGTCATCTTCGTGGCCATTTTCAGGGAACATTACTCCACCCTGTGTGACCTGGCTGACGTGCTGGTGGGCAAGATCCTGGTGGATGTCAGTAACAACACCGAGATCAACCATCGCAAGGAGTCCAACGCGGAGTACTTGGCTTCCCTGTTCCCAGCCTGCACCGTGGTGAAGGGGTTCAATGTGGTTTCTGCGTGGACGCTGCAGTCGGGTGCCAGGGATGGAAATAAGCAGGTATTGTTTTCCTCCAGCAAGTGCTGAATCCCAGCTGTTTCAGCAGCTGAGGTCTGGCAGCATCAGCAAATGGCCTTGGGCTCCAAGAGAAGGAGTCTTGAGTGCTGGCATCCAGAGACCACCCCTTAGCTTCTGCATTTCTTTGTCCAGAAATGAAGTACCTTCACTCAGTTCACACTTTGTAGTCTTTGGAGCATTTGCCTAAGTGAAAAGTATTATTTAGTTGTCTGTTTATCTACAGAGAGCCAGTAAAACAATCTGGCTGTGCATGTATGAAAGGAAACCTGTCCAGGAGAGGTCTTTTTCAGCCGTGGTAAATCCTTATCAAAAGGCCTGCCAGGAATTGTGATGCTCAGTGGCATAACGTAGGCTCCCTGTGACACAGAATCTCTCCCAATGCACTCGATCCCAGCCGCCTGATTTCTTTGCCCTGTGTGTGTATTTCTGTTCCTTGCAGGTTCTGATCTGCTCAAATAACCAAGAAGCCAAGCGCACCGTAGCAGAAATTGCCCAAGTCATGGGATTCACCCCTGTGGACATGGGCTGCATGTCCTCAGCCCGTGAGATCGAGAACATTCCCCTGCGCCTCTTGCCAGCCTGGAAAATCCCCATCTTCTTGGCTCTGGGGCTTTTTCTTTGCTTCTTCACCTACAACCTGATCCGGCAGGTCATCCACCCTTACATCAGGGAGCAGAAGAACAAGCTGTACAAGATCCCCATCGAGGTGGTGAACACCACGCTGCCCTGCGTGTCCTACGTCATGCTGTCTCTGGTCTACCTGCCCGGGGTGCTGGCAGCCTGCTCCCAGCTCTACTACGGCACCAAGTACCGGCGCTTCCCGGACTGGCTGGACCAGTGGCTGCAGCACCGAAAGCAGATCGGTCTGCTGAGCTTCCTGTGCGCAGCCCTGCACGCCGTGTACAGCCTGTGCCTGCCCATGCGCCGCTCCCACCGCTACCTGCTCATCGACACCGCCGTCAAGCAGGTAACGGCTGCTCCTCGGGCCAGCGCCTGCAGGGACCTCCTCAGCTTGGGCAGGTGTTGGGTGGTGGCTTAATAGCTTGGCTTTTTCATCTGTCTTCCAAAGGAGGTGTGGGGCAGTGGGGAAAAGCTGTTAGCTCTAGGAGCACTTCCCCCACAGGTCAGCTGCATGTCATGGACTGAGCACTCACCTGTCTGTGCTGAGGATCTGCCATCTCCCTGGATGCACAGCTCCCTCTGCATTTACAGCCAGGGATAGGGTCAACCCCCCATGCCAGTGTTCCCCAGAAACCCTGGCAAGCCTTTGAAACCAGCCTTGCCCAGCTCTGGTGTGTCTGAGACTAGGTTGGAGGCAGGAAAAATGCTAGGAGAGAGGAAATCCAGTGGTAAGAGGAGCAGAGATCCCTTCAGTTCCCAAAATCTTGGGAGATCCCTGTTTGATCCACTGATGTTCATAACTGTGCCTGCTGGAGTAACCAAATCATAACCAGATAATCAGAGAGTGTTCCATGTCCTCATCACTGTGTGCCTGCAGGAGTTTAACAAAATGGTGGTGAAGAACACGTTATATAAAAACAAGGAAATGGAAGAGGATTTTATTGCTTTATGGACACTGTGTTTATCCAGTGTGAGATTGCTGCCTTCAGGCCGTTCAGCCAGCTCTGTAACTCAGCAGTACCATGGGAGGATGGGATTTGCTCTTTCCTGCCCCTGACTTCTCCACACTGCTCCCTCTTGGCATGACAGAGGCTTCCTGCAGCTGAGGGGGAATGGGGTCAAGGAATTACCCCACAACCACTCTGCTTTCTGTGCTGGGGCATTTGTCTGAGTGATTCCAAATATTTGCCCCAAAAAGGAGGGAAGGGGCTGTGGGGGCAGAGGGGAGCAGGATGGGCAGTTTTGGCAGCTGTGGCTGTTCAGAGTATCCATCAAACACCATTCCCAGCCTCTCATCTCCAGCCTTGAGCAGGTTCTTCTCAGTTGCCACAGTTGCACATTAATCCCAGGCAAGCATCCTGTGTTCATTTCCCCTCCACCTCCTGTTTTCTAGCACCATCTTTGTTTAGTAAATTAAGCCCATTTAATGGGCTAAAGAGGACAGTTCTAAATGTTCCTCTTTGCCATGCAGTATAAAACCCATCTTCCCTTCCATTAGCATGAACAATTTCCCCCCTAAATGCACTTAAAACAAAGGTTATTAGGAGACTACTGCATATTCAAGCATCTGTATTTGTTTTCATGGCTTTAAACTGAGTTCTCATTGTAATTATCCTTCCAAATGTGACTTTGGGGCCTGCTGCTGTGGCTACAGGCATGAGAGCATTCAGCAGTTCTTCCCAGCAGGCTTCAAACCAGGTCTAGCTTTGGCCAAATGGCTTTGGGATAAGAGAGCATTTCCAAATCTCCCAAACAGGCAAATAATTCTGGAGGTGTGACTAGGATCTAGTGCTCATCCAGGAAACCTGCTTCCAAAAACCAAAACAGATAAAATTCAGTTCCTCTGTCCCTAAGCGCCCCGTTTTAACAAACCTTCATTGTCATGCCAGGCTGTGGAGAAGAAGATGACAATCTGGGTAGAGGAGGAAGTCTGGAGGATGGAGATTTATATCTCTGTTGGAATAATTGCCCTGGGCTTGCTGTCGTTACTTGCCATCACTTCACTTCCATCCATCGCAAACTCTCTCAACTGGAGGGAATTCAGTTTCATTCAGGTAAAGTTGACATTTGCTGGTGCCAGAGGTGTTCTGCAGGATCAGAGTCAGGCCCTCACACAGCAGGGCAGGGGCTGAGCTGCTTTGCCAGCACATCCTGCTCTGGCATGGCAGCTCTAGGCTGTGCCCTGGTGTCAGCACAAAACCTCCCCTGCACCCCAGAGCCACAGAGGTGAGACCCAGGGGCAGAGAGGGGCAGAGGGCTGTGGTGTGTCCTGAGGCCATGCTGCTCTCACACAGGGCTTGTCCTAGCTAAGGAAGGTGCTTTTCTCAGGAGAAGGGAGAATGTGAGGTGTCATGGGCATCCACAAGGGGATCAGCAGCAGCAGAGCTGCTGCAGGGAGCTCCAGGCTGTGGAGGGCAGGCAGGGAACTCGCTGTGGACACAGCTGGCTACAGGACACAGATCTGCCCTTGCTTCAGGGAGAGTGAGCTGCTGAAAAGGAGAGCACCAGGGAGGACAGTGCAGGGGAAAGGCAGGTTTGGCAGAGCTGGCATGCATCCAGGTGTTCAATAGACAAGTTTAAAAAGGCTTAGAGCACTCTGTAAACTGACAGAGGCCACAAAGCACAGAGAACTGGGTACGATTTCAATGAAAAGGCCATGTCTGATTCTAAAAATTGAATTAGTAATGTAGTTTTTCCCCAGTGGTTTAGGAGCCTTCCTCCCACTTGCAGTGATGGCCAAGCTCCCAAGGGCCAAATTCCCTTGGTGACCTGAGTCTATCCCATGGGATGTTCACAGACACCATGGTGCAGCTTTTCCAGGGATGCATTTGGAGCCAGGCTCAGGGCTAATCAACAGTGATAGCAGAGAACAAACCTTTCAAGTATCCCCTGCACATTAGAGCTGATTTTGAGGCCAGCTCCTACTCACTGTGTCATATCACACAGCCCTAAAAAACCCTGGGTTCTTGTGCTTTCCTCACCAGGGCTGCTTAGCATGCACCAGGCTTTGTGTCCCACTGCAGTAACCCCTGTGGCACCCAGCATGTGTGAGCCCCCCCAGGACCCCATTCCCCTGCAGCTGCCCTGTCCTTTGCACCACACTGGCACACACCTAACCCTTCAAAGGGGGAGGGCAGGGTTCAGGGATGCAGAGGTGCATATCTATCATCCAGCCTCTCTTAAGCTCTGCTGAAGCTCTTCAGTGGTATATAAATAATTCAATATTCATTAGAGCAGGAGTTTGAAGTCTGCTCCCCTGCTTCTCCCACGAGTGCCCCGACCACCAAACGAGCAATCCAGTTTGTCTTCTTTCCCCTCTTGCTGTGGGCTAGCCAGTAATTATTTACAGAGTAGAAGAGGTGCACCAGGAGAGCTTGACCCCAAGAGATCATCCCTTGGGGAGAAGGGAGAGCTGGCTTTAAACCTCTCTTTAGGAGTGGGCAGTGGGAGCATATGAATTCTCCCCACCATGTCTCAGGGGAGGGCTGTAGCTGCTGGGACAGTGGATAAATCAGTCCTGACTTACACATCTCACACCAGGAATCCCAAACGAAGGGAAGTATGTCCTTGCAGCCTGGAAGGAGGCTTTGAAACCCCCTGCACTTCCCTTTGGCTGCCCAGGCAGCCTGGCAGCTGTCCTGGAGGGTGCTGGTGTTGTGTCCTGTAACACAAACACTTGTGGCAGGCAGTGCTGTAACACGACTGTCCCATCTGCTCTTTGGGACCCCTTCCCGAGCCTTTCCAAGGGTATATCAGCACTGGGACCAGACAAATCCGTGATGGTCAGTTCCAAAATAGCTCTTGGCTGCCCCACATGGGAACTGGCTGGCTTAGTTCATGGAAAGAAACTTGCACCTATTTCTGTCTGCATGGAATGAAGTGTGACAGTGTGACACGAGCTCCCAGCTGATCACATGCAGGAGAGGCACGGCTGGTATTGTGCCTTACTGTGGAAATACCATGTAAAAAGAGCACGTTACAGATCTCCTGGCATGTTAGATTCCATGTTATTTTTTTTGTCAAACGAGGGATCTTTTAAATTATTTACTCCTCAGTAAGTCAGTGGTGCCTTCCTTGAGGAAAAGAGCAGCTACAGCTACTGCTTGCAGGCTCCAGAGGTTACATTCACATAGGTCAGCATGAGCCTCCCTGAATTAATGCACAGTGGCACAGTGTAAATACGAGGGGTGAAGCATGAGGCTGCTTTCTCAAATATTTGGGATTTCTAGCACTTCCACAGCATAAAAGAGGTGAAATGCAAAGTGCAGACGCCCCAGCCAGATGCCTTCCAGAAAATGCAATTTGTTCCCATCTCAGCTGAACTGGATGGTGTTTGAGAGATGCTGTACCAAAAGCCACATGTGAGGCAAATCCAGGAGTCATTTTAATCCCCCCTTACCCAGAACTTCCCAAGTGTGACATTTTCCAGCAGCCAGTGTGTACACCTGTATTAGTGCCATATACTGCCACAGTATTAAAATACACATCTGTTGCATGACAGGTGGGAAATCCCATTTGGATTGTTGCCAAAGTTAAAGGAAAAAAGGTTAATTTTCACAGTAGCTCCTGCACATGCACAAATTTCAATTAAATATAGTTAGACTGGATGCACAGTTCCCCTGTGTGTCCAGTTTTAACAGAAAATGTACAGGATCGAAACACTGACTAACAGGAATGATTTGTATGTAATTCAACTTATAGGAGACATTTTTAGTGTTCCTTAGTGATTTACAAATCAACTCTAATTGCCTGAGAAGTAAAAATGTGTATGATTGCCTTTACCTTCCTATCCTGAGAAGCCCTCCTGGAATCTGAAGGTTGAATTGACCTGGTTTCTTTCATAGTTCATGTAGCATAAGATGTAAAGAATCTGTAATCAGACCTTTCCTAACCCTCCTGTTGAGGCAGTGCGAGGGGCCAGAGCTCCTTCCATTGAGTTTATAATTTCATAGTACTGATGGCTGCACAAGTCAGAATATCTGGGTCAGGAAGGGGCTCTTTGCTGTCAGTGCTGCCCAAGCATTTCTAAATGAGCCACATGTGACTGGATCACCTTTGCTGATGCCTTACAGGGAACCAAGGAAATGGGGGAGGTAGAAGAGTTAATGCAGAATAGAAAATACATGCAAAGCCTGCATCAGGAAGATACTGCCTTCATACAGCATCTTTCAGAGAGCTTTAACACCCTACAGGGCTGCTGGCCCCACACTCCCCATGTTGTGACAGTACAAAAAAAAGAAAAAAAACTCGGTTTAAAATAAAACCCAGAAGGATTTCTTAGCCAGAAACTGCACAGAGAGGATCAATGAGAGCAAAAGAGTGGTATCAGGGCTAAAAGCACGTTGGCAAATTGGCCTCCTGGGGTGCTCAGCAGGCTCTGCATTGTACTACACTGAGTGTATATTGAGCTGTAAATGCTGAGCCAAGCTGCAATCAGCAAAACTTTGGGGGTTTGTGCACTTACAGACCTGCCTGTATGCAGCCAGCAGCAGCCCTGGGACCCTCTCTGCTGGCCCCAGTCACTCCTGGTGAGTGTGAGAAGTGCATCAGCCCATTGCTGCTGTCAGAGGAGCTGCCAGCCCTGTCTCCAGCCACCAGCAGCTCAGCCATGTGTTTGTTGCCATGTTTGTTGCCAATCAGCCTTTTTGTTTCATCCCCGCCATCCACACACAAAGGTGGGTCAGTCACAGAGTGCCTGTGCAGGTTTGTCACCTTTTGTCCTATTAATTTCCTCTCCTGCTCTCCCCCAGTACCAGCAGCTGTTTAGGGAGAAACTGCAGAGGAACAAGGTCATTATCTCCAGTTCTGCCATCTCTGCCATGCAGAGCCCTGCTGGGGCTGACTGTGGATGCACCCCCTGCCCAGGGCAGACAGCGTCTGCTCCTGGATTCACCCTGGCCCCTTTTCCCTTCCCTGCTTTGCCAGATGAGTCCTAATCTGGTACTTTGAAACTTTTGCCACCCTGGGGGTTTTTTTGCCTGTTGGAGAGAATCTTAACCTATAAATGATGGATGATCTATGGGTCAGGTCCTGCTGGAAGGTTCAACTGTGATCACGGCATATTTCAGCAAACTCATCCTTAATTTTCCAAATGCAGTTAGTCTTGACCCTGGTGGGTTTGCTGCTTGTTACCACCTTGGTTTAGGGCATGGACATGGCTTCTGGTAAGAAGGACATATGTGCCTGAAAGAAAGGAAAAGTATGGGATTGCACACAGGACTGAGCCTCAGTTCCCAGCTCTGTTCCCAGCTCCTGGCATGACCTTGAGTAATGCTCAGTGTAACACAGAGAAGAGTTCTTCCCTGCCTTGGCAGGACTCAGCAACACCCACATGACTGCCTGATAGATACTGTAAAAGTGAAGTACCTAGTTCTGGTAGCTCATTTTAGAGCTCCCCTTCCCTCCCTTGCCCAGTCCCCTCAGCTGCTTAAAAGATCAGCTCAGAAGTTTAGAGGAGTCTCGGTCTGGTTTTTGGTAACTATGTGGTACATTCTTAAAAGTTGTCTGGGTTTTTTAATTGTTTCTCAGCAATCAAAAATAGAAGGGGAAGCTATGAATTGAGTAGTTCTTCAGCTGAAACTGTTTTTTCAAAAGACAGTGAGTCCTTCCTCCCATCTTGCCCTGGTTCCTTATTTCCCTGCCATGTCCTCTTTCCTGGACATATCTTCAGGAAGAGCGTGTTTCTTGCTGATCTCTGCACCAAGACAGATATTTTGGCTTGTAAAGGCTTTCTTCCCTAAGTTAGGGACATAAGCACCAAATTTTTCCCTGTCTAGGCATCTTGAAATTTGGTTATTTCAGGCTTAGACCAAGCATTCAAAGTAGGGCAGCAGGGCAAGATGCTACAGCTGTGCTTTTCTCTGCAAACACAGCAGCAAAGGCTGTACAAAGGAAAACACAGCGAGTGCCCTGAGAGCAGCAGGCAGTGGGAGCTGGCAAGCTCAGGAGCCACCACCTCTGGTGCTGGCAGGAAGCCATCAGTGAAGGAAAACAGTTTGAAACCTGTCTTTGACAGCAACCCTCAGAGGGAGCTGGAAATACTCAGGAGGAGATCTTGTCTCTGTGGGTGTTTGGGAGCATGATCTCAGCTAAAAATGGGGGAAGTTCTTGCCAGTATAACAGGGGCTGGGTTCTTGCTGCCTCCCTGAGTGGATAAAGGGCTCTTGACTCCCCATTCCAAGAGCTTAGCCTATCACACAGCCTTTGAACCAACACAGATCTCTTAACAGGAGGAAACCCTTGAGGTTGCTCACCTCAGAACAGAACAATTCTGCCTGCACAAGCTCCTTTTCCTGTAGATGACACCAGTCACCTGAAGGTGTCTTTGCTCTTTGTGGAGCTGTGGCTTCACCCACTCCCAGCAGTGCCAGCTGTGGTCCAGAGCCACAGGACTGAGCTTCATCCTTCTGTTCAGAGGCCTCAGCCAGCCCTGGCAGGAGCAGAGCTCGGGAGGAGCCCTTGGGAGCTGCCTGTGCCCACCTGCTCAGCAGGGGCTGGGGGCTGCTGCTTCACAGGATGCAGGAGCCCTCCTCTCTGCTGAGCTGGCAGCACTTTCTGGGAAATTAGCAGGGAAATTCTTGCTAATGTCACACTTAAACCTCTGACTAGACAAAGGAAAACACAGTCTGGCACACTACCCAGGAAAGGTTTCCACCCATGTTTTATTCTGCCCAGGAAATGCAGGAGTACCCATTTCTCTGTCATGTACACTTAGAAAATAATGTCAAAAATACAGGAAGACAGCCAGGCACAAAGTACTCTGCTAACTGGTGTGTGTTTCTTTTCCTTTCAGTCCTCCCTGGGATTTGTTGCCTTGGTGTTCAGCACTCTGCACACGCTCACCTACGGCTGGTCGAGGGCCTTTGATGAGAACCAGTACAAATTCTACCTGCCCCCAACCTACACCCTCACCCTGCTGGTCCCATGCACTGTCATCATTGCAAAAGTCATCTTCACTTTGCCCTGCATCCAGCACAGACTTCTGCGAATCAGGAGGGGCTGGGAGAAGGGCAGATACGTCAAATTTGTTCTGCCCAGCGCAACGGGGGAATTTTCAAGTGGGGAGACCTCCAGTAATGTCTAACAGCCCCAGCTGGGAGGATTTTGAAGCGCTATCAACATTTCTATAAAGGTGTTTCTTTTTCTTAAATGTATGTATGTTTTGGTATAATGGTATTATGGATAAAAAAATAAAATTTGGTGACTCTAGAAAATGGATGACCCTCAAACTAGGTTAGACAGTAGCAGTTAAATTATATTGCTGATTTGCTAGGACAATTGTTGCCTTAAAAATGACTGTGAGGGCTGAGCTAGCAGCACTAATATACATAGGAGACTGATAGACTCTGTTAGATCAGTCACTTGAGGTGCTGGCTGGCAGCTCCCCAAACCTGTACTTCTCAGTTGCTTTTCTGGCTGCTCTCATACATTTCAATGCCTTTGTTTTTTAATACGATGTTGCACAGATTTTCTGGGCTTTATGACAGCAAAGATGCCCTGCCTCTTGAGTGTATGGATCAATCAAGGCAGTGAGGTTTAGAAAGATCAATTGCATCTGGTTTTGTTCTCCTCAGTGAACTCTGTAGACAAGTCAGAACAGCTATATTCATGTTATTGTGACAGCAGATTTTACTAAAATCATCAAATCTGACAGCAAGCCCAGTATCCCTGTTCTCTCAATATATCTCCTCTGGTCCTGGAAGCAGTGCCTGGTGCATGTTTATAAGCTGAGGAAATAAAGCACCTTTTCCAGCAGTATAAAACATTTGAGAGAGAGACATCGCCAACACCAGACGTCTGGTCTGCACTGCTGGTCCTGAGATGACAGCTACTGCTGCATGTTCTCTGTTACACTGAGCCAAAGTTTCAAGCAGTATTTGATTGAAATAGAGCGAGGATAATTATTGGAAAGGCCTGCTGCTTCACAAAATTACATGGAGAAAACCAAGGCCTTCCAGCTGGACTTACATCAAATAATAGGGTGAAGCTTTTAGAAATCACTGTCACCTGAACATTCCCATTTAAGCAAACAAAACAGCAGCTCTAAACCCACTGGTTTCATAGCAATAATGAGATCTTTGAGCAGTCCTGCAAAGGGATCATCAAGTCTTTACCACAACATGAAAACATGGCAGTTGTACATTTTGGGCACAGTCCTTCATTGCCTTACACCTTAAAAAGTCACTTGCTAGATCACAAAGCAGGTATGAAATGCTCTTCTGGCTTCACAGCCACTGTGGACAAGGCACAGGGCAAAGAAGATTTCTGCCCTAAGTTCATGTTTCACCTGTTGCTTTCTATGAAGTTCTTGCTCTTTATCAGAATAACTCTTTAGGTTTTGGACATCCAAATCACCAAACAGAGAATGGACAGCCATTCACTAAAGCTCATTTAAAAGCAAGCAATCAGGATGACACAAGAAGACTACCTCAGTAAGGTCAGGTACAAGGACATGCCTGGAAGAGCCTCATTCTCCTACAGTAAAGGAAAAGACACCCAGTGTTCAGTATTGCTTTGAGAAACAAGAGCTGGCAGCACCAAATGAGGCACAGCTTGTGGGACAAGGAATTACTCCTTAGCAGACCATAGAAGGGGCAGGGGGAATTATCAGGTTTGGGGCACAGAAGCCCTTCTACAAGCCAGTGTTGTTCCCATAACCTGGAAGAGTTCTACACACAGAGACTCATAAGAATTAGCCCGTTTAGCCTCCAGTAACTACAGTGAGGAATATTCTCCAAATATTGCTCAT
The DNA here is from genome assembly GCA_013400215.1 of Cisticola juncidis. NCBI lineage: Eukaryota > Metazoa > Chordata > Aves > Passeriformes > Cisticolidae > Cisticola > Cisticola juncidis. Next base: position 150,864 of record VXBR01010916.1, read on the forward strand.
GTGGCCAGTGGTGATATTGAGTGTTAGTTCTTGCCTAATACTTACAGTAAAGTTTCCAAGTGCTGCTTCTTGTTGCTGAATAAAAATAATCTGGCTTGAGGGGAAAGCCTAGATTTCATAATCAGGTGATTTTTTGTTGTTGTTTTGATGGGGTTTGGACAATATGGTGAAGGTACCATTCTTTACCACTGTCCACCTCAGCAAGCTGAGTTTATTAGGTTTCCCCATCCACCTCCAGCATTTAGCCCAGATTGGCACCTGACCAAATCACTCTCCAAGCAGAGTGATGGCCCAACACTATTTATTTCTGGTGTAGGTGATAGGTTAAGTTTCTACATGGATTTGAGGCAGTTTCACCTGAATATAATTCCACCCACTCCAGTTAAACTCATCCTTGAGGTAAGACTGGATTCAGCAAGCCTAGTTTTTTAGTTGTCTTTTCCATTTAATCATCAGGCAAAGACAACATAAAAGCACCAGTTTACACACTTTATGGTGTATTTCAATGCCTTTTTTTCACATCTTTAGGTCAGGCAAGACTACTGTCTGGCAGCCAAAAAAGATTAGGAGGCAGGGAAAGAGCATTACATAGGCTCACAGGATTTGTCTTCAAGGGGAAAATAATGGTTTCTTTTGATTCACAGCAAGGTTAAAGACTCACCTTTCTGCCTAACAGAAAGTTTGGCCCCTTGCTTTGTTTACATGTCTTCCATGCCTGCAAACCCTTTCCCATGGCAAAGGGACAATTCCCTTGAGCAGAAGGGGAGTCAGTGAATCAGCAAGGTGCTTTTCAGATGGACACAAGCCCAAAGGGACAGACAAGCCAGCTCAAAATCCCCACAGCTACTGCAGCTCTACAGCATCTGAAAAAAAAAAGCTGGTCTAGTGTCTCCAGGTATTGCCTGTGCCAACAGACTGGCCAGCCAGCCACCATCATTTTGGAAACCAAAACCAATTCATGTAAAGCCCTCTGTATGTATCTGGTCCTTAAATGTGACACAACAGTTTGAGTAATTTCTTCTGATTCTGGAATGCTGAAGATGAGACTAAGGAATTTTTCAATTATCTTTTCCCTAAGCATTTTTGATGTGCATAGGACGTTCAGTGAGATTGGCTTAAAATTTACCATTTAATTAGTTTTATACTTGAAGTTTTTTTTTTTCTCTCTGTATATATGTACACACACACACAAAAATATATGTATCTTATTGCAGAATATATACCTTGAATGTAAAAATCTTTGTATTTTTATTTTCTGTACTGCCTATGTGCCTCTGGGATATATAAGAACCAAATGAAAAGCTGTAAGAGCAAGGCCAGTTTTAATCACTGGCCTCTGTAGTTATATAAAGATATTCTGAACAGGTCTACATAATCATATCAGAACTCGTTTGTGTCTTTTTTCCCACCTTCCCCCAAACAAAACCATTACTTTAATGGCAGCAGTAGAGCAGTGTGATTATCTAGAATTTAAACACTAAGAAATAAAACCTCTACAGCCAGCAGCTTGTAGAATCTCATTATCAAGGTTATAAAATGATCATTGCTGTGACCCGTGGTGCCAGGGCTCAATTACAGAGTTCCTATGTGTGTGAGAGGGCACAAGTGTGTACAGACATATATTTCATTACAGGGGGCTACTGATATTACACAGCACTTGTAGCACAGGATCAAACAAGCTTAATTCACTAAATAGAAAGTGCAGTTCAAGGAAGGAGTTCCAGATGGGGGACTGCAAAGAAAGATGGAGTTTTAATATTATAAATTTGTTCTCTGCTTCTTAAGTCACTTTTTCATACAAGTGGCATGCCAGATCAACCAACTTCTGTATCTGTAGCATTGCATTTTAATGAGCTAATTTGTAAGTTGATTTTAATGAGTTCATTTAAATTCCTGAGCTGAAGATTAACCTCTGCAGGTACAGTTCTCTCCTTCAGTTTTGTAATACAAGGCTTTAAACTGTGCAATTGGTTTCTTACTCTTGAGGGATTTACTCACAAAGTATCAAAGTATAGTTTAATCTTTGGGGGGATGCACCTGCTTCAGCACCTCTGTGCAGTATATTTCCTCCAGTCTCTCCAAGATGGCCAGCACAGCTACAATCAGCAACAAAACCTGGTGTTATTCTTGAGCTCTAAATTTCACACACTGACCTAGCAGGATTTGCAGTCTGTGTCTTGGGTTTGAGGAACGAGATTTGTTACACTAGGACAGTTTTCTTTCATCTATTTATTGTGCCTTAATAAGCAGCGTCAGTTTTGCAGAATTTCTGCACAAGTTTTTTTTGTGTGTGTGTGTGAGAACCACACACATTTTAAAGCTAAGCACAGAATACACAGATACCATCTATGATTAGGGACAGTTCTTGTTAGCAGAGCATGTACAGGACGTTCATAATCAAAGACTAAAAATAAGCATTGTCTGGGGCCGCTCAGGGGGATCACATATCACAAGCCACAGTATTACTGAAAGCTTTCAAAGACTTAAAGTGGCACAAGTGCATCCTCCTAGAAAGATAATCTGCTTCAGATTTAGAAATCTCAGCACTGGAGGATGCACTACAGCTGCTGTTCAGCTGGTTAGTTACTCTTGTTACCTGTTTCCCATATCTGATCTGCAATTAGCTGCCTTTAGCTGCTGCATGCCAGCCTGCTGCCTTAAGGAGCTGTCTGCAGCCAGATGTCTGCTTTCAAGTAGCTGTCTCCTTCAGCAGTCCAAAAAACAAGGTTGCTGTGCAAGATTCAAGACTGTGTTCTGCAAAACCAGTTGTATTTGATTTGGGAGGGATGGGGCAGGGGAATAGCTGTGAAGGAATGGCCATGATGGCAACTGCTGGGATATAAAACTATCATGGCTAGATTGCTCTTTGACTCCCAAGCCAGCTGATGCCCTCCAATTGGATGGACATAATCACAGAAGCACAGAAAAAGACCTTTAAGATCATTGAGTCCAACACTGCCAAGCCCATCATTCAACCATGTTCCCAAGTGCCACACCTACAAGTCTTGTGAATCTCTCCAGGGTTGGTGACTCCGTTTCCCTGGGCAGCGTGTTCCAAGGCTTCACAACTCTTTTGGTGAATAAATCTTTCCAAATATCCAATCTAAAGCCTCCTCTGGCACAACTTGAGGACATTCCTCTTGTCCTGTCACTGGTAACTTGCAGGAAGAGACCAACACCCAAAAACAAGCAGAGAGGCAAAGATGGGACTTCAAAGTAGTGTTGAAATCAGACCAGCACCATGCCTTCCATTTTAAAAATCCTTGTTCACTGAAGAAAAGGGGCTCCCCAAACTGTTCTAAGGAATATGTTCCATGGGCTTTAGGTTAGAAAGCAGAATTAAACCTTCTCAGGTGTGCAATGAGAGCAGAGAGCAGCAGTTCTTACAGTACTCACTGACATTCCTGGTACAACACTGCAAGTCACCTGCCAGAGAGCAGGAATGGACAAAGGCAAATTCTCACATTAATCTGTCACACTGAGCCCTTTAATGTATTCACTGCCAACTCAAACTCCCACTCTCTGAATAGCTGCTTCTGTCCCATACAAAGGACTGAATCTATTGGTATCAGAGGGAGAGGATGATAACAAACAGAAGTTAGAATCCATATCTGATCAAAAATACCACATCTACAGGGACATAAAAGCACAGTGTCCCATCCTCTCCCCCACTGGATCACCATCCTAAACACCCACCTCTCCTCTCATCTATCTGCAATGTGTGCAAAACTTCCAGACAAGGTCTTGGTCCCCAGCAAAGCAGAACTTGGTGCTGTGTAGAAGGGACAGAAGCTAGAATAACACCTCCCAAACAACCTGCACACCACCCTGGCTGCACCCAAGCACACCACAGTCTTCCCCTGCACACAGCCCCAGACTGCACAGCTGCAATTTCTCTTGCATCACCTCCAGAGGGTGAACAGTGTTTGAGGGTTCTAGTGATAGTTTGGAATTGAGAAGCAGCAAGCAATACACAGCAAGCTGTGGCAGAGCCCTAACATGACACCAGTGTGATGAGGCTAGAAGAAAGAAACTAAACAAGCAGCCCAAAACAGAGAAAGGAATATTTACATCACCCAGGCTCTACCTGCCACTTTAACTTTTCTCTCTTTGACACCTCCTTGGCACTTGCAAGCTGCTGCAAGAAAAGTGATGAGAATCTGAGCAGAAAGCTCCCTCACACCTTGTCCCTGTGCAAAAATTCAAATTTAGTCTTTTAACCAGGCAGCATCTATGCATGCTGTAATCACTGACAGCAGAAAGCTGTGCACAGTGCTTGGATTTGGGCTGCAAAACTCAAATCCCACCTCAGCTCATCCCAGCTCAGGAAGCATGGCCCAGAGAATGCAGTACCAGGTTCTCCTTCAAGGAGGAAATGTAGTGGTAGCTTAGGGTCAGAAGCATGGAGGATGCATTTGTTGTGTGTTTAAGCTGCATTGCTGAAGATGTTTTGCTCTGCTTTGCATGTGTGCCTGTTCCAGACGGCTTTCCTTGTGTTTAAAAGAAATAGGCATACTTCAAATCTACTTTACAAAACCTCAGCAAATTAACACTGATCTTTTCCAGACAATTCTTCAAATGAATGTTCTGCAAATGCCTCCTCACAGCGTGCAAAGATTTAGATACGCTGGGAACTGGCTCCACAAAGGATGCTCTCTAACAAGAGGAATTTAAGCACTGAAACCAGTTCAATTTGCCGCTTTTTGATTTTAATATAAAAAGAAATACTTTCTGCAAGGAAAGACTCGGCTTTCATCACCAGAACCCTAGCACAGACTTCACAGGCTAAACCAGTTCACAGCTAAGCACTTTTCATAAACATGACACATCTCTTGGCTTACAGAGGTTCTGGAGAAGCAAAGAACAGGCTGTGCTGACATCTGGTGGCTTTTTCTGCAGGCAGAGATCATGGCAAGAGGTCTTGGCTTTTCACTCCCTTTTGTTTTTTTCCTTTCCTGATGTAACTCCTTCATTTCCTTATAAGATTCCAAGCATTATGATAAAAACATTTTTCTTTCCACTGACTGGTGGACAGGGCTGTCCTGGCAACTCTTCCTGCAAAGCAAGAAAAGAGCCTTTGTTGTGCATTAGAAAAAGTCTCCATTTCAAAGCATATTTTTAAATGAAAAAAAATTTTAAAATGTACATTCCCTGCCACAGGAAACACTGCTATTGCATATCAGATGAAGTGCAAACCTCACCATTAAAGCACAGCAAATCAGCAGAAGTGCAGCAAGAAGCAAAGGGAAGTGGTTGGGGAAATGTCCAAAGCTGTGTCTTTTTCTCTGACTCAATAGGAAATGGGGAGTAGAGAAAAGTCAATATCCTGATAAAAAGAAAAGCAACAAAAGTTGTCTACTGGGCGTTTCTTGACTCATTAATCACTTGTAAATCTGTGCCAAGTAGTTCTATGGAAAGGAAGCAGTGGAAGGGGGATCAGGTGCCAGCCAGGGAGCCTGAGCTCAGTCCAAGCTGTTCAATAAACAAAAGTGTGCATTTGCCTTGAGCATTTGTAATGCCTCCAAGTCATCTGCCCTGCTCTGTATCTGGGATCCTATCAGTCACAGGACACCAAGAATGAGTATCCTGTGTTCTGGTTTTAGCTCCTTGACCTTTGGACACTCAGGATTTCTGTGGCTGTTAGCTTCCAAGGACAAGGGCCCATGGATGTCCTGTCATGGCTGTGGGAACTCTTGGACTGCTACCTGCAGGCTCATTTCTAAATAAGTGATCTGTCAGGGGATGTTAAATATTGCCAGTGAGTGAAAGAGGAAGACCACAGCTTAAAATGTATTTCTGGATCACCTTAAAGTCACAATGTTTACATCAGATAAAGCAGTTAACTGTAAAAGTGGTGCTTATCAGATCTTTGAATTTTCCTTTATGCCACTGGTCAAATCAGCTGTCCATGTCCGCAGATTTTTCTTAACTCTTGCTTCTTCAAAAGGCAACACAGTTACCTCTGGACGGAAAAAGAATTAAAACTGTTGGATGCAGAAAGTATAATGTGACAAAGCCAAAAAAACCAGGATGCCTGTTGGAGCAGTTCATTAATTCAATTCCAAATTTATGAAAAAGCGTCATTTTTATACATTTAGTTCTGTGGAAAGCAGCACTGCTCTGCTATCTCTGCACCAAGAGTGTTGCACAAATTACCTCTTCTTCCTATTTATGATAATTCCTTTCCAAATTTCCTCTCTTCTTCTTCAATAGCAATGCTTTCACACCTCCTAATCAAAACTCCAGTGTCTCTGAAGTGATTTTTTCTCCAACAGTCAAGCCTGACACACCACCCCAGGGTTCCAGTTTCACTGCCTTTCCCTGCTACAGTGTTATAACCAAGGATAAATTCTATCTTATTTCAGAGTCCTCTCTAGATATTGTTCTTTTGTTTAACAAGAAAATGGTGAATGGTTCCAAGAACAGCCCACTGTAACAAGAATCCTTATTAACCCCACAATGCCTAAGACCACTGGCAAAGCAGTATGACTCCACTACACCTTCAATTAAAAGCAGCTGCAAACAAATGTTCATGATTTCTGCCAGGATAACAAATCACAGTGCTAGCTCTGTGATTTCCTTCAACAGAAAGAGGATTTCAAAACAACATGGGCAAAGACATCTCAGTTGTTACTAATTTATTAGCCAGTGTTCAGAGATTTCATACATTTCATACTCAACAATCCTGGAAACAAACCTATTTTGATACAAGGCTGTACCATATCCCACCAGAAAAATGTTGGAACAGCATCTTTCCAAACAAGTTTTCAGTTATTTTCTGTCGTTTTGTGGGGTTTACTTGAAAGAAGCATTACTGGAATTTCCATTTAAAAAAACCAAACAAAACAAAATAAAAAAATAATAATTAAAAAAGCCCCACAGAAAAACCCTTCAGGAAGAAACCAGTTTACAAGTATGGCCATTGAGAGCATTACAAAAGGCCCCACTGTACTGCTGGAGAAAGAAGCCAATGAAGTGCCATTGCCAGAGCAAAGTGAGCTCACAAAGCAGTAGCTTAACTCTTCCCTTGGAAAGAGAAGTTAATTTGGAGTGCCAGTCACATCATTCTTGAATATTTGCAGTAGAACATTCAGAGTTTTTCTCACTGATGCTGTAGAATTGCTCTTCCACTGTACCACATTTGATGTGACACTGCAAGCTTGGAACTGTACAAGCTCAGAAAGGAGAATTGTTAAAAAGTGGTTACTCTTTCAAACACAAATGCTTTAGAGGAAATGGATCACAAAACTGATCCAAATCTGTCTGAAAGGGCTGGAGGCTGAATTCAAATCTCCAGAACAGGAGGATGGCAGTGCTTGCTCAGTCTGAGCCTGCATGTGCTGACAGACACCATTTAGATGCCTTGGCAGGCCAGCCTGAGACACTGATGCCTCTGGTACACTATTTGTTCTTACAAAGTTACCTTCATTATTGCAAATTTGGCTCAACAAAGGTGAGATAGTCTGGAGTGCAATGCATCAGCTTGAACTGTCTGAGGAGATGAGCACAAATTTGTATTAACCACATAAATCTGCACACATGACAGACTGTGTAAGAAGGCAGCTGAACATGGGCCCATGTTTGGGGAGCAGGTACCAGCAACAGAGAGGCTGCCTGCACAGAAAGAGAAGGCAAGAGGTAAATTCTCCTCCTAAATTCATCAGGGCATGCATAACAGCATCTGCATCCCAGGAGAACACAGGTGACTTCAGTGACTTCAGGATTTCTCTTACAAGATCAAGTTACAGTAATTTAATCACAGTTCAGAAAGTGGTAGAGTTATTTCACTAGAGAATAAAACTCTGAAGCAAAGCTGTTGGTGAGTAAAACAGCCTAAACCAGAGAGTTGTCAGGAAGGATGAGGAAAATGAGGTGGAAACAATACACAGAGGGTTCTTTGGCCCTACATCTAAAATAAAGGGAAATTTTACTTAGATACTTTGGACAGCACACATGTCAATAAAAACAATAACCAAAACTCTAGGAAATGGTAGGGTTACTCCTCCAGAAAGTCTCATGGATAGAGCATTGTCAGCTCTCACCCAGAGCTCAGTGTAGATGTGTAGGTCTGAAGCAATTGCACGTGAGGTCTCATTCAATTTAGCAGAGCTTGTGCCAAAAACCCTGCTAAGGCACAGAGCCAGCATCATTCCTACTTCAGTGAAGAAGGCTTAAAGGCACACTGTCCCATGCTGGTACCCCCTAAAAAGCATTTCATAAGTGATGTCTACCTAAAGGCACTTTATTGGATGCATAATTATTTCTATTATTCTTAATTTGGTTCATGTAGTAGGAAAGCCTGGCATTCCCAAGAACAATCACACAGCAACAGAGTACTTGGCTCATGGAAAGCATAAAAGAATCAATTCCAGTCTTGAAGGCATGTGGCTCACAGACTGGGCCTCTCCTCACAAAAAATGCAATCATTCAGGTTTTATTACTGAAACTGAAACCATGAGCTTTCACTCCACTTGGGAAAATGCCCAGCTCCTACTTAGGCACACTGATGTCTGGGCAGAACTTGAGCTGCTACCCCTAAGTGAAGGTGTCTCCAGGAAGCAAAGCTAGAGCTGCTCCTTGGGCACAAAAGCCTCCCAACAGACATTTGTCCCTTTCAGCATGCTAAAGAGGGCTGAAGAGAGGATAATGGAAAGCATTCACCACTGAAAAGCATGAAACACTGGCCAGTCTGCATTATTTAAACAAAAGAGACCAAATATAAAATGAGAGAAGTAAAGCTGTGACTTGAAACAGAGAGATTCTCTTCTCAAGTTCTTTAAAATACCCAGTGATTCGCTCATAAAAAACATTTCATTTCATTTGAAGGAGGTTTCACTTCATTTTCATTAGAAGTTAGTACAGTGATGGGATCATCCTGTGCCTTCTCTAATTTCCATATGCAGTTACTGTCTGCTGTGGGACCCCACCAAGAATGTGTGTCACGGGTCAGGGATGGCACTGCCCGAGGCTCAAGAGCCAAGCACTGCAAAAAGTCATTTATGTCCCCCGATTTTCTTCTCTCAGCCTTAGCATATTGACAGAAATTAATTTCTATAGGAAGGGAATTGCACCGTTTGCAAAGAAATCCTCTAGGATTTATTGATCTTTAAGAAAAATCTCATTAAGCAGAATCAGGAAAATTTACAACAGGTATGGGAAAACAAAACAATCTCTTGGGATCTTCACCAGGCCGAAACAGGATTAGCTCTGTAGTTTCTGTAATCTTCCTCACAGAAGAATGCTAATTCCGTCTCATTTGCTGGAACGGATTAAAAATTAAATATTTAGCACACCAGTAAATGAACCACCAACAGCCAGCTATTTAGAATCTTAAAAGACAATTAGCAACTTCACGGTCAAAGACAATTATAAATCACCCCACACTTTTTTTTCTTCCTCATCATATTTTTGGAAAAGGTTGCCAGTATTAAAAATGTGAATTAACCCCATTAAAAAAACCCCAAACACACAAAACCACCAAGAATATGAATGTATAGAATAGCCCCATAAATATGTACACAATAGCCCTCAAGATTTGTTTAACAGAGTCTTCAGAATTGTTTGTGTAAGCATTCAGCAAATTAAGTGATTGCATTTCTAGCACCTTCAAATGCTAGGGAAGTAATGAAGTGTGATACACTCTTTTTTGGTGCATTTTTCTGTTAGGAAAAGGAGAAAGAAACTTCTTTCTTCCATTAAATTAGCCTGTAGGTATAATAATTTAATACTTAGAGGATCAGTAGAATATTTTACAGATCACTTTACATTCTCCCTCATGACCCATCAAAATATGTGTCTGAAGAAGTTAATTTTTTGCCCTGCTGATGATTAATTCATGAGGCTTCGACAATATGCAAAGTGAAAGACACAAATTGGCTTCTCCAGCAATACCTTCAAATACCTCTAATTATTCACAGGGGATATGGCAGAGCTAAAGGACCCACAAAGGTTCAGAACAGTCACAATTCTTTCAACCCAGTAGGTCAAGGACTTCCTCTTCTAAAACAATAAGTCAGCAACATTACTAATTCAGAACAGAGACAAATCTGATGGAATGCCTTCACAATTATTAAACATGGAATTCTTTAAGGTGCTGAGCCAATAAATTCCACATTCGTTTTTTAAATTAAACCTCAAGTTAATGAAGTCTGCCTGTCTTGTAAAAAAAAAGAAAAAAAAAAGAGTAGAAGGGATTTTAGAATCTCAACTAGAAAACAGACAAGACTATTTGTAATGAATACTGAACACTTTATTAACATGCACCCTGCTTTAAAAAAAATATGCAAGCATTAACTTTGCTGACTGGATAATAACTGTAATAATAATCACTACTACAGAGGCTTTCCTGAGGATACTTATCTAATGTCCTCATAATTTATAACTCTCTAGCCCAACCCTGTATAGTGCCAAGGGCAATCAACTGCAGTTTAGGAAAAATGTCCTGCATGTGTCAAAATTTCTCAGATTTTCTAATGGTGATCCTGATTGTTTTATTCTAGTAAGTCTTGTCCAGATTATATGCTGGAAAAATTTCATATCTCAATAGATTTCAAATTTTCTTACTGATTTAAAAAAGGTGTACAAAATTATAATTTTGTACAAAATAAGGACCAGTGGTACACGATACATGATATCACTTCCTTGGCTTACTCTTTTCTGCTTCTTGTTGAAGGAGAAAAGTAAAATCTTCAAGATTTTACCACAAAGACCCCACTTCTAACTTAGCTAATTTTCACGTGAAGGTACACTAGAACATATCCAAATTCAAAATGACACAATGGCACATTGCATTTTCCAAAGAATGTGGTTTCCTATTCTATCACAAACATCCTCTATATACTACTAATATTTGCTGTTATTCAGAAAAAAAGGGGGGTAAAAGCAGTTTTAAATTATTTTCTGCCCTAAATAAACCACCCATCTCTTTGTACAGAGACACAGAACAGGCAGCTGCATTGCTGTTTCCTTTCACTGTAACATTTAGTCTGATGTTTTGACACCTTTTTTGAGATCACATCCAACTGTTTCACTGCTTTGGCCACAAACCCAGTTTCAAAGACACATAATATGTACAAATGCTTATCCATACATTTTTGAAAGAAGACAGTTTTGTTATTTCTAATTCAACATTTGGCACTGTCATCAGTCCCTCTCCTGAACTGCACTGCCCCTTATGCCTTACATAGATAAAGATCATGGTTAAACAAATCTCCTGCTAACTAAATTACAAATCTGTAAGGCTTGGGTACCAGTAATCCTCACTTTTTTTTCACCCTGGAGACAAAAAGACCTGGTGTAGTAAAAACTATGATTCATATTACAAGAACACTCAAAGACCTTTAGGAAAGGTATATTGGGATCGGCTGCAGCTCACACCAGAAAAAAACATTGAAGAGGCATCCCAAGGCACTTAAAACCAGAAAATAAATCGAAGGAAACCGTAAAACCAAGTAACCTACAGGAAAGAAATCCCATTCAGTAGCTGGGGGGCAATCAGTGAGCAGCAGGAGCAGGAGGGAGCCTCTCTGTGCAGCCCCTGCACTTAAAGCACAGGCAGCTAAAGCTCTCCAGGCAGGCAAATCAGATTCAAATGAGCAAACTGCCCATATCAAGGTGGAATGCAACCACATCCCTTAAGTACCCTGCTGCCACAAAGTCATTCAGCCACATTTATGAGAAGCCCAAAGGACATCCAGGCACCATCAATTTTATCATGACAGACATTTCTTTACATTATTACCAAAAGACATGCCCTATATGTAGTCTCCTGTCAAAATGTGAGAAATCAGGTCAAGTTTCAACTCTTTGCTATGTTCAGCACATTCTCTAAATGATACTGCTCAAGCTTTCCTGAACAATCTGTCTATCAGGCACTGTATGCTGCACATTAAACAAATCTAATCTTATTTCATTATTCCATGCTGGTTCCACTACTTACATTTCTAACCAAAACATCAGTTTAAATGTTACTGATAAGACTAAGCAGACACGGTACTAATAACCTATCTGTCAATCATTTAAAATTACTCTCAGCAGAATTATAAGCATACCCTCTAAAAATCACAATTTGCATTCTGAACATTTGGAGTGCAGATACCTGCTGCCCTCAGACCAATGATTTGAATAATTCCTTCCCTGAATAATTATCAAGTCGTGTAAAGAGCATCAGAAATAGCATTTACTTTTCAGCAGCCTGTCCAAACATAATCAGGCTGTTATCAGTTTAATGCTACCACAAGGAACAGCATCTTCAGTCAATACAAATGTACTCCTACCTACTCCAGCTGCTTTCAGCGTGCTGTCTTCCTTCAAAATCAGTTTGTCATCATCTTCCAAACTCACTACCAGCTCACCAGTCTACAAATCAGAGAATCACAATACAAAGATAAGAAGAATTTACTGATTTCCTCTGCTCCAGTCTTGTTTGACAGTGCAGAGATCTGCCTGAATCAAGGCATGCAAAAGGGGAAGAACACAGCTAATAATCTTACCTTAGATTTGTGTGCTTGGTGAATAATCTTCATTGTATCTGAAAGAAAAAACAGTGTTTTCCTAAAATAAGGCTTAATCAACAGTAAACACTTTAAGTTGTACTTGGGGAAAGACAAACAAACAAAGGGGGAAGCTTCAAAATCTTTTGTTATTAACAATTTTGTGTATTCAACCTGAAAGAGGAGAAAACATCTTAATCTCACAGTCCTGCCCACAGTCAATGCAACATTAAGGTACCACATCCTATTGGGTTTCTGTGTGCTGGCTGAATTACAATAACCAGCTAATGACCATCTCAATTGCCAGTCAAAACACATCAATTTAAATGCCACTTAGGGTGTTCTAATAGGTTTTACACATGCAATTGGGGCAGGACCAGCAGCATTTATGCACTGTCAACTGCTGCAGCTAAGTTGATAGGCAGCAAGTGATTAAGACACAGTACCCTGATCACTTCAGATCATCCCTTGAAATTTTCCTTCTCATGAATTCAACACCCACCATCCACGGCAGAAATTCACTTCACATGAACATTTACAGCCTGTTCTCTTTAATGCTATACCTTCTTCAATAATTTTTATCTTACGTTTGTGCAATGTAGTGGCTTTAGGAATTAAAAAAAAAAAAAAAAGTACTTCTTTCTTTTGGCAACATGGGCAGGGCTTTGCTAACAGAAGGGGAAAACAGGGAAAATAACACAGTCACTAAAGCAACTGGATCAGGGCAAAGATCCAGAGGGAATGGCTTGAAGCCATGCAACACTACAAAAAAAAATTGAACTCTGACGCCTCTGTGTTTGAACAAATTTGGAGTAACACATCAATAATCCTTTCCCAGCAAAGAAGAAAAACCAGTTCTGCTTGTCTGCTCATTTTCTGTTCTAGTTTGGTTTTGTGCACTGAGTGAACATTACATATTGAAATAGTCTGGTAAGAGAAGGATGTAGCAAAGTCAACTATTGACTAAACCAACTTTCAAATTACCAGGAGCAAGTATTCGGATGTTCAGAACAAGAGAGACCACATTCCCACTCAAGTTTGCTTCCATACCATTCTGGCCCATTCTGAACACTATTTAAAACATTACATAAGGTAAGATGTACTCTGTATTCTCACTGCAGAGGTCACTGAGAAGGCAGCCTTGGCATGTTGCAATTACTGTGGTATTAGAAGCAAGACAGACATTAAATTGCAATTACCAGGATCCATCTTGCATAGAAACATTACAAAAAGACCAAGCAATCACAGAAAAAATACATTGCAATCATGAAACCTTTCTACTACATCAAATAAACCCAGCCTGAGCCTGTTAGTTTTAAGCTCCTCTGTCTACTTTGATGCATTCTCTTTTCTCCAGTCTTTGTCCAGTTGTGCCTTGAAGTATTGTCTCAGTTTTACTTGCTTGGAAATCCACCACTGGCACCCAACAGTTTATCATGGGTTCATCTGAGCTATTAAATGGCTTCTTTAACTCTGTTACAGAGTTGAAACTACAGTCTCTTCTCATAAAGCTAAGTCCCCTGACTAACCTTTGCTATTTCATCCCCATTTGGTCCCACTGAATCATGCTGCCAATTTTTTATCTTGCCTTTTCTGATAATAGGCCTATCATATTGATAAGATACCACTTTCTAAGTGATTTTATGAACTACCTGCCATACTGCTCCACATTCATGGATGAAAGAAATTAAACTGAGAAGCAGCTTACGGAACTGCATCCAGACTGCCAACATCAGTGAAACGATGGCATTAACAAGGTACTAAGATAAGACTGACTCAGAAGAGTTCTAGACCAAGAACAAGAATAATCCAAACAAAGAAATGAAGAGAAACTGGAAGTCAGAAGCTTTGAGATGTGAATTGGAGCACTAATCCAAGAGTAGAAATCTGATGACACTATATATGATGTTAAAACAAAGTGGTGCTGAATTCTGCAGGGAAGGAAGCTGAAACAGGCAAAGTGAGAGAAAACCCTTCTGAGATTTCTGGCACTGCCAAACAAAACAGGAGAAAAAGTCTGGCTCTTAGTGGCACTACTCATGCAGAAGTCTCACTGCCCTTTCCTCACAAAAACATAAGAAAGACAGCAGAGCACTGTAGAGACAGCAGAGATGCCAAAAACATGAGCCTGGATGATTCACAGCCTGAGGGGAAGGTGAGGAACATGGCCTTGATCTTCCTGTGTGAAAATTTTCCTGCAGTTAGCACCAGCACAGTAAGAGTAGGCCACCAGTAACTGGTGCAACAGGTTTTAAAATTATACTCAATTCTACATGGCACAATCAGGCCCCCAGACATATCACCAGATATGTCCTGGGAAAAGCTAAACTGATCTCCAAGTGATGAAAGAACTGGGATAGGCAGCACCAGGGATACAACTGAGAGCAGCAGTTGTAGACAGGAACCCCTCAAACCTCCAAAGCCACAGATGGGATGAAGGGCACCTCCAAATTCAAACTTACACTTACAGATGTTAAGACCTTAAGTAACACATTAAAAATAATAAAAACATTTAAATCTCTGTCACTGATATAACATCAGTCTTAATCCTTAACTCTTTTTCTGGCTTCAGTTTGCACTGCCTGTTTCACCATCAGCAACAGCACAATTTTGAATCCTTCACTTTTTTTTTTCTAATAGGCAAACAGAGTTTATTACCCTTCACATGCATAAATAGATCTCTCACTCAGTTCTTTGAATCACCACAGAGGAAGGAGTTTGTCAACTACAAGAACTTGGGAGACAGAGGATCACTTGCAGGAAAACTCCAAAGGAACTTTGAGAACTGCCAAGTTCAGGAAAAGAAATGTGACTGACACCTGAGTTTACAAACTCCAAGAAAGGAAGTAATTTAGTGTATTGAAAAAGTTTTCTCTGTCCCAAACAGATGAATTACACATCTGTTCAAGCCAATTTGCACAAAAAGGGAATATACATATAGCTTTACATTAGAGGATGTAAAGTCAGCTTAAATTTCACATAATGCTATTTCATATCATCAGCTTGTATTTAAGAGCTTTCATATCTACTTGGAGGAAAGTTCCCCTGTTTCTCTTATATTGTGTAAGCTATTTAAGTATATAAGTCTTCAGCATTTTCTACTTCTTGCCTTCAGCTTCTGCTTCACCATCAGTAAATAGATACTGAAGTACATAAGCACACAGAGGACTATCATTTCAAAGTGTTTCAAGATCACAAGCTGCTCATTAGGGTAAAGACAGAGTTAAAAGGCACTTATAAAAGTAATAAAAAATTAATATCAAAACCCATTAGTTTCTAGTAGCAAATAATGTAAACCATGCAGCCTAATTCAAAGATTAAAACAGATCTTCAAAATAATGGTCAAGTTCTGCAGACAAGATCCCAGAGGCATAACTCCAGCTACAAGAGCTGGACAGAGCTGCAAATGTAGGCAGGCACTGGCACCAACATTAGTGTTGTACAGCAGTTATCTTTTAAGCTGTATAAGTGCTGGTGTAAAACATTATCTGGTCATTTGACGATAATTACAACAAGAAAACTAAAAAAACACCTACCATACTTGTAATTTTTAAAAGGAGGAGGAAGTCCTGTTCTTGAAGACACATCTATTAACATAAAAGCACAAAGTTAAAACAAAGTTCTCTTTTTTAATTATTTCCAATACTTCATTTTCCATTATGGTGCAATGTATGCATCCCCTGGGCAGCCTTTACATCAAAATAAATCTACAACATAGGAGGCTTGTTTGAGCATCAAATGCTAAAAGACAACCTTTGGCCCAGATTCTCTAGTGACTCCATATGTGAATAACTTCATTCCAGCATGAAGTCCCTCTGAACAAAACACCCCACAAGGACAGTCAGTGCAATTAGGGTATGATTGTGGGAGTCTGATCCTTCAGAAATCTGCCAGGAATATCCTTCTAATGGTTTGCACAGCATTTCTCTTTACCTCATACAAACAGCTGACAACTGTCGTTCAGAACCGAATCGTTTGGTGAACACACCATGAGAACCAGCCACGAAAAGGAAGCCAAACTGAAGAAGATGAACTCTTCAGCTGCTTGCAGGACACAGCCCACACAGAACTGCAGGAACATTGTCACCTTCCCTGGTGCCAGTGCTCCCTGTGACTTAACCAGGACCTCAGAAGACCCAGCCACCTGTGGGTACCCAGCAGCAAGGTGGCTGAAGCCATGATTGCTTCAGTAATTTAACATTTTCTCTCAAACTGCCTCTTCAAAACAGATTGCAGTAAAGGAAGGAACAGGGCTTTTGGACCCCTGTGGAAGGAGGTTCTAAAAAGCCTCGTTCAAGACACTGACTTTGTCTCAAATAACAGCAAGTTGCAATATTGCACATATCAAAAGCAAGTTTCTTAGCATTATTTTCTTCTTCATAGCAGCAGCTGTGCCATATGTTCTGAAAGTGCTTGCAGTTTTCTAAAAGCATCCCAAGATCTTGTCATGCCCATCATTGTCTAGAAGTATGGAAATTGCCAAACACAAGACACCCACGAGTCCCAGGGCAACGTCCTAGGAGTTGCTCAAATGTTATCATTTATAACAGCTCAAGACTTGTTAAGCTGACTTCATGCAAAAAAAAAAAAATGTTATTTTGTACCCTTTGAATGTCTCCACTGAGGTGTGTGGAAATACACCAGCAGGATTAAGGGTAACACCCTAATTACCAAGTCACTGTGTGGGCTGGTCTGCAGTACTTAACTTTTAGATTCACTGTCACTTTCAACCAGGCCTCCAAAAGAGAAAGCCCGCAGATGAATAAATCTGCACCACAAAGCTCAGGATGGAGACACAAACTCAGAAACAAACATGCACAGTGAGACCACACAGTGTCAAAAACAAATTTTCAACATTCTCTCTTCTCACAAATAGCAAACAGACTTGCGTTCCCACATTCCACATATTTGTGTAGTTAGGATCAAAGACTTTCTAAACTCTATTAATTTATTCTTATTAATTTATGAATATTTGCCTGACAGCACCACTCAAGGAGCCTGAGGCACTGAGCCAAATACAGCAATGTGCTTGTTTCCTTTAGACTAAATGTGGGGATGTGGGCAGGGAGAGCAGTCCATCCAAATTCAAGCATGGCACACCAACCATGGAAGCTCTTATTAACTCCAGACCTTTCATCTAAGGAACAAAAGCACACAGGGGATGTAAACACAAATATGGCATCTCTACCAAAGCCACAGAATTCCCACTCATTTGCTCTCCCCCACTTTCTTGTCCAGGGACAGCAAGACTTGGGACTGAAGCAAACACAAATGAGACAACCCCACCTTACCCTTCTTCACAAAAGCAATGAACTCCCTCACTGTCTGATCCAAGGGAACTCCATGGTACACCACAGGTCTGAAATTCCGGTGTTCAAAAGAGCGGACAAGACGGACGGTGACGGTCGAGCTTTCAGCTGACATGAGAATTAATTCTGAATAACCTGGGAAACATCCATGGGAGGAATTATTGCCTTTCCCTCTGCTCATGAGCACGGCTGAAAAACAAGGTGCAGGTGGGCCTTGTCCAAAGAATACAACACAGGGAGAAATCCAACAGCACTGTGCCTTTCAGGATTTCACTTCTGTGATTCCTACTGGAGCAGTAACAGGGTCTCAAAACAAACAGGGCATTACTGATACTGCACACCACACACTCCAGTATCTGTGCTGTAATGCCACACCAGACTCCCTACTGAACATGCACAAGTGCAATGGATAAATGCAAGCGTGTTGTGTGGGATTTAGGTGACTGAAGACTTTACCTGCTGTGCTCTAGAAGAATGTCCTAATACGAACAAACCCCAAGGCTTTTTTAACATACTTATGTTGTAGAGAGTGTAATACTCTGAAAAATGCCTAAGCTGTTACGCAACGCTCATTTTCACCTCCCCAGGGAAAGTGGAAAACCGCCCCCACATACACAGGCAAATAATTTTCCTGGTACACTTATGCATTATTAAGGGATTTAATATACAATAGGCAGTCTCTAGAATGGCTCTGTGAGCTTAAACTAGAGAGCAGAGCCTAAAACAGAGTGGCCTTGTCAACTCAAAACCCTCTTCAGACAAGTCCACGCATTGTTCTGTTGGGTTTTTTGTCTCCACAGGAAAATAAGCTCTTTTCTACCTTTTCAAACTTTTCTATTTTTGGCACTGGGCATTCCTCAGCTTCCTGGCAACGTGGTGCAATGCCATAGCTGCTGCAGCCCACGTGCTCCAGCATCAGAACGACCTTTGCACCTCCCATCCCTGAGCAGACATCTCAGTCACCACCTCCAGTCCTGAGAGGGAACCTTTCACCTACTCATCCCCTTATGTTCTTTCTTATGGTCTTTTTTTTTTTTTTTTCTGGGTATTTTTTTCGCTGTGGGGTTATTTAAGTGCCCCAGTATCTTGCACGTGCATCTCACCCTTGGCTGTATTTGTCCCAGCCGTAGTCTGGCAAAGCAAACTACTAATATTTTAATCAAGTATATCTTTAGAGTGGGGGGAAACAAAGACCTTCCACAAGGCAACTTACTTTTACACCGCCTTGGTTAATAACCCCCAGAGTTCGAATTCCATTTTAAATGAGCTGTGTGTATCACATACCACACAAATAACACATGCCAATCAAAAAAAAAAAAAAATAAAAAAAAAAAAAAAAAAAAAAAAAAAAAAAAAAAAGCATGCTTTTCACCTGAAAATAACTCGATTTATACTAAACAGCAGATATGAATGTTTTCTTGGTGCTGTTCCACATGGGCTGGTGACTTGGGGGCTGCAGTAAAAGGCACAGCATTCAACTCGCTGCTAAGCGGCATGGAAAAACACTGTGGGAACACAGAACCGGGAGCTCAATCAGAAATCGCCCATTTTCACATTTACTACTCAAACCGATCGCACGTAGGGCTGGGACCGTGTGTGGGACGGTGACTCCGCGCCTCCCAGGGACCAGAAGGCAGGTGGGAGGCTCTGGTGGCCCATTCCTCTGGGAGAGAGGGACCTCCCCGGGACCGCCGCCCGCCCCAGCGCCCCGGCCTCGCCCCGCCGCCCGCCCCACCGGGCCCGTTACCGCTCTCCGCCAGCACTTCCGGGTTCCGCCCCGCCCACCCGCTCCGCCAATCGCGTCCTCTCGGTGGCACCCCCGAGACGCGCGATTGGCTGCGAGGGCTCCGTCCCGCGCCCCTCGCGCCGCTGGTGTCTCCTCATGCCCCGATGAATGGGAGGTACCCGCACCGCCTCCGCATTGGCTCCCTGCCCACCCTGCGCCCGCCCCCGGACCACGCTGATTGGTTCTCTCGGGGCCCGCTGCGCTGCGATTGGTCGGTGGCCGGTCTGGCGAGGAGTGAGGCGGGCGCGCGGGGGNTGACTGAGGTGTGGGGTTTGTGGGGAGCCGGGGGGCTGGAGGGCTCCAAGGGGAGCTGGGGTGCTCCGGGGATCCGGGTGCCTTCCCCTCGCTCACCCGCTGCCGCCTTCCCCGCAGGCCGCGTTCCAGAAAGCTGCCGAGGAGGTGAAGCAGCTGAAGTCGCAGCCCACGGACCAGGAGATGCTGGACATCTACAGCCACTACAAGCAGGCCACGGTGGGCGACGTGAACACGGGTAGGTGCCGGCCCGGCCGCCCCGGACACGCTTCGGGAGGCAAAAGCTCTCCCCCGTCGCGCTTCCCTCAATCCCGCGGCTCAGCGAAAGTGCCCCAGTGCCGACTTGGCACGGATTTGTGTGCGGGAGGGCACAGGCCGACCCGATAGGGCTTTGTGCAATTCGTGGGTTTTAGATTAACCCGGCTGCCGCCGTCTGTGCCGTGCGGTGAGGGCCTGAGGATGCTCTGTGTTGGCTTTGTGCAGATATCGGGACTGGGATTTTTGGAGACCTCTGTCAGTAAAGGACTGCTCAGGGGTGCTGCTTTAATGCAAACACTTCTTGGTTATACAGACTTAAACAGCGAGACAAACGATACAAGGGGAGAACTGCAGCACTAGAGAGGATGACACGAACAGTTTATTTAGACTGGATTGGCTGCTAAAAATAGTACTGGAAAGCAAAACCAGAGGAATAAGCAAAAAACTTTTATAGGAGCTGCAATTAAATATACTTCAGAAAGACTGTACCAAAAATATGACTGCAAGTACACAGTGCAAAATGTTTCTGGCTACTTCTCTTGCTACAGTGCTGTCCGTGGCAGCTCAGCCTTTGGAATAACATTTAAAATGAAGTGTGTCTTTATTGACCTTGTCTAACACTGGAGTAGCTAGAATTAGAAAGGGAAAAGGTCAGTTCTTGGGAGTGCTGGCCTCCTAACACAGTAGCTGGCAAAGTTTATTGAGTGTCCATTGATTTAAAAGCTGGCAGTGAAGTGTACAGGAAACAGTAAGTAATTTAATCTCTTTTTCTCCAAAGTTGGCAGCGTGAGGGAGAAAAGAAATTACTTTGGGTTTCAGATGTGATCCTTTTGCTGTGGCTGGACCTCGGCATTATTAGTGCTTGACAGGGTGAAAGGGTGCTCCAGAGCTGTGAATTTGCCACCATTCCTGCAAGTGCCTGTGCTCCTGTGAGGCAGCAGCCCACGTGAGTTGGCTGGAGAAGCAGCCTGTGGGAGGGAGACTGCTGGGTTTGTGCTGGAGAGAAGTGGAGCTGCCAACTGGAGCTGCAGGTCACTGTGCCACGGGAGCTGCACAAGAGTGTTTCTGTGGGTACTGCCCAGATGCATTTGTGAGTTCTAAGAATTGTCTTTAAGAGAGAGAGGAAGTAAAACCACAAAGAGGACTTTACACAAAGATTAACCATATACATGTCGTTCACTTTCTACTTGGCCACACCACAGCCTGCAGTGAAGTGAGTCAGATTTTCAATGTTTCCAAATGCAGATGTAGAAATATACGTTACAAACACACCACTAACTTGATGATAATGAGTTCCAAGCTGTATGTTACTACAAACAGCTGTCTGTTTTCATGTCTCTGCCTGTAATGGTCCTCAGGGTATTTCTGCTTTACTTTAGAGTTCTTTAATTGGATAGCTCTTATGTGACAGCAGGCTCTTCAAAAAGTACGACTAAAGCAAATCACAATAGTTGGTGCTCTTCTGCTCAAATGCTGCTGTCTCAAGGGAGTTTGAAAGAGTATTTCTGTTGTCACCAACCATGTTGTAAGATATTCCCCTGAGGTGATCTGCTGGCTACAGGTTAGCCAGTAACAGCTGCAGGGATGAGCCATTGGATTTAGTCACAGTTAAGAGCTAACTAAGCCTTCAAGTGGGTATTACCTGCAGCCAAATCACACAAACTAATCCTGCTGTTTATCCTGTCTCTCTCAGAGCGCCCTGGTATGCTGGACTTCAAAGGCAAAGCAAAGTGGGATGCCTGGAGTGCGTTGAAAGGTAAGTGTCCAATTAAAGAAATTAATAAAATCACCACTGGCAAACTAGTCAGAAAGACATGTGTAGTTCAGCAAGAAACAGAATAGTGTTGCCTTCTAATACAAGAGTTCTAGAAGTTCAGAATACTATGATAATAAACTTTAATTACCTCTGCAAGACAGAAGTAATCCTGAAAAATACGTCCTGTGTGAAAGGGAATTTAGGATGCAAAATTCCCAGCTGGCCTGAGATGTTAAAGAAGAACGATAACAGCAGCAGAAATCTAAGTTTGTTTTCCTGGTCTCAGTCTAGTACCCCGAAGACTGAGCTCTCCCTCCAGCTGTTGAACATGCTCCAGTTAGGAAAGCTTTGGAAGAAACAACTGAGCTCCCAACTCTAAATGAGGAGCCAAACAAAAGTGGTCTAATCGATGACAGTGGGTCTTTTTTCTGGTGTTTTAAGGACTAGCTTTCCGGTAATAATTGTCAATGACATTAATAGAACTAATACACTGCTTAGTTGCTGTCTGTGCAAAAACAACTTTGCTTGGAAACATTGCTTTTTCATGACCAGCCAAGTGACCTTCCTGGCTCCTTTTCTCTCTGGTGGCATGGGCTACAGTGAGGAATTGTGACTTGTAAAAGGCATCTTAATCTGTGAAAGGTATCTGACTGCTTCCCGTGTTCTGTCCTTCAGGAAAGTCCAAAGAAGATGCAATGAAAGCTTACATAGCAAAAGTGGAAGAACTAAAAGGCAAATACGGCATCTGAGGACTGGATAAATCAGCTACGTGGACGCCTGAAACCTGCCTTATTTCTAATTATGTGGAAACCTGGTTTCTAAGAGTAACTTTAGATACCTAATATGTCATAGTCGGTTCTCCTCATGCCTGTAGTTCAGGAGAAGTCATGTACCTGCCTAATGTACTGATAACGGTATCAATTCCTCCTGGGAACAAAAATCGGGAACTCATTAAAGTGCGTTTGGTACTTTAGCTGTTGTGCTGGTCATCCCTTACGGTCACCGTGAGTTCCTCCCTGCGGCTGCCGAGCAGAGCCGCCTTCCCCGGCCTTGTGCCGCTAGAGGGGGTCGGTCACCTGCGCTCGGCACTGCCGACTCCTGTCCAGAGCACTCCTTTCCAGGCAGGTGAGTGGCAACCCGCAGAAGCTGGAGCACCGCGGAGCTTATCTGGAAAGGGTTATCTAATGCTGGGTGTGCTAAGAGCAAGGTGCTCGGTACTTGCTGCCCGGAGCTTGCAGAGACTTAGTCAACAACTGCCAAATCATCTTTCATAAAACTCTTCTGGATGTGTTATTTCCCAACAACAATGTTGGGCTTCTAGAGAAAAGGCAAATACTGAACAACAAGCCTTCCCTGGGAAAGGTTCCACAGGCAGTGGAGCTGATTCAGGAGAATCAACTTGTTGTTGCCACGCAATTGGCTGCAATGAGGGGTGAGTCACGTATAGACTGGTTGAACACTGGCAAGACTGCTCAGAGACTTACAGTGATCATCAGCAAAAGTTCGATTACAAAACACACAGTTGTGATGGTCTCTGGTAGGCTAATTGTTCTGATCTGCCTAGTGTAGTCTCTTGGAGCTGCTGATGGTGGAGAGGGAAGATGTTGCTTTTAAAATGTGACATTGAACTATTCCAGCATAGAACATTTGAGAATGAAATCACAATCTTACATAGGAATAAGGCATTATAATTCCTGCTGAACTGGTTAGCATCTGAATAGGTGAGGACTTACAGCACTCTTCAGATAAACAATTGATTTAGAACTACACAGGGATGAAAACTCATCTGTCTAGGTAAATACAGTTTTGTAGCTAGAATTACATGGTGAGTAGTAGATTTAGAGATTACTTCACACACTTTTGAAAATTTTAACTTCCCCTTTACTACTTTTAATGGAAATGCTCGTAGAGCTGCTTTTAGTCCTTTAAAATGTATTAGGACAAAGAGAAAAAAAAGGCAACTTGTTCTTTTTCTTGCTTATTCTTCTGGGTAAGTAAAATAAGCATTTGGAGTTTTTTACCTGCCCTTGTATCCTCTGTTACTTGAGATTGTCTTAATTAAGTTCATCTTGCCAAAGAGGGCTAAGAGCAGATGTTCACCACAAGAAATGCTTTTACCTCTTCTCCAGCCCTAAATTCCACATCTTCCACAGCTCCATCTTGGCAGCTGTATTTTGAGAAGCTGGTTATCCTTGCAGGATTCTGCCAATCTTCGTCAGAACAGAGGTCACACCAGCAAATGCTCCCACATTGCTCTTGTTTGCCTGGAAGCTGATGCACTGTGAGTATACTGTGCTTTGCCAGCATGCTTTCTGTCACAACTGGTGTAGTCAGAATTCTTGACTGCTGAACTAGTGGAGTTCAGTCTAAAAGATGAGCTGCGAGTAGCAAATTCTATGTCCCAGTCCTCATTTGCATTAGTTTCCCCTGTGACAATTAATTGCTACAGTGCTGCTCTCCTTTCTTGTACTTCTAGCATTAGGAAAACATCATTTTGTACACAGTGCTTTTCCCAGAGAGGGTATGCTCCTAGCCAGGCTTACAAATAATGCTATTTGTCAAGTAATAGGAGTAACTGAGAATGCTACCTTGTATGTCTTTATTTGGATACTTAATTTTTTACTGTAGTAACACCTTTCTGCTTGCAGCTTCACCATCCCTTCAAGAAAGAAACATAAGTGGTCTTACTATTTAGCTTGCCTTTTGGCAATCAACTGTGTCTTTCAGGAGCAAGCTGAAAAATCCAAGATGTGGAAATAGCTCTGCAGTAAGTGGCTACAAAAGGCATGAAGGCAAAAGCAAAGGTACTGGTGGTGAATGCACACAGTGTGACAAGAAGCAGCAACACAAAATTTGGAGTTGAAATAGACTGAGAGTTGAAATAGACTGAGCTAAGGGGCTCGTTGTGGTTGTCTAGCAGCAGGATGAATGTCTGTAAATGTGAAAGGGTGCTGGGCTGCCTGAAAATGTTGCTCGCCTAGTGACTGCCTAGTCCTTGCAGGTAAGGTGTGTGAATTACCTGGGCTGCATAAATAACACTTGAGCAGCAGTGACAGCAGGGCAGTGGTGGTTTAAGGGCATCTGTAAACAGATCTGTAGGTAGAGGTAATTGCTTTTATTAAACTAATAAGGTGGTAAAAATAGGCAACCATTGTTGTATACAGCCTTGAGATCGGAAAGAGAAGCAGCAAGCCTCAAACCAAAATATACTCCAGAGCCATTGCTCTGCATGCAGCAAGGTACTGCTGGTGGAGGTCCTGATGCTTTTTGATGGCTGGGCAGTGCTGCAAAACAGGATTGTTCTGACACCCACTCAGGGAGTTGCTGCTATTTCCTCTTTGTTAGATCAAAGAAAGGCCAGCAACATCCTGATGCTGGCAGTGCTGGGGAAGGAGGAGAGACGTGCGCTGAAGCCAACCCAGCACGCAGGAGGTCAGAGGCCAGCTGGCACACACACTCTCAGCTCTGCTGTGCTGAGCTTGCAGGGTGCAGGACGGAACCTGGACTTTGGATATGGCAATAATAAATGTTAACTCCTGTGTGTGATAAGACAGTGTTCCTTCCATTGCGCTTCTATGATTAGCTCTTGCACAGAGCAGCACAGCTGATTGGCATCCACTGCAGCTACAGATAAGAAAGGGGGTGATGTTTTCCTTCCAAATCTCTGATGGGTTTTGCTTGCTTTTAACAAACATGTGAAGGTGCAACACTCCTAGCACAGATTTGACAAGTCAGTATTGGTGTGTTACTTAAGGCCCTTAACAGACTTTTCAGCCCTGTGAAATAAATTTTTCAGATTGGTTAAAACGCCCTCCAAGGCTGACTGCACTGTGCAACCAACTCAAAATTCTTTAGTACTCATCTGGACTGATCCTGTTTCACGAGGAAAGCATTTTAACCTTTGAACTTATTTGACCCTGATGATACTGCTAAAATAAATGACAATTGCATTTGCTGCTGCTCAAAGTATTTGCTCCTCCTCTGAGGGTTCACAGCAAACAGCATTGAGCAATACAACTTCAGGGTGAACTAGCCATCTAAGCCATCTTGTGAGATTGATTTTAAATTTGGGGGACAAAAAAGAAAGTATATTTTGGTTGGGACAGTTTTCCAAATACCTTAACTGTCACCTCAGAAGTAGGTTACAGTCTTCCAAGTTGTCAAAGCTGTATAGAAGTAAGACAAGTTGATACTATATTGATATAAGATATTTGAGTGCATTCACAGTAATAAACTCAGAAGGGTAGAACTTAATAGAAGTTAATAGAATCTAATTTTTATATCTTCCCCACTAGTCTCTGAAGCACCTTCCAATCTATGAATTAGCCAATCTTCAGCTGCTCACTTCAAGTGCAAATAACATCAATCCGTTAAATGATCTCATCATTTAGAGAATGAACTTGTATTTCTTCTATAACCAGAATATCTGTGAAAGTTACACACAGATACTTAGTAGTGTTATCTTTAGAATAGGGAATTCACCTGGAGTTTGGCTGCAGTGATGTTTTAACTTTCATTCCCAGTTACTCCCAGTACACATACATTTATGAGCTGCACCAAAAAAAAGCATCACCACATGCTTTCTTTCCACACCTTGGAAAGAAAAACAATTATATTATTTGGCCAACACACCCGAACAGACACCTTGTTTGTCCCCAAGAAAATGTGCAAGGGACCAACTTGTATTGTGTTCCCCAGAAGGCTGAGATCATGGTACATCATCTCCTCCTAACAAACACTGCTCCTCTGAGTAAGTTCTGAATCTGAGATGTGGACTCACCAGTTTAATATATTTGTCATTTTTAAATCCACTGATATGACTTTTTACTGGGAGAAAGATATGTATGTGACAGCTGAGAAACTGAATTATTTCTCCCAACTTATGTAGTAATGAAATATAGATCAAAATTTTTCTAATAATGCTAAAAGACTTAAAGTTGGGGTGGTTTGGGTTTCTCCTATTGAATGTATATTTCCAAGCAGAATTGTCAGAATGGTCAGACACAAATATTTTGAGCTATATCCTAAGCCAATGTAACTATTGCCAGAGATCCTTGAAAAAGACTGAATCTGAAGCAGAACGAGTGAGCACCCAGTGCTGGATGTCTACAATGTGATGCTGAGGTAGGTCCAAAAACATCAGAACTGAAAACACAATTCTTTCTGGGGTAAAATATCTGCTTAAAATCTTTCTTCTTAGACGTAGCTAGGGTGGGGGATAAAATCATTTGGAATGTACTCCCACACTATGAGTATGTTTCTAACCCAGCTCTGGGTCCCTCGGCAGGTACTGTTTGATGTGGGTGCTGTGTGTTACTGGGTATTATTGCCATGTGCAGCAGCCCAGGCCTATCACGCACAGCCAGCAGTGAGTGGCAGAGCCTGGGGCTGCAGGGACATGTGCTAGCCCCTTTCTGGTGGCCAGTCTGCCTTCCTGTGGCACAGCAGAGGTGTCCAGGCAGGAGGCAAAGTGAAACCATCTGGCCCAGGAGCTTTCTCCTCTTTACATGCTTTTACATGCCAGGATGATTTTGTCCACTTGGCTGCAGCAGGATGGGAGGAGAATCCTGAGGTGAAGTGGTTGTGATAAGGGGCTGGTCTGAGCTGTGAGGGCCTTGGCACAGCCCAAACCCCCTTTTGTTATGTATGCTGCTGCCTGGGGCACGATTCACCTAGAATGACTGCCTGTGTTCCCAGAAGCTGCTGGGCTTGAGCAGCTTGCCAGCAACTTGCTGACTTTTTGCCCCATTCCAGAAGCTCTGTTTCAGCCCAGCTAGGCTGAACCCTGGATTTTCAGTCTACTACCAGGAAAAAGAGAAGGCAAGAGAACAGTGACAGGAGCCATTTAGCTTCTTCCTTCTTTCTCATAACACTTTTTACATACCCACTGCTTTGGAAAGATACAAAAAAAATAGTAATATTTTTCCCTTCATACAGACCTTGGACACATCCTAAAGTCTCAGTCTGCAAGATACTCAAGATCTATTTGTCCCAAGGATTGGATCCAATTCTCTATGCAGATATCTTGAACTACGGATCTGACAAAAATGAGGGTTTAAATGCCTCGTCAGATATGTGGCTATGCCAAGAATTAAAGATGTGATCAGTAAGAATTTTATTAAACAGAAAAATGCATTTATAGAAGTAATCAGCTTCAAGATCAGATGAAGCTGGATTGGTGGTGCCTCAGTCACTTGTGTTCTGCTTCACCTCTAGGTGATTTCACTTCACTGGGCAACTGTTCCCTAAGCCCCTGGTGACACTCAGATTTTGGTCCTGAACCTTCTCCAGACTTTTGCAGGAGAAAAGCTGGAACAGATTTTTCAGTGTTAAACTTTTAATGGTTTTAAATTAATCAGATGAACCTATTTCTGTGTTGTACAACAGTTTCTGGTAATTTCCATTATTTATGAACACATTTCCCTGAAAACTTTCTCTCCAGGGAAAGGATGTGAAATGCCTACTTAAACAATAGAGAAAAGGGACTTTCTAAACAAAATAATGAAACTGGCAGTATACCAAGAACTCTATGTTAACACGACCAAAAATACTTCCAAGGTGCTTTAAAGGTCATTTATTCTGTTGTTATTATATAGGTGATGTATTTTTCAGACAAAAAATCGTTTTTCTTTTATGGCACTGAGCTCTTCTTTATTATAAAATACCATTTTCACATATGACTTTCAAAAATAGTATAGAGACATTTTCCCACCTTTTTTTGTTTTCTTTTAAAGTTGGGTAATATATTTGGCTTGTTTTGTAATGAGATAATGACTCATTACCTTTGAAAAAGGTGCAGAGTTCTCACAGGCTTTCTAAACCCAGACAGCTTTACCAGAAAGTATCTGCAGCTAGGCAAGCACAGAAATTAAGCTGTTACAACCATCCTCTCTGGGATGACTTCAGGAAAGTGACTCTGAAAGTGCCTATTCAATACTGATTATAATTCCAGATCCACTTTCATTCTCATTTATATTTTGGGAAACTAAATTAAATACAAAAAATTAAGGCAATTTCTCGTTTGCAGAAAAAGTACCATCCCCTACCACCCTTTTCCCTCAAAGAATAGTCTTGCCACATAACTATATATTTACTAAAGAATCCAAGTATGATTGGGAATGGGTTTGGTTTAAAAGTAACCACTTTAATTTCCTCATTCATCAAGGCTTTTTATGCATGTTTTTATTCATGTGGACCTTACCATGGGCTTTTACAGAAAAAAAATTATCTTGCTCAGCAGAATAAGTTCTCACTCATCGTTAAAAGTTAAGATTTTTTTAACTGCTGAAGTCATTAGGATGACTCGGATGTTTTAAATGCAGATCTATGCTTAATGATTTTGCTAATTGTGGGCCAAATTGCCTAATGCTTTGCAGGATTAAGCCAATGTTACAGAAAACAAAATTAGGTGAGGTTTTTGCCAGATAAGAGTGGATAATTTTGTCTGGTCCAAGCCTGCATTTGCTCAGCATGATTACATGCAAGCAGCATTTATTCAGCTCATGCTACAAATGAGACAAGACCTGTTTGTGCTTTTCAAGCCAAAATACATATATATATTGTTGAATTTGGAACTTTGAAGTGCAAGGGTATAACAACAAATGATGTAATCACTCTGCACAATGCAATGCAGAAAAGCTGTTTAACCTGTGGAATAAAGAGCACAGGATGTTCATAAAGTTCTTCTATCAACTGGTGAATCCCTAAGATGAAAGGGATGTGGCAAGCATCAAGTTTTCTAGCTTGGCTAGCACATTCAGAAAACAAAATATGTTGCTGACTACAAACCCACAAAATAAGTTTTAACAACAGACCTTGCAAAAATTTGCCATGGGTTGCAAAAGAAGAAAATCTCAATTCTGTGTCTGATAGAAATATAATCTAACATTGTAAACAACTTTGTAGAGAAACATTTAAACAAAAGATTCTGCAGGAGGAGAGAAACAAAAAGGTCAGAATTTATCATTAAAATTAAAAGTATGAAAACTGAAGTAAATGTTATTGAGAACACTCACTCTTGCTAGAAATAGTGTTACAGAAAACACCCCCAGACAGATCACAGCAGACATAAATGGTGTTTTAAAGGAAGCACAGTAAACCCTTATGAAATTGCATAGAGATTAAAATAATGAGACAGTCTGTATAGACAGATGATTAGTACAGAAATGGAAGCTGCAAGAAGGGTGAAGTAACAGTAACTTCTACCACCCCATATTGGAGAAGAAGATCCTTCCAACTCCTTTTGGCTAGAAAGGGAATGGCCAAATTCTGACCCCTGTGAATATGAGGGAGACCCAGAACAATGACCCGTGGGGCTGTCCACTGAACCTCAGACTCTGCTGGAGTCAAAATCAGAATTTGGCAGTAAAACAACAGTTTCTGATGACACAGCAACACTCAGCTTTCTTGGGCTTTTAAAAAGCTGTTTCAGAA